>OY741993.2:648193-918613 GCA_963555575.2 Hygrocybe coccinea | reverse complement strand
AGGATTAGTTGCTGGCTGTGGTGGGCCATTACTAGTGGCTGTTTTCACTTGGACATTCCTTGGACCTTGGGGGGGCTGATTGAGATAAGGTACTGCTGGCTGGAAACCAGGAAGGGGTGCTTGTGGGAGATGTTGCGGAAGTGTTGGAGGTGGCTGAGGTGGCTGAGGTGGCATTGGTGGAACTTTGGGAGATTGAATAAAATTCTGTGCAGGTGATGAAACTCGTTTCGTAGCCTCTGTAGCAGCTTGGACATTCGTGTACACATGAGGTTGCATCGGTGATTGTGAAACCGCTGGCGGAGAAGCATGTGCCATTTGGTGTTGGGGATGATATTGATTCATGGGTTGTTGAGGAACAGGCGTGGGGGTGGGGTTTCCGCGGTCAGATACTGCATACGGTGATTGAGAGGACTCCGTCTTCGTCTTCGGTTTTGGCTTCTTTTTCGCTGAATCATCCAGTGCCGATGGAGGGGTGCCCTGGGAAACATTTGGAACGGGTGAGGGGTGGGGTGGAAGTTGCTGCACCATGGGTGCGGGAGGCGGCATTGGTTGGGTTACAGGCTCAGGGAGCACCTGAGGTGGCCTACCCTCTCTCGAAGCCTTTATTTTTTGGAGAGTATCCAATATCCGGTAGCTGAAAATCGCAGGAATGAGTGGATGTATATCAGGAAAAGGGAGAACAACGAAAAGTACCTAGGGACACCTAATCTGTTTGCCCGGGGATTCATGAATTGCATAATCTTCATCCGACGAGCCTTGTCTGTTTCGTCCTCTTCCGGATCCATTGCAGCAGCTTTTCGTTTCAACGATATAGGTACAGTTGGTGTAGACACTCTCAAGACATGATTCGCAATGCGGGTAAGATGTGGGTCTGGGTCGAGACATAGTGGCGGAGCCGTTGCTAACTGCAAGTGAGGGCACGATTATTATAAGTCTGGAAAAAAACAATCCTTTCAACGAACCAGCAACCGAGCTTCTATTTCCAGTATGTCCCTGTCGCTCCACTTATTCTCCGCCTTCTGATTCAGCAGACAAATATCAGCCCAAAGCGTTTCGGGATTGGAGTGAAGGACCACGCGAGTTCGTTCTGGTTTCCCTAGCGAGATGTCTTTGCCTCGTTGTGGACGATAATCCAACAACTCTACGATCATGCAACCTAATAAATGCTTCAACGAAAGTGTTTCTCGGTGTCCAGGACCGGAACAAACCATCGTAAAACGGTACTCCGGCTGAGTCAAAAAGGTCAAGAAAATCTACAGGTATGCGGTGTGCACGAATATCATCAAGCAGTGACTGTGCACAAAGTTACACATGGACGGCGGAAAGATGGAGAAATCACAAACCGCTATTTGGTTATGGTACAGGAACTTTGAGCCACAGTTCAAGGTCCAATATTCAGGATGTAAATGAACTGTGAACGAAGGCGGGGATGATTCGGTCTTGTCAAGTAATTCCTCGACCGCGCGCGTCAGATTGTAGCCCGCCACTGTGAATCGTGAGTGGAAGGTCACGGTTATGATGTAAGCCGATTGTTTATTATATTGGCCGTGAGAAACCTGGAAAGGCTCAAATGTCTGTCCACTCAGGCTGGTCAGTACAAGTATTTGGAACTATGCACTACCCACTGAGTCCCACTCTTCAGCAAAATCGGGCTTCTCTTCCTCTTTTTTGTCGCCCATATTTACGCGTACATCATGGATGACACGAACAGCACAATTCAATATTCCGAAGGTTTTTCTCAACATGTAAATGATTCTGCCTTCGACAATACCAAAATTTACAACGGTACATTGTGAGTGACCGGTTGACCAGTGACAAGCATGCAACCCGGTTGCTGATACCGACTTGGACTCCAGCAACCGTAAATAATCGTTTTCAATATTTCTGACTGGCAATTCCTAATGTGTTGGTTGATTGAGTCAGATTTTGTCACACCGAAGATAACTGCTATGTCAAGATCCCCTTCACAGGTCGGTATCGTATTTCGGATTCGTCAGGACCATTAAGTTTTTCACAATAGGATCTGGAATTACTATCCATAATGTGATAACTTACTATGTCAACATCAGCTTCTCCGTTGACGGCGCGTCATCACAAGAATACACCCACGATGATACATGTCACCCTTGTTATAATGTTTCGGTCATCAATCTCCAATCTTTGACGTACGACAATCACGTACTAGGCATTACCATGTTCGACTACAATAGTGAACTCAGTCAAGTTTTCTTCGACTACATGGTCGTCAATGAGACAAAACCTGCCCCTGCGACAATTCCGTCATCTTCTATACCACCTTTCACTAGTATGCCGTCAAGTCATGCATTACAGTATGTCCTGCTTCAACGATTTTTCTGGTGTATCTTTGAAATGGCACATGGCAGTAAAAAATTGGCAGCTACTATTGGAGGAACACTTGGAGGGCTTGTGGGTCTTGCAGCCCTGGCTTTGCTCTACCTCTGGACACGGAGGCGATCACAAACACCTACGGAAATACATGCAGAACACACGCGCCACCAGACTTCTCCATTCCTTGTTGATCCTCTATTAACGCATCAGCCAGCGATCTCGTATGGTTCAACCCCAACAGGATTCGTGCCAATAGAGATCGAGCAGGCCGCCAGTGCCTCGCCAGCATCCATGCCTACCTCGACAGAGACTCCCGCTCACATCCCGTCAGCTCCAGCTCCTCAGAACTCTACACAGAGCAAGGTTCCTGTGGTTGCACAAGCAGAAACCACCGTACAGGCCATTTCTGTTCCTGCCCCAGTGCTTATGGTCACAAATACCACTGAGCCAAGTCACGGCCTTACTGAGCAGCAGATCGGTTCCATGGTCCAACGCTTAATCAGGCGGAACATCCCTATCCCTCTTGTTGCGGATGTGATGGAAGGCATATTGGTTGGGGAGAGGCCATCCACTAGTGGTGATAGTTCGGCTGATCTGCCTGAGACAGACCCTCCTAGTTATGACTTCAGGTGACATCCTTTCAAATTCATTTATTTGTGTAGTGGTCTGGTAGTCTATGCCATCATAACTTCCGATCCGAGTTCAAGTAGGCAAACAATCGTGCATTGCGTACGGTGGTAGATGATTAGATTAGATTATCACAAGTAATAATCTTATCATGTGCCATCTCCGAGTGATGCCTGGATAATCGACATCCGCGTCTACTGAATCTTTCCATGTCCGAGTCGAAACCTATTGGTGCGGATAGATTTCCTCTGAACTAAACGAAACAAACCCTGACGCGAAGAAACCAGCTTTGTTGTCTGTCTATGACAAAACCAATCTTGTCGACTTCGCTAAGAGTCTTGAAGCTGCCGGACTTCGTTTACTTGGCTCTGGTGGTACGGCAAGGAAGATCAGAGATGCTGGAATACCAATTGAGTGCGTCTAATTGAAACTACCATTAACAGAACATCCACGAACATGCTCACAGGGATATTTCTGACCTAACAAAAGCCCCAGAAATGCTGGGAGGAAGAGTCAAGACGCTTCACCCGGTTGTTCACGGGGGTGAGCCCGACATTGCTTCGTCAACCAATGATTGTTTTATACTTCATTTCGTGGACTACAGGTATTCTCTCACGATCGATCCCGTCCGATGAACAGGATCTGAAGTCCCATTCCATTTCGCCAATCTCAATTGTCGTTTGCAACCTTTACCCTTTCTCCTCTACAATATCACAGCAAAACTGCACCATTGCTGATGCTGTAGAAGAAATAGACATCGGTGGTGTCACTCTCCTGCGCGCCGCTGCCAAGAATCATGAACGTGTATCGGTCATCTCGGACCCCACAGATTACGACCAGTTCCTTCAAGCATGGACAGCCGGGAATGGTGATGTCGGCCAAAAAATACGCAGTAAATTGGCTCTCAAAGCGTTCGAGATGACCGCGAAGTACGACGAAGACATTAGCGGGTACTTTAGAGAGCAATATGCATCGGCCGAGTTGTCCGAGGACAAATTGGCAGGACCGGTTCAGAGGATGGCCCTACGGTACGGTGCGAACCCTCATCAGAAGCCAGCCCAGGCCTTTGTCACCGAGGGAGACTTACCTTTCAAAGGTATTTCCCTCGTGTTATACTCTAATCTGTAACTGCAACTATATCGCAGCTCTGTGTGGATCCCCGGGATACATCAACTTATTGGATGCTTTAAACTCGTATGCACTTGTAAAAGAACTTCAAGAGGCACTCGGCTTACCGGCCGCCGCATCTTTCAAACATGTTTCTCCCGCCGGTGCCGCAGTGGGCCTTGAACTCGACGAAACTGAGAAGAAGGTTTACGGTGTAGATGACCTAAAGGAGCCCCTGACACCCCTTGCTTGCGCTTACGCTCGCGCCCGCGGTTTGTCGCCTTGACCGGAAAGTTACCCTAGTCTGATGTTGTCATATGATAGGTGCCGATCGTATGTCTTCATTCGGAGACTTCATCGCGCTTTCTGCACCTTGTGACTTTGCCACAGCACGCATCATCTCTCGCGAGGTTTCTGATGGTATTATCGCACCGGGATACTCAGTTGAGGCGCTTGAGGTGCTCAGCAAAAAGAAAGGTGGAAAGTACTGTGTCCTTCAGGTGCGCCCGACAGTGCTCACGCCACTATTGGACGATTGACGAGTTTACTTTGCAAAGATCGCGCCTGAATACAGCCCTCCCGAAGTGGAGACAAGACAGGTTTACGGTGTCCATCTGCAGCAACGTAGAAACAATGCCAAGATTGACGCCAAGTTATTCGAAAACATTGTCAGCGAAAACAAAGAGGCGAGTTCACCTGATCATCTCATTTTCATTATTGACACTTCTTATCACCAGCTCCCATCCACTGCACTTACCGACCTGATCGTTGCGACACTAGCTCTCAAGTATACGCAGTCCAACAGTGTATCATACGCTCTGCGTGGATCCCTTATTGGCCTTGGTGCCGGGCAACAGTCTCGCATCCATTGCACACGCCTCGCAGGAAGCAAAGCCGACATCTGGTGGCTCCGCCACCACCCACGCGTACTCGCGTTACCCTTCAAAAAGGGCGTAAAGCGAGCAGAGAAAGCCAATGCTATCGATCTATTCGTCAGCGGCGAGGTACTTGAGGGCGGAGAAAAGGCACAGTGGGAGAGCTTGTTTGACGGGGAAGTGCAGGCACTGAGTGAGGAGGCGAGGAGGGAGTGGGCCGATACGCTGGATGCTGTTGCTTGTTCCAGCGACGCATTTTTCCCCTTCGCGGATAATGTACATCGGGCCAGGAAAAGCGGCGTCAAGTATTTGGCGGCGCCGAGTGGGAGCGTCATGGACCAGGAGTGCATTAAGGCGGCGAACGAGCATGGAATGGTGTTCATACACACGTCGTTGAGATTGTTCCATCACTGAACAATCTGAGAAATGCGAATGAAATGAAAGCAAAAGTTTCTGGACTCCAGAATTCTTGTATTGTTTATATTTATGACAAAGTTGCCACCGGTTTCGACTCGCCCGAGAGCATAGCTTGTCGTTCAGCAAGGAGGTCGCTCCCCCATGCTTGGACTTCTGCATGTCGAATGTGGGGCAAGCTACTATCAAAGAATGTCTGCAGATGCATCCCATGCTCTCTCTCGTATTCCAAGGCTGTTTGACGCCGGAAGTCAATGTTGCGCGGAAAGCCCTTAGGGAAGCGATAACTTGCCTTGTGCGGCCACTTCAAAACGGTCAAGATCTGGTACCCGATATAATAGAAGGGATCAGAAGTAGTAGGAAGAGATGTGCAGATAAACGGACCTTTGACAAACCTTGCCTCGTCCGTTTTTCCATCTTCGTACTCCTGAAAGAGATGTTAGCTCAAAATACATTAATATTTTTCTTCGATACGATAATCGATAGTCTGGAGGACGAAAGAGACAATGGTAGGAGGTAGAAAAGGTAGAGTGAGCCTGATAAGACATACTTTCCACAAGGCTTCAATCCTCTGAGCAGCTGAGCTGCCGTGCATCATTTCATGTACAAAATTATGCATAGCTTCCTGTCGTGATGCATTTCGTTCGTGACACCTCTAAATTAAATAAAAAACGACGGGATATGCACCCACCGCTTCGAGACGTCGTTTCTCCGCCTTGGGAATTCCTTCGCGAGGTGCGATATCACCGACTGAACGATATACTGTACAGTGAGTTATAAGAATGGACTTTAAATATTATTTTGAGACCTTGGGCTTCGGCTAGATCGTGCACCAAGCACATCATTACACATCTGCGACGGAAAGTCATAGTTCACAGCAGCGGTCAGCTCCGAAATAAGATGGAGTAATACGTCTGTCTTTGACGGATAGGAAGGGGCTATGATTTGAATATGATTTACTGACTTAGGAATATCGAGATGCGCATCGAAAGAACACATAGCGAGCATGGCCATCCTGTACATGTGATCTGATATGCTAGCACGAGAATATCGGTGCAGGGCTCATCCAAATCTCGGTGTAAGACACACCTCTCGGGATTAGGTATCTGTCAATGAACAGACAAACTTAGTTTTAATCGTGAAACATCAAGGGATCGGAGACTTTCTTTATGATCGATCCATCCAGTGCGTTTTTGCGTCTGCATCGCGTCCGAGTCAAAAATTGTCCTGTTTCTAAATATCGAAAATACACACCTTGAGCCTTTCTATGACATGGAAAAAAGCCAACATATCAACCGATGAATCTCCAGAGGAGGCGTAGAGAGGAGGGAACACTCGAGGTGACTTCATGTCAACTTGAACTTGAAGGGCTTGTTTGAAATTATTTGAGAGCCGATCATTATTACATAAGAGGTCCAGGCCACTGACGCTTTATCAAGGCTGCTCTGCCACAACGACCAGCGACAATGGAACTGACATTGTCCAGCAACTTTCCGATGAATACTACCCTTCGCAATGCCGAAGGTCAAGCATTGTATATTAGCAGAACACCCACCAAATGGTTGTTGCATCAGTCCACGATCATTAGCCGTGTTGAGCCTGACTACCCAGATGCGAAATTTGACTATGGTGACGACGAGGGCGAGGGGGACGCCGTCAGTGACGCGGACGATGTCGGTTTAACAGAACTTGCGAAGATTCATTGGAAGACCATGGGCTCCTCAATATTGGAATACAAGGGGATGCAAGTCTCCACTACCGATTATCTCCACCGCGAGGACATTCTTGGCTTGTGAGCTTTGTGACCTTAGCAGCGCCCTGTTGAATAAAGAGACTGAGATTCCATTTCCTAGACACCGAACTTTTACTGCATCTGACGGGCGCTCGTACAGATGGGTAGTCGGCACTGTATCGCCCAAGAGTCTCAATGTCAGTATCATTGTTCGAACCTGCACATTTCTGATGGTTCTCCGTAGCTCGAAACGAATGATGAATCAAAGACTCCCGTCGCTCATCTAGAGCGAGCCGTTATGGGATTATCTAAACACGAGACCTCTCTACATATATTTCCGGACGGGATGCATATTATTGACGATATTGTCGTGACCTTCTTGTACATGGATAAAATTCGCATTGTGGTCAAGTTAGTCATTTACCCGTTTCTCCTTTTTGGATTCGCTCATAGTTTGATGACTGACAGCTAATGTCGACTTCTTTTAATTCCCTTTTTCTCGGTATGCGTATAAACAAAATTGTATGTGAACACATTGATCTTCCTGCATACCTTGTCAAATTTCTAGGCAGTTCCTGATGTGTTAACCATGATACAATTTGAAACTAGGTCTCAGAAGCAAAATCTTCCCCGACAAATGATGCCAGTTGAACGGCCTTATATTATTGACGATCCTGCATCTCGGGGCAATGTTTGGACCATGGCAATTTCTACGCTACCAGTTCTTTCAACAGAATGTTTCGCTACTGTGATATGGCTGACTTTGGAATCCACCTCCACTGAACTCGTTGCCCCATTTGCAGAGGTCGAGACCATCACAACTTTACCAGCTGGCTGACAACTCCACACGTTGTACCCTCTGCCTGCACAGGAAGACAATGTGAACCATGAATTGTCGAAGACCACATGGCTTCCGAGTCAAACTAAAATCAGTACTGTACTCGGGACCCAAAATATGTCCGCATCTCTTGAACAAAAATTCATTGTCGGCCTAAGGTCATAGGGATAACACGGTCACCGAATCTCCCAAACTCTGTATAGTATCATGGACGCTTTGGTACTTCGTTTCTTCCCACTCCTTCCTCAACTTCCTGAAATTCTTACTCTTCAAGTCGCCCTCGGTGATCCTTTCAAAGCAGAGTATATCCTCGGCCCGGCCAAATATGTCTGGTTGACTCTTGATGAACGTAGTCTTCATGACGAGGATGGGACCGAAAGTTTGAGGTCGACACAACAGTTTGCTCGCACGTTTATTGAGCGGCCGTTTGGCGACCGCGGAGTCGTCCATAAACGCTTCCCAGCTTGCATGAATACGACCGACGCCTACTCCGTACGGTTTGCCTTGAGCCTTTGGGTTATCCCAGATAAGTAAAAAGAAATTGAATGTGTTCAACAAACAAGGTAATAATAATGATAATAGTGAAAACATACATATGCCATGTGGTCTTCTGAGTGTAAGAGAACCGAATCAGAGAGGTCGCAGTTCAGCAACCGGCAGACTTCTTTCCGAAAGTCTGGTCCACTTTTGAGTTCCACCTGTTTGAGCGGTTGGGTTTGTGATTGGGGGATGAAGAGGAGGCGAACGGCAGGGGTGGTGGTGAATATTGGGTCATTGAAGATGGCCTTGGCGATAACGTCACGATTTTCGGGGAGGTGGGGCTTCGGTACTGGGATGTCATGTGCACGAGCCAACGCGATGATGACATCAAGAGACCTAGAGGATTATACGCGAGCACAACATGTGTGTGGATGTGTGTGAGAACCAGATTTTAAGGTGTAAACGCGGCGGAATGCGTTGCGGGAACATAAAAGTAAGTACATACATTGTTTCCGGATTCATGACTTTTGCAATCACTTCATCGATAGCAGTTTTGATCTGGCGCCGCTGCGACGAATTGGCTTCGGTACGACTGACGAGGGATAAGGCTTGCTGATAAGATTCGATGCTTTCTGGGTAGTTTCCCGAGGCCTGGAAACATGTGTCGATAATGAGCTGTCTTATCCCGCCATCGCAAGAGATTGAAACAGAGGTTTACGTCTTGAGCGCTCCCTAGCCTATACCACGCTTTGGCATAACCGGGGTCAAGTGCAGTTGACTAAAGCACATTTCAGCAGTTGGAATGCCGTCCGCACCACGTGGTCAGACCTTCTTGGCGTCGTCGAAACTTTGCTGATATCTAGAAAACCAAACCATTATTATAGGGATTGCATTGGAACATCATAAAAGTAAGCATTTCATGGGCGTTTCGTTATGTACACAGTACATACATACCTTTTCAGACCAGAATAACAAGCGGCACGATTGGCGAAGAGAATGGCGTTGGTGCCATCGAGCTCTATGGCCTTTGTGAATGCGGAAATGGCATTCAGATAATCCTTCTTGGCGAAAAAGACGTTTCCTTGTTCCTTGAATCGAGACGCTGTGTCAGTGGTCATCGTTATTGTCAATGTGTGGTTTGATTTTGGTTGACCCGGACTTGGACCAACGGCCAGGGTCCAGGTGGATGATGAAATATTGCCGAGGCCCGATTAGTCTCCGCTCCTTCAAGGAGGTTACGCTTCCATACTACGCTATGTATAAGTCTGTAGCTCCACTTGGAGGGCTGTTCTATGACGGCAGTGAACTAGGATAGGGTGATAAGGAACCTTGACATATTTTACAGGCATCAGGAAAACAGTGGTCGTCTTCGTCATCATTTACATAAGCTTAGTCAACGTTTAGACGAGCTTGCTCTTATGGTCTAGAGAGCAGTGTGTGGAGGGTGAAGTTGAAAGGAGGGAGGGGTAATGAAGGAGGAGGAAGCGCGAGCATGAAGGACAGTGAGGAATTCGAAGTTACTTTCTTACAAACCTGTCGCCACTGGCACACCTATAGATTAGACTTTACTTTCATATTTTACGCTTTTGCCATTAACCTGTTGATATGGCTCTCGTCGAGGCACGTAACATTATTTTGCAGGATTACGATGGGAACGTGGTTGCAGGTAAGTCTTTAACCATCCGAATTTTCATTTCCAGCTCACAGGTTCTAGGTTTCTGGCAATATGGCTCCATCTCTTGGAATACATTTTCGACGTGGCTGTATTCTCTCGTTCGGACAGAGCACCAATGGGCCATTTTCGACTTCGACCAAAATAACCCAGACCGTCACGGAGCACAACGGCCGCTCGGCCCTGCGATAGTACTTCCAGGACATTATATTCTGCTTAAGCAAGGTAAGCGTCCTCCACGCCCAGTAGCGTTGTTGTGACGCATTCATCGCGTCTTCAGATGGGAGCCCTTTGCTTGTTGATCTGACTGACGAAGCTGCGCGTCCACGCCAACCAACCCATTCGAACACACCAGTCCGGGTTAGTCTCTACCCTTGGCATTCAGGAACGATATCTCAAGCAATTTTCAGATGGACCACTACCGTCACCGCGCACGCGAGAGAGATGGGAAATGTTTAATCTCAGGTCTCAGACCTGCGACATGGAGTCGGCTGAAGGCAGCACACATATTTCCCCGCGCCCATGTCAATAAAGTGAGATTCGACTCTAATCACAATCGCTGACTATACATGTCCGCCTTGCCAGTGGTTTAGAAAACGGTTCCACAACCTCATCACTGACCATGCGCCTGCATCGACTGTTGGCGGTAATTCGAAAATCGACTCTATTCAAAATGTGTTTATGTTACGAAGTGACCTGCATGACTTGTGGGATAATTATGAATTTGCCGTAAACCCTGATGTCAGTATCTGAATGTCCATTGCCTTGTTTGTGAGTTCTAACGCAAATCTTTAGGATGGTTACCGTATTACCGCATTTGTTAATGGTTTATATGACGTGCACGGCATAGTGCTTCAGCTTGATCATATAGTAAATCCGACAATTCGTCCGCTGGATGAGCTCTTCCGTGACCACTTCTTACAAGGCCTTCTAAAACATATAAAAGGTGCAGGGGAGCCAACTTGGGATTATGACGACGCTTTTGATGGTGCTTTTGATCTATCGAGGCAAGAGGTCTGGGGAGGTTCTGAGGGTAAATTGCGGCTAGAGCTGGAATTTTCGGACAGGCTGTTTGAACATCAAGTTGCCCAAGAAAGCGAAGGACTTGTAGTCTGATGGGCTCAAATAAATTTGTTTATGTCCGAGTTATGTCATGAATGATCCTGATATTTTGGAGCCTAAAGTCAAGACTTACCCTCTGCTATATGCAGGTACCTAGGTGCACGGTGTTGTGCGAAAGGTGTTGTGATGCGTAGTTTGGGTCTAGCTCCAAAAGGGGATACTAGATAAAAGTCAGTGTGATAGTGACAGAGGGCATCATCAGTAATGCCTAGTCAATGGAGGTAGAAATCCAAAGATAAATAGAGATAAAAGAGATAGTTTCCGGTGAAGTCCAGACTTATCCAACATATTCCGACATCGGGTTTCAATTTGGTGAACGTAACGGTGAGGAGATGAGGTGGGAACGACGGGAAATGATATAAGAGGTTACAGATTGTGATTGTGGATATGGGGAGTACAAGTCTAAGGGAAACTACTAGGGACCAATTCTGGGGTTTGGGATATATTATGAGTATGTGGTGGAGTGGGCAGGGGGTGCCCACTCAGGGTGTCATGGGTGGATCATGCTGGAATAGTCTGAGTGTCTACAACATGTGTACTCTACTGTAGTCCTATGAACTGTGGGATCCTATCATGTGACCTCCCTATAGTAGTGGATACTCCCCACTACTACAGCAGGAGTCCTCTTTATACTACTGTGGGAGTGGTCAGGTTGTGGATCGGGCTTGGTGGGCAGAGGGTTCCGTGGGCAGAGGGTTCAGATGTATATGATTGGTGCCTTTATGATCAGACAGAGAGGGGTTCGGGATTTGGTTCCAGGTTTGAGTGCGGACTTGCCTGGGATTGACATGTGATTGCTGTCAGTTTAGGGAGCTCAGATGAATGCAAAACCTTCTGCTGCTCAACATCCCATCCCCCCATTCTGGGATCTGCTGCCAGCTCCCTGCTCCCTACTGCCCCACAACTTTGCCATCTCCCTCTATTGGCTACTTACTCTCTCTAGTCAACTTTTTGGCCCCCAAAAGGCCCCCCATGTCCAGCAGCAGTGCCACCATTGTCCCCAGCAACATGGGCACATTCTGGCTGCTTGTGAGTGCCAGGGAGGGTTTCTGAGGGCAGCAGGGGATGTGGTGCACCCACCTCCTGTTGTACCAGGTGAGTTTTGCCTTTTTTGGCTGTTCTAGATGTGACCTGACCATAGAGTGCTCACCCAGGTCTCACCCTCTCCTCCCAACCCTCCCACTCCCTGTCCAGCACTCTTCCAGCCTCCTTTCAGACCCCCTGTTGCCCCAGCACCTATTTTTTACCCTCTTCACTTTCTCCTGGCCTGACTTTCACCTCCCTATCCCATTCCCCCCTTCAGTCCAGTCTTATGCCTCTCATTCACTCTCATTCACTCTCTTATCACTCCCCCTCTCTTTCCTGTCCTTTATACCCCATTACCCCCATTGTAGCCATAGTGTAATCTTTGATAAATAATTTGACATTTTAATGGAATTAATTGGATTAAATAATAATAAATTGATAATATAATAGATTGATAACAATGTACAGCTGATTCAGCAATGGATGACCAAATCAACTTTTTTTTTTTTCTGTAATTTTTTTTTTGAGACCAGCAACCACTAGGCCAGCTGTATTACAGGGCTCATCCATAACTGTCTATGTCATGTGACACCAAGAGAATTGCTGAAATCACATAGAAATTCAAGTTATAAATTCATTGAGGGACATATGAGAAATGTGAAGCCTATGAAAATTGGAATGTGGCTAGGTGAAGGGCTAAATAAGTTTAAATTATTTTTTGATGGTGTATTCAATATTTTTGGTGCCAATTTCAAGCCAGAAGTCATGTTTTGGACACCAAAAATCCATGTCATCTTTGAATACAATACCAAAAAATAATTTAAACTTATTTAACCCTTCACCTAGTCACATTCCAATTTTCATAGGCTTCACATTTCTCATATGTCCCTCAATGAATTTATAACTTGAATTTCTATATGATTTCAGCAATTCTCTTGGTGTCACATGACATGGACAATTATGGATGAGCCCTGTAAGACAGCTCGCCTGGTGGTTGCCAGTCTCAAAAAAAAAAGTTACAAAAAAAGAAAGTTGATTTCATCATCCATTTCTGAATCAGCTGTAACAATAAAGAGATGAGAGATAAAAGCAGCACAACTCATAGTAATATCACCCAAGTAAAGTGGAACTCAAGTAACATAGGGAGGCAACAGATCACTTCTGGGGGAATACTTGCAGTCCATGAGGTCCCCCCTAACTGCTCCTTCCACCATTTGGCTGTCCATCCTCTGGGGGTAGAGATCTGGTGTGTGGGGGTATGAGGAGAAGGGGATCAGTATGGCATAAGGGGATACATCATACAGCTTTTAGGGGGATCCCTACACTCCATTGGAACCCCCCTAACTGATCCCCATGTGGTTAGGCCATCCATTGTCTGGGGGTAGGGATCTGAATATGAGAAGGAGGGGGTCAGCATGACTCAAGGGGATACATTGTACCACTTCTGGGACTATTCTTACACTCCATTGGGTTCCCCCTAACTGCTCCTCATGCCAAATATGGTTTTAACAATATATCAAATATTAAATAATTAAATAATTGGTGATTTTCCTTGTGTGGTCATCTCAAACCATGAAGGGGAGTCAGCTTGGCACAATAGAGAGGACCATACCACTTCTGATGTGATAGACAGACTCTAATTGATTTCTTCTAATGGTTCCTCCCACAATTTGATGAACCAATGTCCGAGTACAGAGATCTGACAATATAGTATAGGGGTATGGGGAGGAGGAGATGAGCATGGCTCAGTGGGGAGGATTGTACCACTTACAAAGTGACAGGCACACTCTCATGGGTTTATTTTAATGGCTCCTCACACCATTTGATCCTCCAACATCCAAGGGTAGAGATATGACACTGAGGGTCAACTTGGCACAATGGAACAGGACCATACCACCTTTGCTGTGATAAACATACTCCAATATATTTCTTCTAATGGTTCTTCACACCATTTGATGATCCAATGTCCAAGAGTAAAGATCTGACACTATAGGAGTATGAGAAGGAGGATGTCAGCATGGTTCAATGAGGAGAATCATACCACTTCCAATGTGATAATACATATTAATTAGGAATCTGCATGGGTAACCTATGGATTTTCTTGGGCAACCTGCATCTGACCTGCCAAATGCCTGAACCCACAGTGATGGGTATGGGATACCTATGGGTGGTAAGATATGTATATATTAGTGCTGCCAAAGTTCAGTTCAGCCTAGACTATGAACCCTGAACCCTTACTATATAAGGCAATTGGTTCAGTTCAGACATTAATTTGACTGAACTGAACTTTGGCAGCACTAGTATATATAGACTGTCTATGGGCTGGGCTGGTGATGAGCTGGCCTGGCCCTTTTAGATGTCAGAGGTACATGTATGTCATTTAGCTTACTCTAACCATGCATGCTTTAGCATTTCCAAAGACACCAGGCTTGAAAAGTTAGTTCCCAGAGTTGGAGATCCTTTTAGCCTTGGGATCCCCCACAGGTTCATAACTCCATGGTATAAAACTACCAAAATGGCTCCATGATGACTATCTAGCTATACCTACACCTTGAACCTATATTGCTGAGCACATATACTATGACCCTGATAATGCCAATGAAGGAATTCAAATTCAGAGGACTGCAAGAGCTACATGCTACACAGATAAAAGGCTTGATGTGGAAGGAGAGCATGTATGGACGAATTTTTGAGATAGAGGGCCAGGGCTGACCAGGGCCGACTGTTACCTTTTCGCCCGCTTACTTGCTTACTCATCACCCAATTCCCATGACCACTTTCTCACGACGAAGTGCCAAGTCCCATGATCCTATTGGCTACCATTCCTTCGGTTCCAAGCTCTCGCGCTTTGACATCACCACATGTATGATCAATCACATGTCTGGTTATCATCCAATCACATTGCGCTTACTCACCCAAGATAAGAGAGCTTAATGCTATTGGCTGGAGTTAAGAGGGAGTTATGCCATTGGACGATAGAGTATTGCCTCCCCTCAAGCTTGTTCCTTTATATATCATCGCTGTATGTACATTGTACTTTACGTTTAGTCTGGTTTACCACACCGGATCAATAATACCCCCCTTCTCTCCCTCATCGCTCGAAGTTAGTGTGAGTTAGTTTGTTGTCAGAGTTGTCCTGTAGACAATCCGTAACAAAAGACTAAACGTACCACTCTCCCCCAACAAACCGACTCAGGTCACAAAGATGCTTGACTATAGCTGCTGCGCTTGTAATTGGTTTATCCGATACAAGGCCTATACAAGCCCCCGAACCTGAACCCGAACCCGTTAGTCAAGACGGATTATTTCTATAGTCGCGAAGACTACGAGAACTCCCAATATCATCTACCCAACAACTCTTACCCCACTTATCTCCCATCCTCCCACTACGAAGACCTCGATTCCATCCCTCCGAATCTTTTCTTCCCCTCCACTCCTCCTACACCTTCTGTACGGTCCGAAGAGTTAATCGAGACTGTGCCTATCGAAACGATAGTCGAACCCGTCCGTGTTGTAACGCCTGATCGACCCAAAGTTTGGCCGTTCTATCGTTCAATGAACCCACCTGATCCCTGTGAACACTTCTTCGATTATTTCCACGGTACCGAACCAGCGTTGAGCAGAGATCCAGTCGATATCTCTACCGGTTTAAAGGAAGATTCTGAGTGGCAATGAAAGAGAGGCAAACTTCCTGTCGTTCCCGCACAACAGACCCGGAACGTTCCCGTCACCCCCAACGACACTCGTGTAGTTCATACGAAATCCCAGAAGTTTGCCAACTTCATCTGACATCATACAAAAGCTACCGCAACCTTCCACTGTTCAATCGAAAGCTGGATTTTCACCCAACTGTCCAGGATATTTCCCACTCGTGCAACGCCCCCTTCCGAAATCGTATCATCTACAACAGGTGGCGTGCAGCCCGACTCCTCGAAGAAGACAGATTCTTTGTCCGACATCGTATTCCAGGAAAATCCTACCTGGTAACTGACCCACCTCTCATATACCCGATCTATCGAGCTGTTGTCTTGTTATGGATCGCTAGATCAGCGGGCTCCAGCAACAACCAACTAAACCAAGTTGAGTCCAGACCAGAGGAAACACAGGAGAGAAGGTGTATTCATGGTCTACTACTACTATACAGCAAGTAGCAGTCTTGGGAGAGAGGGAGTCTAGGAAAGCGAACCAGGGGGTGGAAACCAGACTAAACGTGAGGAAAGGGAAGGGAAAAAGAGGAACAGTTCGAAGATGAAGGTTTAAATACAAAGAAGTTAGGGAAATGCCATGAAAGACAGACTACCGGGTCTGTATGTACAAACCGAGAGAAATGTAAGAACAATAAGGCTGTCCTGCAGATACAGCATGTCCATCAGTGTTTCAGGTAGTGATTGCAAAGAAATGGTTCGGAGCAATCAAGGGTCCGGACCCTGCACCTCATGGTTGCCTCATGGTAAGGAGGTGAAACAATCCATGAGTGGATGTGTCAGTGAGCACATGATGAACATGAGGCAGCCATGTGGATGTCATGTGGCTGAGTTCCTAGTTTGGGAATGATGAGATTGGTTCGTCTTCCTGATGGTTTTCATTGGCAGTGGATGCCTGGCCAATAGCAGCATACGACTATGAGTATGTGTATGCGGGATCGGGATGGAAAGGTGAACATGATGCTTCATCATTGGAGGCAGGGGAGAAGGTGAATCACTGAATGGGGAAGAACCATGATGGGGGGCGATGCAATGAACACTGGTAATCATACACCAGCGACTGTGGTTCCTGCAGTACGATAAGCAAGGGTGCTTCATATAACCCTTCTTGGCTACAGGGTACTGGATGACTGGGATGTCGACTAGGTGTGGATATTCTCGACCAGTGGACTGGTACACAAAGGTGATGAAACATGTCGGAATGCAAGTCTTTGTGGAGCATCAAGGGAACTTGTCATACATGCGAGTTCGGGTTGTTAGCTGAGCACCAGCGGTCAGCTGATGAGAAGAAAGCGAATGAATGTGGAGGTGACATGTGAAGAAGAACAAGATGGTCAGCCAAGATAGGTCAAAGGAGTCATCGGTTGTCAGCAACTATGACGGATCCAATATCTGAGTCATTGTTGGGGAGGTTGTGTTATCCGAATATAGGTTGCATAGACATAGACACCCACAAGGGTGGAGATGCCAATAGAACATATGACAATTGTGGTGATGAGCTGGGCGTCAAAGGTAACCATGAGGATCGGGATGACGTGTCGGTCTTCTTCGAAATAGGAAAGTCGATCAGTCATCAGGCACAAGGCTATTCATTCATCTGTGACAGGCACAAGGAACTGTGTAGGTGAATTGTGAAAGAACAATAACAATGTCATAAGCATATGGGTGTGGACATATGATCGGTCGGCGGAGAACCAGAGTATTCCGATTGCTGGGTATGATCAGTGGTTGGGTCACAGAGTATTCTTGTCTCCGGGTATGCGCACTGGTCATGGGTTGTGACAAGAACAGAATGGTCAGGTTCGGATTGTATCGTCTTTAGGTTCCTTCAGCTCCTGGTTGTGCATGAATGATTATGCATCTTCAAGTCATCCAATGGGAATATGGGTCAACCCAAGAGTTCGGTAACAAGGTATCGTCCAATCAGAGCGTGGGACTTGGCACATCTTCGTGGGAATGTAGAGGTCAATGGGTATCACGTGCTGTCAAAGCAAAAGACAGGGGCAAAGAGGTAAAAATCGTAACATGTCTGGACCAAGTGGACTGAACCACTAGGCGATAACTTCCCCTCTGACTGGGAGGTTCCCGTACACTCTGGTCTCAAATTGAAACACGAAAACTATCGTGAACGTCTCCCTATCCCACCATCACATTTCCCCCTTACCCTACGATCCGACTACGGTGATTCAATCCAGTTGCTCGCTGATCCTATAACACGTCTCGACTGTCTTGTCACACGTCGTTGTATCAAACATCAATTGAAGAACGACGTGGGAATATGACGGTTACTCCGTACCCACACACGTAAAAGAAAGTATACCTCTGCTTGGACCACTAGTCCTGCCTACGATCACTACCTCCGAAGAAAAAGATGATCTACTTGAACGATGGCTTCCATGAAATCACTTCTCCCCCTTCCCCCGAAATTCAACGGTGATAAAGAAGAATTTCGCTCTTTTATGCGTGCGGTCATCATTTTCCTCGCTGCAAACTCGGCTTATTTCGACGATTTCGGGACTACGGATAACCCCCTCCCAGTCGAAATACGACATGAAAGAAAGATCTTTCTCGTCCTGTCACTGATGGATAAAGGTATCGCTGCCGAATGGGCCAATGACCTTTGTGATACCGTTGCAACCGACTATCACACTCGACTGGCTGCGCACATTCATGGAGCCCCGAATCCCCCGCAGATGAACTGGGGTACATGGCCTGCTTTCATCACATTGATGCAAGCACAGTTCGACAAGCCTGATGACAAACGAGACGCCGCAATTAAACTTAACGTGCTTTGTCAAGGCAAGTTGACAGCCGACGAATTCTGGCTTCAGTTCGAAGTCTTATACAAACGTGCTGGATGGCATCCGATCACCCAGCAGGAGCAGTTAATCCCGCTCCTCGAAAATCACCTGAATAAACCTCTCGTTGACCGAATCTTTGGTCTTGAGGTTATGCCCACTACCATCACGGAGTGGAAGACGAAAACCATCTTGTTGGACCGCCAATGGCGACGCCGCAACGAAATCGAACGACTTATGGGTGGAAGTAACCCGACGAAGAAGGGTGAGAAGTCAAGGACGACTTCCACTCCCATTACAGCTGCCGCAGCGCCTGTAAAATTGAAAGACCCTGACGCCATGGACGTCGACCGAGCCGCTGTAGCGGCCGAGAAACTGAAGCAGCTGATGTCTGCTGAACGAGCGGAGTTGATGAAGGCCGGTCTCTGTTTCAATTGCAAGCAACCCAGACATCTCTCGCGCAACTGCCCATCCCGCGTACAACATGTACGCGTATTGAACACCGAACAGGAGCAACACGTTCGCTCCATGAATACTGAACCCGTGTTGAGCGGTCAAGACATCATCCAGATGCTTGAAACTTGTTGCGCGCAACTTGAGGACGAACTCGCTCTCGCAAGGAAGGATTTTTAAAACGGTCGAAGAAACGCATGGACTCTTCAGCCAAGTCTCATCTATCTACCACTCCCCCTGTAAATGTAAATGTACCAATCGTTGTTGAATTCGACCGCATTTTACATGAACTCCGAACAATGAGACAAGACATGCAAAACGAAATAAACCATAAAAAGAAACAGATAGAATGGTGGCCTCAATCAAAGCTACCAAAACAACAAGTATCAGATCTACAGTCCGAGTATACTGTGACTCCAGCAGAAAGGGAACCAGTACTTGTCACGGTCGCGTCATCTGGACCAGTCATAGAAAGCAAATTCAACGCTGAGGAAACAATGGTTGCCATCATGAATACCGATATGTACGGCGCCCTCGATCTCATGAATGATTGGGATATTCATGGACAACATACCATGAAGATCAGTCCAGGACTAGTTGTAAAGTTACGACGAATGCCCATCGACAAAGCTGTGGAATATTTGGTCACGGAACTCCCTCAAACATATCCACAACTCCCAGAAAAGAAAACAGAACCCATGATAAAGCCTACCACGGTTAAGATCCACAAGATGCGACAAATGGAACCTCTCATCACAAGAGCCAATAAGCAATCCGCAGAATGGAGGCTTGGGGAAGTCAATCAACGGATTGAACAATTGGTTGCATCATCAGATAATAGTACTATGATGATGTCAATCAGCGTCAAAGGCCAATTGACTTCTATTGACGATCAACGAAAGTTCTCCATTACTTGCTTATTGGATTCTGGTTGCACCGTCTCGGCCATCAATTCTGGTTTCGTACGACAACATCACCTCACGACTGTTATGGATCGCTAGATCAGTGGGCTCCAGCAACAACCAACTAAACTGAGTCGAGATCAGACCAGAGGAAACACAAGGAATAAAGTGTATTCATGGTCAACTACTACTATACAACCAGTAGCAGCCCAGGGGAGGGGGGAAGGCTAGGTAAGCGAACCAGGGGGTGGAAACCAGACTAAACGTGAGGAAAGGGAAGGGAAAAAGAGGAACAGTTCGAAGATGAAGGTTTAAATACAAAGAAGTTAGGGAAATGCCATGAAAGACAGACTACCGGGTCTGTATGTACAAACCGAGAGAAATGTAAGAACAATAAGGCTGTCCTGCAGATACAGCATGTCCATCAGTGTTTCAGGTAGTGATTGCAAAGAAATGGTTCGGAGCAATCAAGGGTCCAGACCCTGCGCCTCATGGTTGCCTCATGGTAAGGAGGTGAAACAATCCATGAGTGGATGTGTCAGTGAGCACATGATGAACATGAGGCAGCCATGTGGATGTCATGTGGCTGAGTTCCTAGTTTGGAAATGATGAGATTGGTTCGTCTTCCTAATGGTTTGCATTGGCAGTGGATGCCTAGCCAATAGCAGCATACAACTATGAGTATGTGTATGCGGGATCAGGATGGAAAGGTGAACATGATGCTTCATCATTGGAGGCAGGAGAGAAGGCCAATCACTGAATGGGGAAGAACCATGATGGGGTCAATGCAGTGAACACTGGTAATCATACACCAGCGACTGTGGTTCCTGCAGTACGATAAGCAAGGGTGCTTCATATAACCCTTCTTGGCTACAGGGTACTGGATGACTGGGATGTCGACTAGGTGTGGATATTCTCGACCAGTGGACTGGTACACAAAGGTGATGAAACATGTCGGAATGCAAGTCTTTGTGGAGCATCAAGGGAACTTGTCATACATGCGAGTTCGGGTTGTTAGCTGAGCACCAGCGGTCAGCTGATGAGAAGAAAGCGAATGAATGTGGAGGTGACATGTGAAGAAGAACAAGATGGTCAGCCAAGATAGGTCAAAGGAGTCATCGGTTGTCAGCAACTATGACGGATCCAATATCTGAGTCATTGTTGGGGAGGTTGTGTTATCCGAATATAGGTTGCATAGACATAGACACCCACAAGGGTGGAGATGCCAATAGAACATATGACAATTGTGGTGATGAGCTGGGCGTCAAAGATAACCATGAGGATCGGGATGACGTATCGGTCTTTTTCGAAATAGGAAAGTTGATCGGTCATCAGGCACAAGGCTATTCATTCATCTGTGACAGGCACAAGGAACTGTGTAGGTGAATTGTGAAAGAACAATAACAATGTCATGAGCATATGGGTGGGGACATATGATCGGTCGGCGGAGAACCAGAGTATTCCGATTGCTGGGTATGATTGGTGGTTGGGTCATGGAGTATTCTTGTCTCCGGGTATGCACACTGGTCATGAGTTGTGACAAGAACAGAATGGTCAGGTTCAGATTGTATCGTCTTTAGGTTCCTTTGGCTCCTGGCTGTGCATGAATGGTTATGCACTGTCAAGCCATCCAATGAGAACGTGGGGTCAACCTGAGAGTTTGGTAACAAGGTATCGTCCAATCAGAGCATGGGACTTGGCACATCTTCGTGGGAATGTAGAGGTCAATGGTATCACGTGCTGTCAAAGCAAAAGACAGGGGCAAAAAGGTAAAAATTGTAACAACGACACAAAAATATGAGAAACCCTTCCCCAGTTACAACGGGGATGGTACGATGTCGAAGGATGGTTTAATCACGGAACATGTCGAGATGAATCTACGGCTTGGCGAACATTTGGAACGGATACATCTCACAGTAATCCCCTTGGCAAAAATCGACATTTATCTTGGTTTTGATTGGCTGAAAAAGCACAACCCTGAGATTGACTGGTTGACCCAAACGGTTGATTTTACCTGTTGTCTTTCTGTCTGTGGCCACTCCCCCAGTAAAATCAACGGTGTAACGTTCAAAACCACGGTCTACGACAAACCAGCTTGGTATCGCGCATTCCAAACCAAGTCTACGGAATTAGCTCGTGCCAGAATGGTCAACGAAGTCAACAAACCGGAACAGTCAATTGTCGATCAATTACCTGATGTTTACAAGGAATACATTGACGTTTTTGACCCCAAAGCCACCGATTCGACGCCACCATCCCGACCATGGGATCATGCGATTAACTTGAAACCAGACACACCCGACCACTTGAACTGTAAATTATATCCATTGTCACCTCCAGAACGCGAGAAACTCGATGAGTTCCTTGATGAAAATTTAAGAGCTGGCAAGATCAGACCATCGAAATCACCTTACGCCTCGCCATTCTTTTACATACATAAGAAAGACGCGACCGAGTTACGTGGTGTACAAGATTATTGAAAGTTGAACGAACATACAATCCCGGACAATTATCCATTGCCATTAATTGACGACATCATAAATCAGCTCGATGGCGCGGAGTACTTCACAAAATTGGATGTTCGCTGGGGATTTAACAACATACGGATCAAAGAAGGCGATCAGTACAAGGCCGCATTCTTGACACCAAAAGGATTATTTGAGCCTACTGTGATGTTCTTTGGTCTGCGGAATTCTCCACCAACGTTCCAAAGGATGATGAACCACATATTCCGATATGAATTACGAGCAGGTTGGTTACATATATACATGGACGATGTCATCATATTCTCCAAGAATCTGGAAGAACATCAGGAACGAACACGTCAAGTATTACAGAAATTCCGGGATAACAAGTTGTTCTTAAAGATCGGAAAATGTACCTTTGATGCCCAACGAGTGGAATATCTGGGTCTCATTGTTGAACATGGGAAAGTACGTATGGACCCTATGAAGACAGATGCGATCACCGATTGGCCTGTTCCAAGGAACAAGAAGGAATTACAGTCATTCCTGGGTTTCCTTAATTTCTATCAACGATTCGTTCGCAACTTCGCACAAGTCGCATTGCCGTTGAATTCCCTAACTGGTAAGAAGGATTGGGAATGGAATATGGAACAACAAACTGCATTTGAAGAATTAAAACGAATCATCACGATGGATCCCGTTCTTGTTATCCCTAACAACTATGGGAAATACAAGATTGAATGTGATGCCTCAGATTTTGCTACTGGTGCTATTTTATCACAGCAACAAGACGACGGCACGTGGCATCCAGTGGCTTTTCTGTTGAACAGCATGTCCCCTGCAGAAAGGAATTATGATGTCCACGATAAGGAATTACTCGCGATCATCCGATGTTTCGAACAATGGCGACATTTCCTTCTTGGTACACCAGAAATCATCGAGGTCTATACCGATCATCAAAACCTCACGTACTTTAGGCAGCCACAAAATCTGACTCGACGACAAGCCCGATGGATCTCATTTCTCCAAGACTATAATTTCCGACTCCATCACTGTCCTGGTACTCTGAACCGCAAGGCAGACTTGCTCTCACGATGTGTCGACCACGACTGGAGTCTCGACGACAATAAAAACATTGTTGCACTCCCTGACTCTCTATTCATGGCTTTTCTTGATACCACCACGATGAATCCCCAATGGCAAGAACAATTCATCAAGTATGGACTTCAACTGGACGAACAGGTCAGCAAAGGATTGAAGGATTCTAGCTCTCCTTGGAAATGTATGAATGATGGTTTGATCTATTATAACGATCTATTGTATGTTCCAAAAGATGACCATCTCCGAGGAGAAATCATACAAGAACATCATGATACTCCCTTGTCCGGACATCCTGGACAGGAAAATACATTCAGAGCTATCGCACGACATTTCACTTGGCCATCTCTCCACGCTGACATCAACAAATATGTTGCAGCATGCTTACCGTGTCAACAGAAGAAAATCCATCGAGGAAAGAAACCGGGGTTGTTACATCCTCATACGATCCCCCCGTACCCATGGCATACTGCCACAATGGATCTAATCGGCCCTTTACCCGAATCACAGGGTTTCAACGCTATCCTAGTAGTGATGGATAAGCTGAAGAAACAATCAATCCTCATCCCCACCACCACTACATTGACCTCGGAAGGATCTGCATGTTTATACCGTGATCACGTCTTCAAACGATTTGGATTGCCTCATGTCATCATCTCTGATCTCGGGACACAATTCATATCCGGTTTCACGAAGGAATTAAATTGTCTATTGGGAATCATCGGACATCCGATGACTGCATATCATCTACAAGCGGATGGACAAACTGAACGAGCCAATGCCGAAATCGAAACATACCTCCGTTTATTCATCAAGATGATTGGGCTGAGTGGCTAGTCCTAGCAGAGTTCGCCCTAGCCAATCATGAATCTTCGTCCACTGGCATGTCCCCATTCTATGCAACAATGGGTTTCCATCCCTGGAAAGGAAAGGAGCCAGTCAAGAAAGAGATCGTAAATGAATCTGCCGCCTCTTTCGTAGACTGAATGAACCGCATACAAGAACAAGCAACCAATGCTTTAGCCGTTGCGCAAGAGAAAATGAAGAAGTTCTATGATAGGAAGCATTGTCCCATGCCAGAATATATTGTTGGTGACATGGTGTGGTTAGAATCCACAAACATTGATTCTCTCCGTCCATCTAAAAAGTTGGATGACAAACGATATGGCCCTTTCCCCATCGTAAAGAAGATTGGACGATCATCTTACGAGTCGAAGCTTCCCTCTACGTGGTCGAAGAAATACCCTGTCTTCAATGAAGTTCTCCTATCCCCATACGTTCCACCCGCCATCCCTCAACAAGCAGTTACATTGCCGCAACCACCCGCAGAAATTGTTGATGGACAGGAAGAGTATGAGATAGAAGAAGTCATTGATTCCGTTGTTTGTAGGAATCGTCTGTTCTATCTTGTTCATTGGTTGGGTTATCCCCGCGAAGAGGACTCATGGATACCTGCATCGGAGACAAAGAATTGTAAAAAACTTGTCTCCGAATTCCATCGATTACACCCCCGTGCACCTACCTCGGCTAACCTACACATCTCCATCATTCCTCATCCCGTCGATGCTTCTCCACTATGTTCTCCTGCTACCGATGTCATTGTATCCGTTGAACTCAAAGTCATCGCTTTGTTCCTCTCACGACAGGAGAATCATGACTTTCGGTCGTTCGCCTTCCCGACCTCAGTCCGTCGTTTTTGGCTATTCAAACTTGGCAAAGTAAATGCCATAACTCACGTCGTTACTATTGGTACACCATCCACTCGTGGTCATCTCGGTGATGTTGCGGGTGGCCTCAGCAATCTCACCTTCAATGACGGTCGACTCTCCACTTACGCATACCCAATTGCGATGATGCATCGTATGCGTACTCCCCTTCCTTCGGCCCTGTTGTGGGACCAGTACAACATTCTGCCCCCTCTTCGTTTCTGTGAGGTACCGCCCCGTCTCCTCTCCGACCACCCGGTCAACCCTTTCCTCCGCATCTTCTGATGGTCGCTCGTCCGCGACGACGTTAAACTATGATGTACAGAGTTGGGGGTTTGGAGACCCCCTTTCTGTTGTTGGCTACATTATAATTTATCTGCCAGATCTGCGATCCCCCGACACAGTCTGCCCCAAGCAGCCTTGCTGGCTGCCATGTATGGCACATGGTCCGTCCCTGATATACCTTCTATTCGTTCTGTTTAATTTCCTTTGTCTTCCCCATTCTTGTTCGCGCGGATGTGAACCTTGTGGGGGGGGGGTATTGTTACCTTTTCGCCCGCTTACTCGCTTACTCATCACCCAATTCCCACAACCACTTTCTCACGACGAAGTGCCAAGTCCCACGATCCTATTGGCTACCATTCCTTCAGTTCCAAGCTCTCGCGCTTTGACATCACCACATGTATGATCAATCACATGTCTGGTTATCATCCAATCACATTGTGCTTACTCACCCAAGATAAGAGAGCTTAATGCTATTGGCTGGAGATAAGAGGGAGTTATGCCATTGGACGATAGAGTATTGCCTCCCCTCAAGCTTGTTCCTTTATATATCATCGCTGTATGTACATTGTACTTTACGTTTAGTCTGGTTTACCACACCAGATCAATAATACCCCCCTTCTCTCCCTCATCGCTCGAAGTTAGTCTGAGTTAATTTGTTGTTGGAGTCGTTCCGTAGACGATCCGTAACACCGACCCTGACCTGGCCTGGCCCTGACCTGGCCCTTATGACCCAGGCTGGGGCCTGCTGAGGTTGGCCTGGACTGACCTGTGGACAGTCTATGTATATATTATTATATAATAAAATTCAAATTCAAATTAATCAAAATAAGATAGCAGGGAGAGATGAGGAGATTGTGAGAGGTGAATGAAGAGAGTGGGAGAGCAAGAGGGGGGAGAGTGGTGGTGGTCATTAGTGAATAGCACAGTGCACTGGTTCTCCTGGACCAGGACTACCTGCACCCATACCAGTCAAAACTTGTAGATGACCATGGGTACAGATTACCTGTGGGTTTACCCATGGGTTATAACCTACATGTGGATTAATATTGATTAACATATAATAAAATACAAAATTTAAATTAATTAATTAATAGGAGGGCAGAGAGAGAGATGCAGAGGGGGAAGGGGAGATTGGGAGAGGGAGATGAAGGAGACAGGAAGATGGGGGAGACAGGGAGACAGGAGGGAGAGGTGGGGAGGGGGACAGAGTAGTGGTGACCATGGTTGTTGTTCTCATTGTCCCCATCATCTTTGTTCCTGTTCCTGCTCTTGTTCTTGTTCTTGTTCTTGTCCCCATCCTCATTCTCATCTGTCATCATCATCTTCATTGTCATTGCCATTGTTGTCCTCATTGTTGTCTCTGTCCTTGTTGTTGTCTCTGTTCTCATCATTGTTCCATCCTCATTGCCCCCATAGTCCTTGCTATCATCATTGTTCTTGTCATCTTGTCCTTGTCCTCATCCTTACCCTTGTTGTGGTTCTTGCTGTCTTCATCAACAATTCTCATCATTATGTCCTACATAGGGTCTGCCCTAATGGACATAAAAAAATACAAATAAGAATCCTCATCATTTTTGTGTTGCCTGTGGAGGGGGTGATGGTCTGACCACCCATCATTATCATCCTCATTGTCCTTGTCAGTGTGCATATTATTGTTGGTGCTGGTGACCATGGGTTGTTGGTTGTTTCAGAGACTTGTGTAGTGGGCCATTGCTACGCATGGCATGAACGAGTTCTTTCAAAGTTCATATCTTTACCATGAATTGATTCACTAGCCTGTTACAAGTAACACTGATTCCACTGTAGAGGTTTATATTTGTGTGGACACCAAATCTCTCACATTTATTTATGTTCCCCATCCTACCTGTTTTTATACACTCTCTTTGATATCCCTTCTCCTCATAGAGGTTAAAAAATTATAAGGTCCAAATGGTACTTGTAGGTACATGGATGGTCATTGCCTATCACTTAATATGTCATTGTGGTGTAACAGTTTAGAGCACCACACTAGTGTACTAAATTATTTCTGGAGTGTGAGTTTGATTCTGCTAGGAGCCAATTTATCTTGATCATGGTTATACACCATTTGACTATGTTGACTCAGCATTCCAAACAAAGCCTGTGACAGCAAAAGTTGGCCCATGGCATTTCAAACCCTGGGCAAAGGATTGGATTGTCAACCCCTGGCCTAACACTGGACCTTGCATTTCACTCTGAATATATTCTCACAATATTTAATCATAATTTATATTGAGTATTTAATTATGAATATCTAATTATAATAGTGGGAGTGCCAGGTGCGGGGGGCATACACGAGCCATGGGTTGTCAAAAACAGGGAGGGGTGGTGTGTCCTGGGTGCAAAAAGTCAGTGGGGGGGGGGGCCTGGGTACTGGGCGGAGACGGGTGGGACTGGGACCCCCCGATGCCTCGTTTTCTACGCGAATGAGGTGCGGGGGGCATACATGAGACGTGGGTGGTCGAAAATGGGGCAGGGTGGGTCGTCCTGGTGCTTGAAAATGAGGTGGTGGTGGTGGGTGGGCAGACAGTGGGAGTGTGAGGTCCTAAGACCCCCCGGCTCCTCGTTTTCAATGTGGATGAGGTGCGGGGGTTGCAGACATCATTATTAGACCAAAGGAAATAAACTATATGCTTACCTTTCTGTGCACTCCCCCTCCCCGACAATCTTGCTGTTGAGCAACCGAAGGTTTGGCACTCATCTGAGCTCGAATGTTCTCACTGTGCATTTCAGACTCCACTTGAATTTCAGCCACAAGTCCAGACCACCCCTGCTTGTTTGCATCTTAGAGACTCAGATATGACATTTCACAGCTGCCTTCAGTGGACAAAGGTGTACCATACATACAATAGAATATAGTTAGAAATTACCACATTTTAATTTGCAGTATCACACCAGTTATGGTATCTCTACTCATGTCCTTTGCATAAACCAGCTCACAGGTAATCCAAATTATGCCAGATCCACTCCATAATTATTTTCCAGCAGGACAGTCCCCATCAGATTCTCCTTGTCAAATTTGGTGACAGTCCATGCAGGGTGTGAGTCAATAGAGGCTCTGAATTCTGGAATGAAACCAGTCAAAAGGGATTTGGAACTCAGTTACTATATTAGGACGCATTTTTCCCTCAGTCCCTGAGATGAATCACCTCAATGGCTGAAAACCGGGTTTATAAGAACGAGTTTTCCATAAATGGAAGAACTTGTAACATGTGACCACATTTGTTGAGGCATAACCCAGTGACCAAATAGGTCACATGGTCCATGCATGGTTCATGTGCCATTTGAATCCCGGTCAAAACCCATCAACCCACGGTGTGGGTACACAGTTGTGCATGGGTTGCCTAATTTGGACACCATACCTGTACCCGTGCTATTCCCTAGCTTGGTGGTTGAAACAAAAAGGGTGGTGGTGGTTGGGCAGATCGTGGGAATGCTCAGGCCTGAGGATCTCTGACTGCTCGTTTTCAATGAAAATGGAGCATGGGGGATGTGGACTGGCTGTGGATGGTCAAAAATGGGCTGGGACAGGGTGTCTTGGTGGATGAAAATAGGGAGGTGGTGGTGGTTGGGCAGATGGCCGGACTGGGAGGGTTTGAGACCCCCCAACCCCTTGTTTTCAATGCAAATGAGGTGTGGGGGGTAGAGGTGCAGGGGGTGTATACAGGATGGGGATGGTCCAAAATGGGGTGGGGTGGGTCATCCTAGTGTTGCACAGGGGTAAGGGTAAACCCCAGGTTTTTAGCATAAGGGTACAGGGGGTAAGGGTAGGGGTTTTGAAATTCATACCCCTGTACACACCCTACCCTTTAAGAGTTTGTGGAAGGGTATGTAAGGGTCTTACTAAGCAGTTTTAAGATGTGTTTGACTAGTTTTTTTAGGTGCATATCTTATGAAAATGCTTTCCTCAGGCCACTAACATATTTCTTGTCACAGTTTTAAGTGGTTCAGCTTTGTAATTAACAAATTAAAGATAGTTTATTGTGTTATAAAATTATGTTACTAAAATATTTATAATGTTCATGTACACTCTCACTCTTCTCATGGATTATTCATACCCTTTTCAGACCCCTATCCCTTACCATGGAAAACCCTACCCTTACCCTCAATGATAGGGTTTTTGAGGGTGAGGGTAGGGGTTTGAAGATTTGTACCCTAGGGTTACCCCTGTGCAACACTAGGTCATCCTGGTGTTTGCAAAGGGGTGGTATGGTGGTGGTTGGGTGGACAGCAGGACTGGGAGGGATCAAAATGCCCTGACCTCTCATTTTCAATGTGGATTCGGTGCAGGGAGAGCAAACATCAGTACTAGACCAAAGAAAATAGAATTAGACACTTACATTGCTGTACAACAACACCCTGAAGATCTTGCCATTGAGCAGCAGGAGTGTGTGACTGCCTGTGATACTTTCCTTTTTGGCTCAAATTCTATGTCATACAATTTTTTTTTCTGGTTCATCATAGTGGTTTTTTATTTTTCACAACCTCAAGATAAATTCTATATTCATGAAAATATTTGAGGACTAAATTCAGAAAATCTAGTTTATTCATGATTTTTCTCAAAAGAAATGGTGTAAGATTGCAGAAATTGGCTCTATGGTTGATTTCAAACATTAATTAATTAATTAATTACTGACCAACTGCCATATATCCTGGACTCATAAGAACGAGTCTTCCATAAATGGAAGAATTCATAACCCCTAGGCCTCAGACCATCAAATACTGTGGGCAGCTGTTAGATATGACTGATTGGAGTGTCTATCATGTCAGAAGTGGTTCAATACCTCCTAGTTGTATTGATCCAGGGCCTCTGCCTCTTACCCTAATACTCACAGATATCACAATGAATAATAATAACACTGGATACCAAAAGATTCATAGAAATGATAACAGAAAAAGAATTCTAATTCAGAGTTGTAGAGAGAGTTGTGCAAAATATTCACCATATATATTAAGAGTAGACAATGCACAACAATCCATTGCACAGTGAGTGACACTTTGCACAAGTATTTCCACTGTATCCAACAATACATATGGTACCAGATAAATCACTGGCCTTGGGCCAAGGTTTCATTGCACCCAGATGTATATCTCAGAACTGAAGCTTATCCAAAAATATTTAGAAATCATCAAATATTTGTACAAGAATTAGTAAATACTTTAATAAGTAACTAGGGAGAGACTACATTGGCACCATAAACAAGCTGGGGTGGTCAAAAACCAGTGGGTGGCCTGATGATTACAAATAGTGAATAGCATGGGTATGGGTAATCCATGCGGGTTTGTACCCATACCCACATGGGTACGGGTATGGGTAGGGTTTTTCCTACCCGCCAGCTTTAAAACAAGTCCTGGAACAGCCAAAACGATCAAGAATTGAGTGAAATATTGTCAAAACAATCAAGGAGCATTGTTTTGACAATATCTCACTCAATTCTTGATCGTTTGGGCTGTTCCAGGACTTAAAATGATGGGTAAACCCGCCGGGTTTGAACCCATGGGTCCAACAGGTGTGGGTACGGGTACAGCCATTTGTACCTGTGGGTTACCCATGCCATTCACTAGGTGCAAACAGGGGATTAGAGCCCCCAACCCCTCATTCTCAATGGAAATGAGGTGCAGGGGGCATACATGAGCTGGGGACAGTCGAAAACCAGTGAGGTGGGGTGGCTTGGTGGTTGAAAAACAGAGGGTGGGCGTGGTTGGGCAGGCAGTGGAAGCATGAGGTTCTGAGACCCAACCCCTCATCTTCAACAGAAATGAGGTGCATGGGGTGCAGATATCATTACTAGACCACAGGAAATCAAACTACATGCTTACCTTGCTGGACACCACCCCCCGATGATCTTGCTGTTGAGCAATAGACGGTTTTGCACTCATCTGAGCTTGAATGTTCTCACTATGAATTCCAGACTCTGCTTGATTTTCAGCCACAACTCTGGGCCACCCTTCATTGTCAGCATTCTAGGGACTCATGTATCACATTTCATAACTGCCTTCAGTGGGCAAAAGTATACCAGACATCCAGTACAATGTAGTTAGAAATTACCACATTTTTATTTCCTGTATAACACTAGATATTGTATGTATATTCAATTCCTTGGCCAGAAACAGCTCACAGGTAGTCCAAATTAAGCCAGATCCACTCCATAATTTTTTTCCAGCGGGACAGTGCCTATAACATACTTGTTGTCAAATTTGGTGAAGGTTCCTGGAGTCTGCAAGTCAATAGAGGCTCTGGATTCTGGAATGAAACCAGTCAAGAAGTATTTGGAACTCAGTTGCCATATTAGGACACAATTTTTGCTCAGTCCCTGAGATGAATGAATCACCTCATTGAATGGCTGAAATCTGGGTTTATAAGAATGAGTTTTCCATAAATGGAAGAACTCATAAAACAGTATAATAATGCAAAACATGGCAACAGTACTATACTATTTCACACTGTATCTTAAAAGGATTCAAAAGGTATCCTAGTAGTGAAAGTGGCACAGCTTCTTTACTTGTTAAATACTTTCATTCATCTTAGACTGCAAGTATTCTCTCTAAACTATACAGTACTTTGCTGTAGATACAGTAATAGTAGTTAAACATAAGGCTTGATGTTATTGAAAAGGTATAAGTAACATTTTCCTTCATACTTTCAGCTGAATTTCAACACAAGTATTGTGGTTTATTCCTGAATACTTACAATGCCATATTTAAAGTTATGGTAATGATATTTGGTATACTTGTCAAGTACTTTCAAGATACTGTGTAACATGGTATTCAAGTTGTACTGTGCACCATGTGCATGCTGATTACTCCAAACCAGGATTGGACAAGCAATGATCTCCACAACCATTTGTCATCCTGCTGCACACCAATCACTCCAAATTGGGATTGGATAACTGATGATTCTCACAAACCCCATTGTTTGTTATCTTTGCTGATACTTCAGTTACAAAGTTACAAGATTGCTAAGACTTGAGCAGAACATAAATTGTGTGCATTATCTCTGATTACAATGTTGCTCAAGCCTGCTGTGAATATGCCAGTGTTAGATGAATGATCAGAGAATGCCAATTATGTTGTACCTGGCAGATTCAATAAACTGTATTGTCTCTTATCTTTAGTGAGCAATATATTGTTTGCTGAGCCATTATCATTTTGTCCCTCATTTCCTGATGGACATCCCATCCAGACTGTGGGACACCCCAGAGATTGACAGGAATGTCCTGACCAAGCCCCTGTAAGTCCCCTTTAAACTCAAGTTCACTTTCTTCAAAAAGCACAGCCAAAATTTACTAACAACTGATATCCTTTCTGTCAAAAAATTCTTCAACTTCCTTTCATCTATCATCTCCACCACTACAAGTTTATTTGATCAAACTCTTAGGAGCACTTCAGCTAGTAATACCTGTTGTGTCAGTCACCCAGTGGCACTCTGGATGATATTACACCTGCAATAAGACATTGCTGGGGTGCCAGTCAACCTGTGGCACTCTGGATGATCTATCACTTGCAATAAGATATTGCTGGGATGCCAGTCACCCTGAGTCACCCTAAATAATCATACACTTGCAATAAGACATTGCTGAGGTGCTAGTCGCCCCGAGTCACCCTAGATAATCCTACACTTGCAATAAGATGTTGCTGGGGTGCCAGTCACCCTGTGGCACCCTGGATGATCTTTCACTTGCAATAAGACATTGCTGGGTGGCCAGTCACCCTGAGTCACTCTAGATAATCCTATACTTGCAATAAGATATTGCTGGGTGACTAGTCACCCTATGGCACTCTGGATTATACTGAGTAACCATCAAAAGCATTATAATATTTTGTACAATTAAGCATACCCTAGCTCACTCTACACATATTTGCATTGTAGGTAAACCTAATATTTACTTATTGCCATTTGCAGACATGTTTGCGTGACGCGGATTTCATCTATATTTGGTAATTTCTGACGTGTCAACTTAGGACCACTCTTTCTCCTTGAATACTGCTTGTATTGGCTTCGTTGTATACTCAATCTCATCCTTTTTGTAAGCCGCAGGTGCCCCCATTGTTTTTGGAGTGAGAAACTCACCTTTTCTGCAGTTTTTGTTTTGTGTACTTCTACCAACATCAATGCTGCAATGCGGGGCCGTTTCATCTCAGAGGACCTTCGCTGGGCCATCATCAACATGGCAAAACGTCTCAGTGTTGACTCCATTTGTACTCTCCTTGGAAATTTGATCAGCAGGCGTTCAATTGAAGGAATCTTGGCTCAGTACCGCAAGACAGCGTTAGTAGCCACCCAGGCCAAATCCAGGGCATTGTGCGGCAGGCGAGTACTCACAAATAATGGCATCTTTGTATATGTTCATCCTATCCACATGTATATTGGAGAAACTGATGCTTTCTGGTCCAAGTTCCTGCAAGGCCAAGTCCGACGCCAACCAGACATTTACCTCGATGAACTCAAGCATTTATTAGCCGAACGCAGTGACGTTGAGGTCCATGAGTCTACAATATGGAGAGCACTGAGGCGCAGCGGATTTACGATGAAAAATGCATGTGAAGTCAATCGTGAACTGTGTACTTTCTAACCACTTCTTTCAGCTCACACGCGAAGCCCTTGAACGCAGTGAAATACGTCGTGTCAACTATCGGTATCGCTATGGAACCTCTTACATCCCAGAAGCAACAGTTTTCATTGACGAAAGCTCATTTGATCGCCGCACATCTATTCGAGGCAAAGCCTGGGCTCTGCGTGGCAAAAGAGCTGTCCGTCAGTGTTTTTTTGTCCGTGGTAAACGGTATGTACATCTTTTTCATATGTCGTCTCAATTCTCACATAATTGACAGGTATTCTCTACTTCCAGCAATCTCCATGAAAGGCATCTTTTATGCACGTGTTGTAGAAGGATCCTTCACTGGCGCACTTTTTTATGAGTTCATTCAAGGTCTCTTGGATCGAATGGATCAATGCATGCCGACGGGTTCAGTAATTGTGATGGACAACGCTCGTATTCACAGACATCCGGTGATCACTGATCTCATCACAAGACGGTGCGTACACTGCTCTAGATGTAAGTAATTACTGACAATGTACACAGTGGTTATTGTATTATGTATCTCCCACCATACTCTCCAGACTACAACCCGATAGAGTTGGCTTTTTCGGCCATCAAATCCTTTGTTCGCCGCGATGGGACTCTTGGGCGTGAGGATGTGGATCAGAACATTGATGACACATATGTATACGAGCATCTTCTGGAAGCGGCTTTTTCTGTCTCGGCTGAGGATGCGACAGGTTTTTTTCATCATTGTGGATATGTTTGATGCGAAGTTCTCGAAATATGTCACTCATTTACAAATCCTCGCTCAGTTTTGGAACCGAAAGAGATTTATTCAACTGCAATGAAAGGTATATTTCGACAAAATGAGTCGAGTTGTAGAGATATCAGTGAAGGTACGATTGAATATGTAGACGAAGTGAAATAAAGCTACTGAGCGCGCATCTGCCTTGCCTTGGCCAATAAATCATTCCTGTCCTCTTCCGCAAACCTGAGAAGACGGTTTGCAGTACCCCAGTTCACCTGCGCCAACTCCTGGAGCTTCTCGGCAGTGCGAACGGCAAGAAGGTCGTCCAGCCGAATAATCCCATTGGCACGCAGTGTATCTGTATATTGGGCATAGTTTAGATTATCCTGACCACGGTCCTCATGCTCATCAATAGATGTAAGCCAAAGAGCGATGGTTGGGTACTTGATTAGATGTGGTGGGGTGTCTGACCGAGGAATGGAGGGGGTATCACCACGTTCCGATGTATTGGATCCAGTATTGCCGCCTGAAGTAGCCGGCACCATCATTTGAGGCCATCCTGATGGTGGATAAGGGTACGGAGGCTGCCATGGAGGCATATACATATTGTTCGCTGGGGGCCATTGTGCATTACTGACTTTTTTGATTGCGAGCTGATTCCCGTGCTTTTCTGCGAGATTCAACTTGTCGGGGGGGTGCGTTATAGTTGCGTGACGCTTCCTCTTTATTGTATAATGAATAGGGTATGAATAAATGAATGAAAAACTAACGAACCAGTAACATAGCCCAGATACTCAGATCCGCTGTACAGGCTTGTTCGGGGTGGCTTCGGAATGAAAGATCCTAACCAAGGGGTGTCAGCGTGAAAGTGACAGGGTAATCAGTGTCGTGAGTCGTAGTAAAATGGTAGTAAGAGAATATAAGTGAAGCCGCCGTCTAATACGACGATAACGGGTGAGAAAATAGGGAAGCCGACGATACCGACGACGTCGGGTACGGCGAGCGGGTAACGATAAAACAAAATGAAATAGTAAGAATAAGGATGGGGAGTCTACGGGTTACGACAACGAGAGGTTCTAAAGAGTTCTGAATGATTCTGAGCGAGACAAAGAGGGGGGAACTGGATTGTTTTTTTAATACGGTTGTCGGTCACCGTTTTATAGAAGTCTGTCTAGAGTGCTACTTGGGTATAAGTTACTTCGGCCGATAGTGACTACAAAGGAGGTATGAAATAGGAAGGAGAAGATGGGAGTTGCGAGGCAACGAAGGAACGGGAATGGAGAGGAAAAAGATATAACGAAAAAGATGAAAATAAAGGACCTATGTCCAATGAGGACAGGGGGTATAAGTCCGATGTTGGTATGGGAGTCCGAGGTGTCACGTGTGATCGTTTTGGGCGATATGAATCATCGATGTCGGTATAAGACCGGCCGTTGGTAGACGGTATACGTCGGGTACAGCGGGTGATGTCGGGTTATGTCGGTTTCGAGTACGAGGAAGTGGGACGAGTCGGGTTCGTGAGTATCTATGATATATCGATGATACGTACTCAGAGTGTCGTCAGACCTCTACACCGCAAACGTATACTGATAATGTGTCCCATCATTGTAGATATAGCAGGGCTTCCCTTTATGCTCAGCACAGGCGTGGTGCTTCTCGATCTGTTGCATAAGCTTGTGCTCTTGATCATCGTTGTCCTCAGGTGGCAGCGCTGGCTGGGCCTCCTTTGCTTTTGCTTTTGCCTGCGACACAAACTGTTCAGTGATTGCCTAATTCATAAGAAATATGCATACCTTGGATTGAACTGGCTCCGCACCACCGGAAGTATCAATAATTCGGATAGAGAAGGGTTTCACCTCCCCTTTGCCATTTTTCTTCGCTCGGCAATTTCCAATATAATCCTCAATGTCCTCCATCATTGCTTCATAAGAATCTTCATCCTCGATAAGTTTTGGCACTGGTTTTGGGGTCTTCGGTCGATACGATGGGATATAGCCAATTGCCGTGAGTAAGGTGACACGAGTCATCATTTTGGCCGCAACAGCACCAAGAAAATCAGGGAATGATGTCGTCGACTTCAAGATGAGATCTCGCATCGCATTCTTATAGGGAACCTCATATTTGATGTTGAAAGGTTCACGGACCTCAGGTTCTTCCACAGAAATCTCTAGAAAACAACAATGTGAACAAAACACGAAGAAAAAGCAAGCGAAGAATACCATTCTCATCCAGATAAATATCTAAATCTTCATCCTCATCAATACCAGCTGCGCCATCCTGCCTCTGATCCTCATCCAATGCTTCTTCCATAATATCATCCACAGTGGCTCCTCCAGCTTCATCCTCAACTTCTACAGTGGGAGGTACAAACTGTGTCTTCTTTACAGGTTTTGGTCTTGGTCTCGGGGGTGCATCCTCCATAGCAGATGGAGCCTTAGCTGTTTTTCGTCGGCCTGTTACATTTTGTCACTGGCTTGTTGGGAGTCAAGCCTCTGCTGTCCACTTATTCCCCATTTATAAAACATAGAAGGAGTGCCAATGATAGGATAAAAAGACCGTTCTATAATGTGTTGTAAGAATGAAAGGGATAAGACTGAGAAAACGTGAGAAGATATTCGGGATAACACAGAAAAAGCGAATTTCTCACTCTAAAAACAATGGGGGCACCTGCGGCTTACAAAAAGGATGAGATTGAGTATATAACGAAGCCAATACAAGCAGTATTCAAGGAGAAAGAGTGGTCCTAAGTTGACACGTCAGAAATTACCAAATATAGATGAAATCCACGTCACGCAAACATGTCTGCAAATGGCAATAATTATTATTTGACCCTCAAGTAGATATGGGATTAAAACTACAGTGGGCCAAAAAAATAACTCAGTTCAATTTGTGGACCTATAAATAAATGACATAAAATAACTACATTGCTCTAAATATTCCTATATATAGTCCCACACCATAGCTTCAACTTGTCCACCTGCATCATAGGAATATGAATAAGTATATCTGACTATCAGCAAACAAATTGTTTCAATACTATGAATGAAGTAGAAGCTCTTTATCTTGACACTAATTTGGTCAGGGTTTCCCCAGTTCTTTACTGAATCCTATGATGTAAGTTGCTGAATTTACAGCTGATTATATAATACTTGTCATGAATTCAAGTCAGCCTCCATACCCAGCCTTGAAATTGTGTGAGCTATATTTTAATGAATTTTCACACCCTTTTATATTTGTGATAATAATAGAATATCATTGCATATTGATCCCTTGCATAACCCATATACATTGTCATTTGGTAGTAAAATGATTCTAGCATTGAAAACTAAAAGAGTTTAAAATGTCCACCATTAACAAGGAAAAAAGAACATAAAATTGTTGAAATTTAAAGATATTTAAATATAAACATGAATAAGTAGATTAAACATCTCATGGTGTAAAATGAAAAACTCAGCAATTATACTGCAAATTGACATGCAAATTGACATGGTTGTAGTAGGAGAATTGGTCCACATTTATACAACTAAATGGTCTTATTTTCCTCTTTATGCATTATCTTTAGAACAAGTCAGTAGAAATCATTTTAACAATATATTGAATCTTTAAATTATCATATTTTTAGTTCATCCTAGACTGGGAAATCTACAATGTCAATTTACAGTATAATTGCTGAGTTATTCACTTTACACCATGAGTTAACTAATAGCTCAAAGTTCATCTATTATCATCTTACATGCACAATATTTCTTCAAACTAAATATAGAGCTGTCTGTTTAGTAACTTTTTCCCTCCATAACCATTTGAATCAATGCAGTATTGCATGATCTATGCTTTTATTACTGCAATTGCTCCTTGTAGTACAGTTTCTAAGCTCCACCAGCCCCACCAAAAATGGCAGTTATTTGATTGGACAAACAAACAGAAAAAAACTGAATGTTCAATTGACTATGCAAAGGACTGTAACTACCCATTCATTTAGTTTTACAGTTTAATCCATGGTTTGTCCATCTTTTTGTAGTTTGTTCATTCACAATTTGCACTAAGTTTTCTGACCACAACATGGTGAAATCATATAAAATAAATGGAAATGTTAAAGTGCAATATATATAAATATGTAAGACAATTCAAAAGATTTTATAAATGCTGACATACTGAACAAGATGCTCCAATAACTACTCTCTCTACACTGTTAACCATAATTTAAGTTAATAATTTCAGCTAATAAGCCTTCATTTGTACTGCAATTTGAGATCTAAACTAACTCCTGAACTTGAATCTAAGACACTGTCTGCCTCTTTGTGACCCTAAACTAAGTGTGGGAAAAGACTTAATGATTTTCTACCTATTCTCAGAATATATAGTTTAAGCAGGTTACTGGCAAATAGCTAGGGTAACATCAGGGCGACCATGTGATGACAGGGTGAACCACTGTGTGTACCTGTTTGGTTGGCTGTAGAACATTAATCGCAGACCCTGAAAACCAGCACATGTCACTCATTGCTGACTAAGCAAGTTCCCATCTTACAAATGGCCAGGATAACTTCAGGGTGACAGGGTGAACTGTTGCATGTGCATGTTTGGTTGGCTGGCAAGAATCAACCCTGGCCCCTGAAAACCCAGCCACCATCACTCTGATCTTCCCACACCTCCAGATTCCTTGTAAATCACATAACTTTGCCAGGGTTACCAGGGTGAATATTCCTGTGTTGAATGAAAGGGAATAGTAGTAGAAGGCTAACCCTATGCCCTTTTGACTCATGGATTTCATTTCCATGTGTTTCAGCTGTTTCACTATTGTTAGATTGGTAGTTCAACCTGCTTACATGCCACATGTCACTGTGTGTGTAATGGCTTATTGTTTTTTACTCAGTCTTGCTCAGCTGGGCAATGTGCTCAATTCCTGAATGCACGCAATGCGCTATTGGTGGATTACTGGCCGCTTACTCAGGTGAGTGCATTTCAGCTTACTGATGCACTGCCAGCTTCTGTTGAAGCCAGTGGAACATGTTCTGGTTATTGTTCTTCTTAGCTGATTAATCCGCTCAAGGCAGAATCTCAGACTTTAATTTGGATTTCAGATTATTGTTTCAAATTGTATAAATACCAGAGTACTGTACCAATCCGGTCAATTCGCCAGTGATGCGTGACATGAAAGGTGAATCTGCCAATTCGCCACAAACGGTCATGATGCGTGACAGGGGTAATTTTCACCTCCTAAGTACTTAGATAGATGCAATATATCTAAATTTCTTTCTCTGAGGATGCTTGAGCTCAATATTCCACCTGAAATTCTCCAGTGCACCCTCCCGAATCAAAAATTGTCCATCAATGCCTTTGTTGCCTTCAAGATCCCACCACTAAATAGTACACCTCCCGAGCATCAAGCTTCACACATTGCCATTACGGCCAAACCACCCAATACCCATACAGAAGATATCTATACCATTCTTTCAGCTCCAGTTCCATTACTCTCTGTGGTCAAAGACCTCTTCGACTGCCTCAGGTCAAGTTCCACGATGACCTCAATTCCAAGATCTGTAGCCCACAATCTAGATTCAGCCGGGATAAAATATCTTCCCCTCTGGATCATCACGTACTGGAATGAGATCCATCGCCTCCACAAGGACCACCAATGCTGGATTTTAGCTAATCGGACCCTACAAAACCTTCATAAGCAGGGAGCCAGCACCTGGGAGCTTGTAGACAGGGTCTACACCACGTTCAGCTGGTTACCATGGTTTGGATCAGTCCATGGCTTCTGTGAGACTTGTGATATGATTTACTTACATCAATATGCCACCTCGAACTGGCTGACAGCAGCTCATGAGAATCAGATGCTGGACCTGCTACAGCACGACATCAATAAACACCACATAGCACCCAATAAAATCACCATTCAGGATGCAGACTTCGTTGATGCAATCCTCCGTGCCTATAATCGCTGGCACCACCAGCGCCGGCAAGGGAAAAACACCCACCCGAGGGCTTTCTGTGTCATTGGAGAATCACTGGCCTCCAGAGTTCTAACTCAGTTGGGGACTATTGCGAATACCCAAAAGACTCACTGGATTGCCATGGTGTTGGACTTCCTTCATGGTGTCATTTGGTATGGTGATTCCCTACGTTGGAAGCTCGATACAGACATCGAAGCAGCCCTTGGCTGGTGGTTAGAAGAGTACACATCAGTGACATTCACATACAAGAAGATGCCGGTCACTTACCAAAGTGACAGCTTCTCGTGCGGTCTTTTCGCAGGGAATGCCCTCTCTCATTATTTCCTGCCCATCCAACACCCACTAATAGCTCCTTCGGATGTCGCTGTAGCCAGGCTCCAGGTCTTGTTACGCGTCTGTGAACAACACCAGATGGAGGTCAGTTTTCATCAAACGGCACTGGATTAATTAACATTTGTGACACAGGGTGGCCATTGATGCAATGTTGCATATGAATGTTGCATATGAATACAACATCCAGTTACCTATCCTGAACACCTTGTCTTCGGATGAGGAATTGGACTCAGACTTTGAAGTGGTGTCGGTCCAGACAGACCCTGACTTAGCTGGGTCCACCGAACATCCGCGCAACACAAATGACAAGTCATCCTCGTCCCAATACTCATCCAATGATGAGAGCATGCCAGCCTCCCAAGATCTTCTCCCTGCCGATCTACCCCAGGATTCAATGCGATCTGAAATCAGATTGTCAGCACAGTCACATATCAAGATTGAATCATCTGTGTGAACGGCTCTTGGAGCCAAGAACACCCCACTGTTAAAGTTCTTCAAGCCCTGCACACCCGAAGAATATGACGCGAATCTCGCAAGGGAACAGGAGGTCATCCATGACAGGGAGGGCAACGAGACACTCGTGTGGGTTGCCAAAGAACAGCAGTTGCTAGAGAAGCGAATGAAAGCCAAGCTGCGACAATGCAAACACTGCCACAAACAGAATGAGCAGGAAATAATTGCTGGAATTCGGAGCCCTGGCGGAACCAAGCGCAAACTTGTTCCAGCTGAGTTAGTAGATTCTGGCTTGTCGAAGAGACGCCGCATGGAACTGGCTGAGGAAACACGCCCAGCACGACTATTGGAAGGAAAAATCAAGGAAAAAAAAAATGGAAACCTCAGGGTCACAAAGCAAAACACATGCCACGTCAGGCCAAGTATCACAATTGGTTTAGCCCAGTGGAGGATGATCGAAGAAGCTGCTAAAGCTGTGGGGTGGAAAATGAGTGCGACGCAGATAGTCAAAATTGCCAAGGCACGGTATCCGATTATTTTTGAGGGTCTGGCACAGGAGACCGTCAGAGAGTGGATCGATTGATCGGGTCCGCAACCACGGTGGTCAGACTCAACATTGCTCAAGATCAAGGCTGGGAATATGCCGGGCCACCCGAATGGAGGACCTCGTGGGATACTGGTGAGCTGCATCTTGGTGGTTAACAGACAAATTAACTCACGGAATCCAGTCCAACTACCCAGTTGTTGTCATGAAAATAAAAGAGCATTTGTCTGAGCTTCGCAACAATGAGGTTGCGGTGTCAGTAATCACAGCTCGAGGTGTCATGATCGCAACAATCATCCAAGAGGAACCTGCTATCTTGCAGCGTCGATTTCATGATGGATCAACTTTCCATGCTTCCGACACCTTTGTGAGAAGGTGGTTGCACGAGACCATGGGTTGGAGCTGTCGTAAGGCCACTCGTGCTGCCCACAAACTTCCTGATGACTGGGAAGATCAATGTGATAAATCAGCTCTCAGGAAAGCCTACCTTTTGAAAGAATACGATATTCCAGCAGAGTTGTATGCACACTCAGACCAGACCCAACGGTTATATGCCGCAGGCGACAAGTTGACGTATGCGAAAACCGGCGCAAAGCAAGTCTCAGTTATAGGCGGAGATGAGAAAAGGGCCTTTACCGTAATGGTTACAGTAACGAGTGCCGGCACCCTTCTTCCGTTGCAAGCTGTCTATCAAGGAAAGACGGATCGATCGTGCCCAGATTCGAAGGCCCCATGCTATGATGCTGCAATCACTGCAGGCTTTCGATTCGAGTTTTCTGGAACCAAGACATATTGGGCCAATCAGCGAACCATGAAAAATTTTGTCAACAGAATTCTCGCACCTTACTTCGATGAGACCAAAGCTAGATTGGGCTATCCAGAAGAGCAGCGATCGTTATGGACGATTGATGTATGGGCTGTGCATCAGTCAGAAGAATTCTTGGACTGGATGCATGAAACACACCCAACAATCCTCATTGACTTCGTGCTGGGAGGCTGTACCGGTATGGTACAGCCTTGTGATGTCGGAATACAACGACCCTTCAAGCACATTACAAATCAGTGTTTTTTAGAAGATGTCGTGGAAAACACACTCACGCAATTGATGCTGGCAAAGGAGTCACCTTTGATGACAGGCTGCCGACACTCCGGAATGCGAGTGTGAGGTGGTTATGGAAAGCATTTGAGACCTTGAATAAGCCAGAGATCGTGGTGAAGGTAAGAAACCAGAACTTTAGCAGCAGAACCTACAAAGACTTACCAATGCTGTGAAACAGGCATTCGAGCTCTGTGTCGTCAAGGACTGCAATATGTCCCACGGATCACTGAGATTGCGTGAAATGCAAAAAAGATTGAGGGACTTACATATGAAAAATGATCCCTTTTGGATTGAATTGAATCAGGTGAACGCCCGTCATATCCGGCCAGTGATGGGGGCCTTGGTCGTTGAAGACTTGATCCCGGAACCCGAAGAAGAAGAGGAATTGGATGACAGCAATGTTAGCCTCAGAGACATTGTGGCTACTACTCACCAAAGGCCCCTGCACACCCAACGTCGTCAATGCATTGGCACATGTGAGAATGGTGGCTTGATGGTGACAGCGGAAGCAGAAGACATGGATGTGTTACCAATATCCACCGAAAGAGTGGGGGAGGATTCGGAGGAAGGTGAAAAGGAGGAGAGTGAAAATGAGGTGGAGGTGGGCAGAGGGAAGTGCAAGAAAGTCGCGAACAGACTGTACCGTTTCTCAGACTTCACACGGCACTGGGACAACGAGGCATCCAATGTCGATTGAATCATTCATTACCATAATTACTATATTTAGACATATATACCATAAATGGAAATGGCCTGGCGAATTCGCCGATATCCTAGGTGACATGTGACAAGTGTGACATTTTGCTGTTTTGGAAACCTGTGTGACGTGTGACAGGTGAATTGACTGGATTGGTACAGTATACTAATGAGACTCCCCAGTCAAAACTTTGAGCTGCTTGCTGCACTTGAAGTCTAACCTCTGGTCATTAGTATAGTAGTTGTAGAAATTCTACTTCCAACTGATTAAACCACTCAAGGCAGGGTATTGGATAATTTATCCGCTTTCAGATTTATTGTATAAATACTAGAGGATACTGATGAGACTCCCCAGTCGAAACTAGTTGTTGCATTTGCATGAATAGTCTACCCTCTGGTTTATCAGTACAGTAGTTGCAGTTTTTTTGCTTCCAACCCAGTCAGGAAGTCCCCAGGGATTCCAGGGGGAAGTTGTGGTAAAGTGAAAAGTACTGACAATCTGAAGTGTTGTTTTGTCATGTCTTGATAGATATTTTGATTTGTATCAAACAAGCTCTAAGTTAGTAAGTTCATAAGTAGAGTTATTTCCCCTACATCAAACCTTACATATCTAGGCTTTTTCATGATTGTGCATCATGCCTCAATCCTTACATAAATATCTAGATAACTTTCCAGTATGTGTATAATAAGAATGTGTGATGAAAGCATGAAAGATCAGACTGCTCGAGGGAGGGAGGTAGGGAAACAAACTATAACTGGGCGGGCCAAGATCTAAAACCCAAGAGACATTGAAAGGAAACTTAAATATTTCTTTGAACATAATTACATCTTCGTCAGGATGTCCTCGGTTTCCTGTTCCGGGGTGTATGTATCATCACGCCCCGCTTCCGTTTTAATCCCAAGGCATACTCCATACCAATCAGTAAATCATCCTGTTCATTCTCGGATTTTAGTGATGCCAGAAACGGATCAGGGTGCAGGGTAGCCAACGGTTCATTGCCAATGTTGGAGAGTACACCTGCCAGAACGGCAGACTTCGCATCCAAGTTGATACGCAGCGGATAGGCCGCAACAACGCGAAGAACCTTGAGTTTACCGATCATGGTAATCAGTCGATCACGGTCGGCAGGGGGCTGAGGTCATGTATTAGTGCGAGACAATAAACAAAAGGGCAGGGACAGACGGAGTTTTTGAACCAATGGTTGACAGTCAATGAGCGTACAGCATCAGCAGATGTTTTCGCGGCTACACTGTTTATGTTACCGGTTAAATAAGACTTTTCTTGTAACATTAGGAGCCGTCTTTCCCCGGAACTAAGTGACAACCACGCCAGCAAATCTGGACCGAACAAATCTCCGGGCAGACACCAGCCAGCACTCGATTTCGTGAGCCATTGGATGACTTCTTGCGGATTCGATGCGTAATAGGCCACGCCGGCGCCGGGAATAACCGGCCGCTGAGTGTCCAAGTCGACGGGTCGGAAATCATTTCTATGGGTTCGACAGACCAGCCGTGCAGACTGCGACGCCCAATCTGGCGGAGTACCGTGAAATTCAAAGACTTCATCGATGCGAGTCGGGTCTCTGAATTTCTTGGTGATGTAGAGGATCATAAGCTCCTCAAATGCAGCGCCACGCGAAGTGGGATCCGCCAGGCGTCGTCGAAGGTTATCCTCCAAGTGGAACCCCTCCTGACTTTCAAACCACCTCACAACAGAGACCAAAGCCAACGGTTCGCAGATCTTCCCAGTGAAGTCCTCCCTCAACTGAGCAATCCCGTATTCCACAAGGTTGGCCCCAACAGGGCCAAAAGTGGGGGCCCCCTTCTTAGTCATATGGGAATGCACAATGGCGGCAACTTCCGTCATTGCCCCAAGGTCTGTCAGACAAGTCATGAGAAGATACTAGTCGAAAGAAGGAGACACGTGCCTTGCTTAAGCTTCTCCCAATCAAACGATCGCACCTCAACTTTCATCTGAAGTTCGCGTTCCTCAGCTAGGAGGGTGTAGGGATAGTCAAGAGGAGAATAATTGGCATATGCATCAATGTACGCGTTGAACAACCTGTGTGGTGAATGAAAGCCGTTTTTGAGAAATAGCTCGATGAAAGTGGCAGTGAAGCGATGTCTGTCCGAATAGGGTTAAACATGTTTTGAGGTAATATTTTTTTGGCTCACCTGCCGAGAAGCCAGTCACAGATCCGCTTACACAGAATATGCCCAGAGCTCGATGTCAGAACTGACTGGGGTACATATCGATCCAAGTACGCCCGCTGAGATTTTCTGGTGCTAAAATTCCCGAGATCGTGAAAGATGAGAAATCCACCATCTGTAGGAGGCTTTCCAACTCCAGATGTGAGGACCTCATTGACAGTGTTCAGGGAAAGTCCTGTGCCCGATACAACAAGTGTGAGAAACGGAAAGTTGAGAGCCGCTTGCACATGGATCATTTCGCGTAATTTGGACCGCGTTTTTCCCGGATCGACGGACGAAATAAATGCGTAAGGGGATGATCGGGCGGCAACCTGTGCCTCATCCAGCACGGAGAAAAAGTAGGGAGTGCGAGGGAAATATTTCTTCCTGATTGCAATAAGTCTTTCAACAAGCTGAATTAGAGCGTCAGGCACCGCACCGCGTAGGCAATCGTTATGGACTGTCAAAAAGGGATGCCGGTCATGCTCGCTGCGGTCCAATACGTTGGATATCTGGAACATAAGCCAAGCGTGCCGGTGTTGTTGCCGTAAATGGCCGTCCATCTGCACGGCAAGCTCGAGAAAGAGCTCGAACACAACGATCCGAGCAGCGAGCACCTTCATAAAGACGTTGGCGGCAATATGGCGGTTTACTGCGCTACGGCTCGCCTGCTGGTCAACGGGGCAAAGCCTGAGGTCCTCCGTCCAATCTAGGTGGTTCGAACATGCTGACATGGCTACATTCATGTCAACCACGCCCACACGGTTGGTGTCCACGGCGGCGACGAAATAAAAACCCCAATGCTGGGAAAGGCCCTCCAAGAGCCGACGGGTTTTTCCAGATCCCGAAGTATTGCAGATGAATCTAAACTGTACTTAGTGAGGTTGATTAAGCCAGATGGTGGGAACGCGCCGATGCCTCCCATCCCCGAAGATTTCCTTCACGTCGGATTTATCGGCATTTGCAAGGTTATGGAGCAAAAGACTCGGGCTACCATCTTCGTAGGTCGGGATGCACAAATCATTCAGAAACTTCCGGTGATCCGGGTCAACGATGGTCGAGGAAGGGATCCAGGCTGGTGGAATAGGGTCCCGCAAGAACTTTTCCATGGCAGGGCGAATCTCCTCACGAGTTTTCTGGATCTTTAGATCAACTTGCTCAAAAGAGAGCCATAGTCCTGGTGGGGTAATTGAATGTGTTTGTAAGGAAGGTAAAACTAACCAACATTACCAGGATAAGTTAGCATATGACTGACGCAAATGAATTATAGAACTCACCAACTGGCGGAACTCGCACAACGATGTGAAGGTGCTCCTCCTCAGGCTGATCCAAGAAGACCTTGAATAATCTCTTCGCAGGCAACAGCGATTCGTCCTCATCCAAGACAAGTTTGTTCAATTTGTCCTTGATACTTGCGTCGGCAGGGATGGAAACCTTGCAGAAGTTGATGGTCGGCACTTGTAGTACAAAGGATTCACTCACCTGCCAGAGGTCGAGAGCATCAGCGGGAAGATAATCCAGTTCAGGCTCCTTCTTCTTCTTGATCGTCTCCTTCAGGTCGCCCACAGTCTCGTTCTTGGCAATATCAACCGGAAAGATACGATCAGACCCAAGAATGCAACAAAAGAGCTTGAAATTGTCCTCTAAGCCACAAGATTGAGTAATACGGTTCCGACCACTCAGGAGTGCTCACGGCTCTTCAAGGAATCCATGGACCACGTTGCAGGAATCGAGGCTAATTGGGCAGAGCAAAAGAATGGGAAGGGACGTTAAAGGTGAAATGTGAGCGTAGACAGGCAAGACGTTAAAGGGAATCGTGACGCAGCAGAGAGCGCACTCACGGTCGGGAACCTTTAAGTCGTGCACAACAAGCTTGATTTGTTCAGAAGGTTGTTTTAGAGACCCATAGAAAACCTGAAGGTCTTCCTCGTTGTTGAGAGCAACCGTCTCCCTAACCTTGTCGATGTAAGCAACACCAACATAACCCTCTGAAATACCAAAATTATAGGCGATTTTGGACGTAAGATCCTTCCAGTTTGGAAACTCGTCGAATTCGACAATTTTAGCGCTGGTATTAGCCTTCTTGAATTTGAATTGAACGGGAGACATTCTGGCAGAGCAGGGTTCACCTGAGTGACACCGTGACCGTCACTAGATAGATTGACTGAGCCACCTGACCATCTGGAATGAGATGGGATTATAAATGATTAGCAGATAAATAATTTGAATGATATATATAACTATTATACATTGTCTGGTAATGGAAGATATAGGACAGTCGAGTTTGCAGAAACTGCAAAGTGTGCCAGAATGAATGAAATGACTATGTGGTACAAGACTTGCCAAAATTTGCCAAATATGTGAGTCTGGTAGCTCTCATCATACCTAGCAGAATTAGATACCTGGTAGGATACATCTGAATTACAATACTTGCTTGGATGGACATGAAACCGAAATATATATCTACATTTATAAGAGACAGTAGAGTTTGCCGAAATGGCTGAGTCTGCCAGACTGAGCAAAATGACAATGTAATACAAGAGTCACAGGTAGCGGTCAGCATATCAAGCATGGCAGGTGTGATAAAATCTACCTAAATGGGAGTACTTGCCCAGATCAACAAGGAGGGCATCAAACACAAATATCTATCTGCATTTATAAAGGACAGTAGAGTTTGCAGAAACAGCGGGGTCTGCCGGATGGAGCAAAATGACAATGTAATGCAAGAGTCACAGGTAACGCTCAGCATATCAAGCATGGCAGGTGTGATAGGATCTACCTGAATGGTGGTGCTTGCCCAGATCAACAAGGAAGACATGGGTCTGAAGGTAGTACCTACCCAGATAATATCATGTAGCATTGTTTAAGGATACAAGCTTGATAGGGCTGATAAAAAGCATGAAAGCTGTCAGAGGTTGCCATATATGTAAGAATGGTCAATTTGATCAGATACATCAATATGACATTGCTTGTCCCGAAATATCAGAATGGTGGCTTGGAGCAGTTGGCACCAGAATGAGAGATATGGATAAGTTGGCACCAGGATTACTGTTGTAGGTATTGTGTGATGCGAACCAAGCCAGTTTGGGAGAATATTGTCAGAAGCTTCCTGAATTACAGCAATTGCCTGAGTGGCACTGTAGATGAATAAATGGGATCACTCTGACGTAGGCCAAATATGTGATCATTAATGATGGACCGTGACAGATGTTACTACAGCGCAAATCTAAATCTAATGGTACCGCAACTTCACAGTTATGGTACAGTTATGTTAGCCCGGCCCTATCCCACTCTGAGGTGCTAGTTCAGATGCAGCAGCCACTTTTCTGTGAGCCCTTTTCTCCTTGATCTTCACAAGAGCGCTATTCTTGGCAACCAGCCATTGAGCTGAGGCATAACTTGGAAATATATGGCTGGTGGCCGACAGGCTTGTCATAGATCCCACTGAGCAGTTCTCAACCTACACACTGATTCCACCATACCATGAGATCATTGACCTCTTCCTTCTCTTCAACATCTTCAAAAAGTTCCAATATGCTACTGTAGAAGCATTCAGAGTCAGTTACCGTGTCCAAGCGTGAAAAAACTGCAGAGGAGCTGAGGGCGAACCGAGTCTGGATGATTATAGTGGGTGATAGAATAACAGAGGTGGGACCAGACAGACCTGAGTTGCGATGTATGCGATTGAAGCTGGGGTGACACCCGTCATGCCATGGATTCTTGCATTCCCAGATCGTGTAGCCTTGTTCTCCTTGTCAACAGAACTTTGTGAGGTGAATACATGCTTATATGCCTACAATGAGTTGGTATATGACAGAGCAATGAAACAGAGGACAAAATACAATGCACTGAAATGAGAATTGGACTTCTGAACAAGCCCTTCCATGGGTCCTCCAGATCATAGTCATAGCCTGCATATAGGAAGACAGGCCATTGGTCACCTGCAACTACCATCTCCCCACTTCGCAGCTCTCTTTAACTCTGTATAGATGAGAGTGAGGAAATGACGAAGGATAGATTGGTTAACTCACTCAGCATTTGTTCAATCCAAGCCTGCAGGACAGAGCAGCACGCCTGTATGTTCATGGTGGAAACCGTGATCCATCTTGATGTTGCGTCCGAGAGGTGGGCTGAGCGTTTGGCCTCGAGGTGTTATCCAATCCAATATGGGACCCTTGAGATTTTTCGTGTCATCAGATCGAGCACTTGACACCCCTTTTTGTATCTAAGGACAAAAGCTTTGATCAGCGATAGAAGGATCCTCAGGCTCTTGGCTGGACGTACCGTTTCAGCTATATTCCCCATATCTTCCCCGTCGCTGCTCATGAGGCACTGCTCAAGACCTGGGATCATCTGCAACAATGCCTCGAAAACTCGGGGCTCCCTTCTCTGCCTGTTAGACAATGAACGGGTGCGCGTGGTGAAATTAGGTCAGGGAGATTCAAGGGTGGAAGGGACGCACTTGGAAGTAAAAGCTTCATCCAGCTCTTCTGCCAGTTCTCCTACCCGCAATAGACTGTTTGTGAGAAGTGCTGAAAGACTGCATAATGCATGTACGGTCCAGCCAAAGTGGTGGCTGTGATGGACCAACGGATTAGCCAGGCAGCTGCCATAAAGAGGAAGTGGGTTGAAAATTAAACACTGACAGGCATTTTTTGGGTCCCAGTGTAAGGGTGCCTGTCCTCTTATGGCTTGTAATAGCCCAGGTGTCCTCCTCCTCAGACATTTTAATTTGAAGTGATAGCCACTGAGCTAGGTCTAGGAAGAATTAAAAGAAGGGAAGGGATTTGCAAGTTGACGATCATACTGCCAGAATTTACTGAATATATACAGTGAAGCACTCAAGGCACAAAGGCCTATGACTCAGTCTGACTTGATGCTGACTTGAAATGACTGAAATTGACTTGATTCGACCAAAGCGAACCAAACATAGTCTGAGAGATGACAGTACTGGTATCAATGCATCAGTTGACGGTGCTGTTATGTAGCGACCCACAATGCACTGCGACTCTGAGCCATGCCTGTGATCAGTAGTAGTATTTATCTCCATCAAATCCATTCCTCAACCAACACCATCCTCCAATTTGATCACAATAGGGGGTACGGGCTGACGGTTTGGAAATGGTGTCCTGATGTTTTGTCAACTTGCTAGAATGCATAAGCTGATTCTTTGTAGGCCAGTAAACACAAACAGCAAATGAGTCCCACCCTCCAATTTGCTTAATCACCGCCTTTCTCATCGGTTCCACAGTCCATGCTGCATTTGCCCAGTGACCAGAGTTGTAGCCAGGGGCGATCCCGATTCATAGAAGCAGCTATCATTATGGTCAGGGTCAGTTGTCTTGCTGGTCAGTATGTTGCTTGTTGTGCGTGTGGTAGATGTGGATATATGGGTGAGTTTCATCGGGTTCCAACTTTAAGAAGAAAGTACTGACCTTGAGTGGAAGTTCACATCGAATGCCTATATGGCAAGATTGGAGTGCCGGTGCAGTCCTATCCATTGAGAGGTTGGCATTTTAACATTGTTCAAGTGATAGCCATTGACAATTCGGCGCAAAGCAGATCCTGGAGAACCGTGCCCGCCCATGTATGAACCATCGTTCCATAACAATTTCGAACCAAATCAGAATGGGGGATCCTCACAGCATCATCTCCGACGGTCACATGCATTGAGTGGTGAATTTTTCGCACACCAGTTCAGTTAGCTAGATGCTGAACAACTGAATCAGACATCAACCTGAACAATTATACGTCAGTAGACATTCCTTTGCCCCAGAAACCAGCACGTGGTCATTGTATTCCATCGACATCACCTGAATTACTCCAGTTGTTGCAACTCAATTCACCACTTCATCCAGGTTTGAAGGAATCCGACTTCCATACCTTGTTTGCAAGGTGCACCTGTGGCTTGATCATGACATGAAAGGTGTTCAAGAACCATTACTGCCCAAACGATAACGCCTTGATGCTTGAGGATGACATCATTGAGATTACTGATGATGATAGTGATTAACCGGGCTTTGGTCAAGGTGATGGCACCACAACTTTGTTTTTGTTTTCAATTTAATGACGCAATCCTGCCTGTCAATGTCACAAATGGTACAATTTAAACAGACCGCTTGAATGGGGACAAAAATGTACCGTTAACTGGAAGTTGCCAGTGAACGGCACGAGCCTGAGCGACGCCAGGCCATCCAGGTGGAGTTGACATCTGGAACTTGAAAGCAGATGCGGCCACCATCAGAGTCAACAGTATCATCCAGGTGATATTCAAGTTGTGAGCCAGAAAGTTAAAGATCGTTGAACAGGAGCAAAGTTTCTTCATAATCCCCGCCATTCATCATGGATGCGTGAGGAGTGCATCGCAGGCCTAAGAGCATTTGAAAGCTCAAAACATGCGATGCAGTCAACCAAATGCTTGGAGGCAATGGGTGGGGTAACCATCGGGAGGCTGGCTCTATTCTCGCAGATTTCACAATATCCATCATGCACAGGGACGTCAGTCACGCTGTTGGGTAATTTGCTAAGATGCAATCAATCAATATATTATGCATAGGGATAAAGCCAGTTTAACATTCCTTTATCCTGACCCATAGTCTAGGACAGTCATAAAGTAGCCCGTCACTTCTTAGCTGCTACTGCTCCTTTCATTCTGGCTATGATCCTGCAAACGCGCTAGACAAAGAGGTGTTGATACTCTGAATGTTTCCATCACAGCAAGTCCGGCTGTATGAAGACACTGTATCAGGTGATCAAGTCTCAAAGCAGCTGCAAACTGCGATTGTAGATGAGCAATGCCGTTGCTAAAGCAAAAACTTGCGTGCTGATACTATGTGACAGAGTGATTTTTGCGTCAGCTAACTATGTATAGTTGCAATGGAAGAGAAAGAAGGAGCTCACATAATTGCTGGGCCACTGTTGCTCAAATTACTGGTTCAGAAGACCCAACCTTCATACTTTTGGAGGGGCTGGGTGGTTGGTTCAACAGAGTCAGGCATGTAAAAGGTATGTGAATTGATGCCTGCTTGCAATACAAATAAATATTGACAAAATGATGTTACAATAGTAGCAAAAAAATGATGGTTATAATTTATTTATGACAGCAAGTCATTCTTTCAGTACCACTGTGAAAGGGATATGGGGAGTATCAGGTTTTACGAGGATGCACATCCCCTCCTTGTTCATTTTATCAATGAGAAGAACTTCACCCGTAATCGATTCACCCTTAATCACGATCACTAGCTCCCGGGGACCTGCTGGATGCACAGGGACGAGAAACTGGATCAGAATATTACTATGCACAGTCGATAGGCGATTACGCATTTGAACATCCACATGCATTCGATTTTCCCTGTTGGATGACGGTAGGGTGAAACCAAGTCAACCAAGTACAGTACCACCGGCCCAATCTTTAGTGAAGGTGATCATAATTTTTAAAGAGTGAAGTTGGCGATCTGCAAGCCAAAGGTCCAAATCAGCTACGAATAAGTTAGACATATAATGCAGCAGATTGGTAGCATAGTGTACATTCCATCTTGTCCTCTAGCCTTCCAGGTGTCCGTGATGATGGGTCCCAAGCAGGACTGACTGGTTCCGTAAACATGTCGGCTGGGATGGGAGTAGATGGGGTGAGGGGAGTGGTTGACAGAGGAATAGGTGGTTGTGTAGGCACGATGATGGGAATTGGGCACTCTTGCAGTTGCCGCAGTGCCCCATTGGAGCTGCAATGTATTAGTTCGGTGCAACGAAACATGAGAAGATGAGACTCACTCTAGTATTGTTAATTCCTGAAATTCAAACATGGATTTTCGCACCGTGGCTTCCAACTCCACCATAGCGATCCCTCATATGCGATTTATGTCTTTGATGATGCCCCGGTAGTCCTTGCAGGGCCCATGAATAATTACAACATTCCGGCCAACTAATGGATCCTTAGGGTCACAGTGTGCAACCTCTTTGCTGGTGCTAGGAACTGCGTCTGATCGTTCCTCATAGATGTCGAGATCTCGGACGAGTGCCTTTACCTGCAAAAGATGTTCAAGGGGAGTGAGATGTGGGTTTATGAATGGGAATAGATTCACCTCCTCAGTGGAGGTGGCCTCATGAAATGTGACCACAGAATTATTGGAAGAAACTACCCAGCCCATCTTTCTGATCTCCCGTCCTGACCTGACTTTGACAAAGTCACCGGGCCGACAATGCCTTGCAACATGGACAGCAAGAACGCTAATGACATTTTCCATTGCACCCATTGCACTGGGATTAACCTGGATAACCACACCGCTAACAGCATGAACCTCACCAATTACCCCCACCCATCGACCCACAGTAACTTCCACTCGGTCTCCAGGACATAAAGAATAATTGGAAATCTGAGTAAATGCATGGGAGAGGTCATTCACTGGAATGCCCCCACTTTCGTGGAATTCGAGCAACTCGGCAACCATCAGAGTGGCCAGTTCCTGATCGAAGTCCTCTAAAATGAATTGTTTCTCGAGGATGCCATTCTTGTATATTTCTTCTTGAAACTTCCAGCCCTGATCACACTTCTCTACCGAATCTGGCCCATATGCCTTGGCAACGTCATCTGGGTTGAATAGACACTGGGGAGGCCATTTTCCCTGGGCCGCACTCTTCCGCTTTTTGCCATCTAATTGCAGTCGAGGGATGAGAACTATCTTGGCAGATATATGATTCTTAACCTCCAGAACATAGGCCAGATCCCCATGGTATAGGCCCGATGCAATCCGGACCTAGCTCCCAACTTGGGGATTGAAAAAGGACACAGAAAGAGTGAGTAATGATGCTGCCTCCTCAATGGGAACGTGGACAATGTCTCGTAAAAAGATACCAGTCTGAGTACAGCAGGCTTTACAAACATCCTTTTCGGATTTCGCCTCGATATAGATTTTGCCAGGAAGGGATGGCTGAGTGAATGCAGAAAGTATTTTCGACAAGGAGTTCAACAGCAAATGATAAATGATGTTTTGTTCTTCCATGTGCTGTTGAGATAACATCAGTACGATGGGAAAACAGGGGAAACCATACTTATGTGGGCTGGTATCATCCAGAGCAGGGCATCATATATGGTCAGCAGCAGCGCAACCTGGGGCACATCCATTTCTGGGATATAATGTCAGGCACATGGTCCATACTTTTCGGTGAATTCTTGGGCAATGCGAGCTAGATCAGCTAGGTCATCTGGAAGTCCAAGTGGTTGACAAGAGAAAAAAGATTCTTCGCCCGACGGGGCTTGTAAATTCTCGTTTGCAACTGGAACCAAGTAAGTTAGCTGGTTGCAATGCTTGCAAGTGATCACCTACAAAGCTTGCTTTTGCTTGCTTCATTGTCCGAGTCATTTTCCAAGTTGGCACTGCTTCAATATCTATATAATGGTTCTGTCCAGTGCACCTGATCAATTTGGAACTCTACACTGAAGCCAAAGCGTGACTTACATCAACTCTGGCCTTTTTTCCTCATTTTACACGAGTATAATAGTAATTGAATTCCAACGTCTGGTAAAACTATTTGATTGCAGGATAATTTAGGGCTGGTTCATTGTTCACAAATCCATCCCTGGATATATGTTGCTGTGATTTCGCACACAGCGTGGGCACGGCAAGCGACAACTGTATTTTTGTGAGCTCTGACAGGTAGTGTTTTCCGCACTCACAGCTACTAGTCTAAAATGCAGATAGAGAGTGGATTTGAACCACCAACGACAAATTCTCTACAGCCGCATCTAGCAATTCCTCATCTCTATTCCCAATGCCATCCCTGCCTGCACCCTCTGGTATGATCTCTTCTGTCAAAAATATGCTAATATGTGTGAGATGCTCAATGTCAGCGTCCTCAGGCATTCAATTTGACTGGCAATAAATCTGGGCTGTACTCACCTACACTGCCATCCTCTCCACAGATGAACCGTCCTGGAATGCAGGCACACTTGATGTGATCATATGCGTAACCCACTTTAGTCTCTGAAGAACACTTGTCCAGCACACATAGACCTTGGCTGTCCAGAATTGGAACTGGCAGGATGAGGATTGGGTATTGCAGCTGAACGTCACCTGAGGGGGCCGATCTGGAAGCATGTCCAAAATCTTGTGATCTAGGGAGGAAATGAGAAAATGCAAGAAAAAGAATGAGGCACTTGTAACATTACACATCTGATGATTATTGAAGACAGTTTCTCCACCCTTGTAACAGGTCATGTTGGCTGACTCAACATCTCTGTCGTCAAGGGGAGATATTCCAGCAGCCAAAGGAAAGCCAAAGTACAAGTGGTCCATTTTACAAACTGTCCCACCAACATTGTCAAGAATTGGGTATTGTTGAGGGAAAGGGTATTCACCATTGCAATTGATTCCGCCCCAACCTCGCAACCTTGGTCTCCATCAATGAGTGAGTCTCATTCTGCAGGCAAGGTATGAGTAGGTCGAAGTATAGAACCATGAAAAAGTATCTGGGATCAGACGATTGACCCCTCCCATCCTTGCATTGTCCATCATAAGGATCACAATTACCAAACTGCCCACAAACAAATCTGGGTAGCAGAAAGTTGAAACACGGCCGGCATTTATCTGAAGGAACGCAGTGAATCAGAGCATATTTAGTGAGTTAAATTGCCAACGTAAATGAAAGCCACCTTCTGTCATTATCAGAGCGAAAGGCTGGAGCAGACATAAGTTGATGCTGAGGTTGCAGAGGAATTCAAAATCCGAGAACTTGCAGAGTGTTGGTAAGTCAATACCTGGCTTATATTCCAAGAGGTATTGCCACTTCCATATCTCTGTGCAAGACATGGCAATGTCGCTAATAAAACCAGTGGAACTGCATGAAACATCGGAATGGGAAATGACTGGACTGTGATGAAGACCATTGCTGCATGTTGCCAGAGCACTGTGTCAATCAAACTTGAAGTTGCAGGGAAAGCGTGACTTTATTAGCAAATTAACTTTTATTTTGAGATTGTTCAGGGCCAGTTCCAAGTGACTGAGAACCGGCCCTAAACAATTTTGAAATAAAAATTCGTACCGTGACAACATTTTACTCCTTCCAGCGGTACTATAGTCAGTGTATATATATAAGTGCTAAGTACTAGTAGTAGTACTAGCCTACTATAATAGTCCGAAAACTCTGGGCGACAGCTCTTCAACTTCACAACTTGAAGTTGTTCAGTGGATCCAACAACTTCAACTTGAAGTTGGTAACTGATTAAAATGACCAAGAGCACTAAAGGCAAAAGAGCAGTAGGTCTTTATAAATGTGTGCTTCTGTAGGTTACTTACATGGCTATCATGATAGGCTCTGGCTGGGGGTTCTGAGAGATGGATCCATAACACAAGAAGTGGGGCAATACCACTACCAGCCCAAAAACAGAATGTCGTACCACCGGTGCACGGTCAGCGGACCCCTTGATTCTCTAATGACCAAGTCAGACGAATTAAGTTTGCAAAGTTGGTTGATCTGGAAGCAAAATCTTTTGAGAAGCGTGCAGGCTGGTTCGGTGATTTTTTGGATAAGGATGGGAGTGAGCATTTCTGGTTCCTCAAGTCTTTACTTCCATTGTAAAAAAAATGATTAGATACAGTTGTTTGTAAGGGAATTCGGTTAGCAGACTTGCGAGAACGAGCAATTATGAGCGAAGGCATTCAAAAGGCACAACAACACTTTGAAGAAATGCAAGTGTTAAATTGGCCATCTTGTTGCACTTCCCGGAGGTGGGTAGAAGACATCGAGGATGAGCCTAAATGGCTGGTGATATATGCAGGAGAGCATATGGAAAATGGACGTAAGATCAAGGATGGATTCAATGTAAGTTTGTCAGGCCTGATGGTGATACTCGTAACAATGAGATTGCAGGAAAAGGAGGTCCAATTTATGCTGGAAGCAGTGCAAGATTTGTTTGTCAAGAATCCACTGGAGGTGGGGGAAGACCAGCGACATAAGGCATCAGCAAACTATCCATTCCTCAATTACGATATACTCTCAGATGAGGAAGATGATATGGGAAACAAAGATAAGTAATAAGTGTTATGTTTCAATGTCTCTGGCTGAATCATTTCTGCACAGCTAACCGATAAGAGCACCAAGGATCCATTCTCCCCTGATGCCCATGAACCAATAGGGCTCAGGCATGATGTACAGTCTTGGTATGAACTGGCTCATGAAGTAAGTTTTGTTATCTTTGATCTTTGATACTTTCTCAAGGTAATTCAGGAAAAGGGGCTTGTTCCCTCTGCCAATCTCCTGGGCATCCATAGTGCCCAAAGATTAAAATCCTCCTGTCATTACTTGCAAGCAACAGAGAAACAGACTTCATACCTCAACAAGATATTGGAACAACTGTGTCCCAAGGAATGGAACCACCTGCAGCATGCTCAAAAGTAGTGAAGTGCAGGGGTTTACCCTCAATGTATAATGCATTTGATTTGGTATTTTTATTACATGATGAATTCTTGGAAAAGTGATGATGTTTTTACATAATGAGGTGAATATAATACATATCTACAAGTTTTATTATCCAGGGGTACAAAAATTCTCAATGTAATCATATCTAATTCTGCTTTTGTACCCCTGAGCTTTAAAAGCAGAATTAGATATGATTACATTGAGAATTTTTGTACCCCTGGATAATGAAACTTGTAGATATGTATTATATTCACCTCATTATGTAAAAACATCATCACTTTTCCAAGAATTCATCATGTAATAAAAATACCAAATCAAATGCATTATACATTGAGGGTAAACCCCTGCACTTCACTACTTCGGATGACATGCCGGGGAAGGCTCGAGAGCAGCGGCGGGAGAGGAATCAATGGATGTCGCACCAGCCATTGAATACCAGGGCCCCAAACAACTCTGGCCAGATAGTTGAGTGGTCGGATTTTAGTGTGGACTTCAGATGACACACCGGGGAAGGCTTGAGAGTGGCAAAGGGAGAGGAATCAATGGATAGTGTTTAACTCGTAAGGGCTCCTCATCATCACACCAGCCATTGTGTACCTGCCAGACTTCACGTAACCATGCTAGACCCTAGTAGCTTGAAGTCAATACTTAGGTGAGGAAAACTATGTAAGTATGAGGAAAGAGGAAAGAACTCATGAGTCGGACTCAGAGTTACTGTCAGATTTTGTTTAGGGCAAGCATATAAGTGCATGAGTAAGCAAAGCTTAAGTAATCCAGGCGTAGGTCACGGTATAGTCATGGTACTAATGGCTCACTGGCAGCTGCTGCATAGTGTTGCCATGGCTGTTTTTAAAAGAATTGCCTTTTTAGGCTAGTAAAATTAGGCAAAATTATGAAAATATTTGAGGAGATGGGTGAAGCCAAAAGCTGAGGGGTCACTTAAGGGTGCTAAGGATTTGGGGCTCAATTCTCAGGGTTCTTTAGGGACAGCTGTTGGATGGTAGCTGGCTAGGCTCAACAGCTATGGTTGAATAACTCTGAAGATTGGGCACCAAATTCTTAGCACCCTTAAGTGACCCCCAGCTTTTGGCTTTGCCCATCTCCTCAAATATTTTCATAATTTTTCCTAATTTTACTAGCCTAAAAAGGCAATTTTTAAAAAAACATCGGCTATAGCCGTGGCAACACTATGGCAGCATCTTCAAACAGGGGGAAGACTTGAAAATAAATAAATTTCGCCAATTCCGCTGATGCGCAGGTGGGGGTAGTAAGAGGGGAATCTAACTAGGAACTGCTAAGAAAGGTGCGAGGAAGTTTCAGAAAGCCTACACTAGAATAGAAGAGGAAAGAGAAGGAATAGAAAGATGTGAGACACTCAATATAAATGCTGCGATAAAAATCGAAGAGGTGCGATAAAAATAAGAAAGTTGCAGTGAAATGGAAGGGTCGGACAGTGAGAGAAGGTAATATAAAGCGAACGGACTGGGTCTAGGACTAAGGATAGGCTCTGAGACGAAGGGGGAAGGACGGTGTATGTGGATTGTCTGGGGGTTCTCTGTATTGTCTAGTGGCTCATACATGGAGGTATATAAGCTGTAAGGACAAAGGAAGAGGGATGAAAGAGTATACTATATGGGGATATCAGAGAGAGGGGCATATGTATCATAAAGGAAGAGTATAGGGGACGATGCATAAGAAAGTAGAACAAAGAAAACAAAGGAAATACTTCGAAACGCGATAACTAAAGAACTCTGAAGTCGCAGATGATCGCAATAGTCGCAACTTGATCACAAGGTCGAAGAGTGTCGGATTGATGTGAATCGCATAGAATTGTGAGATATATCGAATCAGAGGCCAGGATCGTATGGTGCGTATCACCACAATAATGCAACGCAACGCATGAGTTATCTTAGGATAAGATAAGGCTGTTTTTGATTGAAGTCCCTTCAAACTCCGCCCTACTATTTCTTCACTGAACCTTTGTTGAAGAAACCTTATCCTCTTCCTCCACAACCTCATTCTTCTTACGTGTTCCCCCATCGCGTCCTTTCTTTCTTTTCTCCCCACCCTCCACTCCCCCTTCTCTTGCAGCAGACAGTATGTTTGGATTTGTGTCCACTCATTATACACCTTCCATTTTCAAGTTTTACCGCCTGCTCAGAACCTTGCTTTTTCGTCAAGCTGATCTAATCTCTTATCGGTCCTCTCCATTTCTTGGCATCTCGGCCAAAAACCTCTCTCGGACTTTTCTGCTTAGTAAGCACCTTTTTCAGCTTGACTGCAGGCCAAAAAACCCAAAACCTGAAGGTTCTTCCCCCAAACCTACACAAAATCATATCACATCAATTTTGAGTACCTCCCTCCTCTTAAATATTACCTCATCCCTCCCTCCCCTTTAAAACTGTTTTGAAAATGCCCCTTAACTTATCTATGTAAGTACTACATGGGAGTTGGCATGCAGATGTCGTCAGCTGAGGAGGAGATCGCACGGATGAAACTGAAGGTATCCGTCTATTCGCAATTCGTCGAGATGCTGGAAGATGAAAGGGAACGGCTAATGGAGCTGTGGTATGATGCCTAAAGAGTGGTCGGATGCCGCTGCGAAGTATCGATCCTTTTCTTCTTTGTAAAATATTTTTATTTTTCGACATTTTCAATGGTAAAAAGCCTTGTCCATTATCGCAAGAATCTGTGAGGATAAATAATGAAACAAAAAGGGGTCCCGATTATTTCGAAATGATTGTCGGGGGATCAAGAAGGGCTTGTCGACAAATCGCAGTGTAACCGAGGGGGTGGTTCACCAACGTCGCGATGTGAGTCGTTAGTTTGCATGAATCACGAGACTAGATCAGTGGCGAAGCAAATACGCGAGGTCGGGTGCGTCAAACTAGTTAGTGTATCGAGGGGAGAAATTGAGGAGACCTGAGTCAAAGGCGAAGTCAAGGGGTTCGAAGACACAATTTTTGATGGCGAAGGGGTTGAAAATGATATGGACACAATATTCGGGGGCGAAGTCGATGGAACTAATGAAGTTACTATATTCGGCGGAGGGTCTGGCAACGAAGTTATTGTTGTCAGAGAAACAATATACAATGGCTGCGATGAGGGCGAAATTGGTTCGGATGGTGCGATATCTAATGTCGAGGGGTCGGGCAATGGTTCCGACACAAACTCTGGAGTGGGCGGTGAGGATTCTAGGGATACTGGTTCGATGGGCAAAGGCAGAGGGAAATCTATCAGAGATAGGGGCGGTACTGGTGACTCTGGCGAAGGCAATACTGATGTGACTGTGATCGAGGGGACAGGCGACCAGGCTGGAGTGGTGGGCTGCAAAGCTGAAATCGGAACTATGGGGGGCACTGACGAAGGACAACTCGGGATCGCAAGGGTCGCAGTCGAAGGTATAGCTTCATCGGAAGGCGTCAAAGGTGACATCGATGTATCTAGACAGTATACAGCTGCCAGAATCCTGAATGAAGTAAAGTCGTGCTCTGGCTCTTCTTCGGCAACAAAGGTTTCTTGAGAATGAAGCTGTCGGAGCAATGCTAACTCTTGCTCTAGCTTAGCGATACGAGATAAATCTAGAGCTGATGTTTGATCAGAGGCTTGAGGTGTCGGGGGCAAGGAAGGTCGATTTAAGATGCGAATATTAGCACGCGACGAATCTTCGTTAAAATATGCAGTATGCGACATATGCTGATATGATGGTGACGTTTCGATGGTCGAGGTGTAAGCGTGTCGAGGGTAGTATCAACGATGTGGGCTCCGATGTGCATGGCTTGGTGTAACAATATGTAGAAGTAGTCGCAGGAGGAGTTTGAGGGACCAAGACATTAATCAATGTAGTTGCGAACTTGTCTACAATGGATGTGAGATCGTCCTTGGCTGGGGATGGTGGAGTTGAGTTCGAAGGTTTCGGAACAAACGTCGCAGGTTCATATGAAAATTCAGAATTGTCGCGCAAGACATACTGTGCGGCAGCATAGATATCAGCAAGCGAATATGGGTCATCGAGGAAATGATCGGGGAACTTGATGGAAAGTCGGTGTCTGATTGCTTTCGAAAAATGGTCTTGGAAACCTCAAATGAATGCTCGACTAATTTCTGCGTCAGAGATGCGATTCTTGCTTCGAAGAAAAGTCGTAATGTTAAGGAAATTTCGATAGTAGTCCCAAGTTCGTTCAAATCGTGTATCCCAGTTCGCAACTGTTCTCCAATCAATGCATCCATGTCGGAGATCAACCATTTTCTGCCATCTTCGGCTCCGGGATAAAGGGCAATCACTGCTTGTATAAAATCTTCGAACGATACTCTGGGCTTGCTTGCTGGGAGGTAACCCCAAATGTCGGAGGAGTTGATGTCGACGTAATGTCGTGTGAACTTTTTCTTCTGCTGAACATCAGTGATTGCACAACGTGTGAACAAGAGTTCAAGATCGTCAAAGTATTGCTGGAGTTCTCTGGGCTTCAATGGCGAAAAGGTTGGAGCTGTCGAATGACCACGTGCTGGCATAAAAGCTGGTCCAGACATGATTGAATATAAAAGGCTTGGTCGGGGATGGTAAAGATTGTCATCGAATGGTCTCGGGTATAGAGCGATGGACTTTGTCAAATGTCGAAGAGTATAATGATGTGTCGTGGGCTAAAAGATCGTGGGGTGAAAAAAAGTATTGGAGATGGTGGTGTAAAAATGGGAAGTGTTAGCAATATTAGCAGTAAAGAATGAGAGGGTGTAGAGACAATTTTCGAAGTTATCTAAAAAAATAATACTGCCTCGCGGTGGGCTCCAAAATGATATGCTATAGGAAGCTGTAAAGGGGGAGATCCCCAAACAAACTACCTATTAGGTGAATGCGAGGATGCGAAGATGTCTACTACACGTAGAAAGGTATAGAGAGATATAGAAACTACTATAAAGTTTCCGAACAATGCGAACGTACGTGCGACAGTTGCGATCAACTGTGCAACTTCGCGAACACGGTCACGACGAAGATATCGATATCGGATGAAGAGGATAGACAAACTCAAGACTATAACTTGAGCTTGAAGCTAAAGGGGAGCTCTATAGCTCTGAGACTAAGATCGAAGGGGAGGGAAGTTGTAGATTTCTCCCTGTCTGAGAAGGAGGGGTCTCTATCTATGTATCTAAACTACATCTCTTTATACTACTTCGATCAGAAGATCAGAACGGTATAAAGATTGATAGAAAGGAGTAGTAATGATACTAAAAGGGGAAGGGGATAAAGGAATCAGAAGGTGAAACATAAGATGAAGAACAAAGAACAAAGGAAGATGAAAGGTAAATTGAATAAGAAAGAGAAACTAATATGAAAATACGTCCAAAATGATCGAAAGTGAGGTAGGAGGTGGATGGGATAGGGGGAATGAACCTCCGATAAAGGCGGGATCGGTCCGATACGAGATGGCTTTGTTCTGTGGGTGCGACCAGTTTGGAAGCAATCGAAGTTGTCGAGAGGTGTCGGAAGAGTTCACAGACGTTTGTAAGATTGTGAAGTATCGGCGTACGGTCGATGGAGAGGTATAGTACATCCGATTTGTATATTCAGAGCATAGGATCGTATGATGCGTATCATCGAGGCATAAAGAGGATGGTACTCAGTGTGCCCTGTCACTACTGAAAGTGTCGTTTTGTCACTGCCAAGGATGACAGGTGCAAACATCATGCCATGGTTTCGTTCATCTACTGTGATTTTATCCTGTTGTGTAGGCATCAAGAATAAGGCAGAATGTGTGAACAGAGAATGTACAGCTTGCTCCCAAGCCCAATTTCCAGACATCAGGTCCGTAAACTGGCACTTATTCTTGTCAAAAATCTGCTTCGGAGCAAAATCAAACTCTCCTGCGAATTCTGGGTTTGCAATCTGTTGTTCCATCACACAAAGTGGATTTTGATACCAGACACTGTAGCTTTCTGTCTTCCACAGAGGAACTTCTCCGTCATCAGGGATTTCACCATTGTATGCAACAGAAAAAGTCTCCCAAGGTATATCTCCCTCCATTATTGTGTCAATGATTGAATATAGTTCTTGTTCGTCTGCATATGGAGGGTCAGTATCAGGGTAAAGGGCTGCAAGTAAATTTAACAGCTTATTAATCTTTTGACCGGACATCTGCTCTTTGGTACAGAGGAACTCAGCAAACTCGAACTCAGCTTGACTGGCATAGGGTGTGTAGTCATCAGCTGCACGTTCATGTAGAACTGGGGGAGGAGCATTTGGAGGGAGATCATTGCCATGGATGTCACAAGGAGTACCATCAGCAAGTGGGTGACATTGAATGTGAAGGCCTTCATTGGGTGGTGACATCAATTCTTGAGCATGAGCAGGAGGAGGCAAGGGAGACTGAGGAGGCAAGGGAGACTGAGGAGGTGAAGAAGATTGAGAAGGTGGGGTAGGCGACTGCTGGTAGCCATGAACATTGTGACGGGCATTATGTACAGCGTCAATGTGCTGCCCCAGTCCACCAGCGGTCTTGCATGCTTTTCAACAACCAGGTGTAGGACAATGAAATAAAGTGGCTTTAAAAGACCGTTGAGGTATCATGATTCCAGTACATGCCGAAGGCCCACCAGCCAAGGACTTCGAGAAATTTTGAAGTGGCTGAGACAGCAAACTTAGTAAGTAATTGTCAATCCAAACTCATACCACAACCCTTACACAAAGAATTTCAACGTTTTTTTGCTTCGTCTTCACTCAACAATATGCCCAAAATCTCATCTTCCCTGCCCCCGACCCTTCAGATGTGACTAAGGCCAGACCAAGCAACTGCCCCTGGACTTCCAGACAAGCCTAAAGTATGAAGGTCACACTCAGTTGTCCAGGCCAAAAAAGAAGCAAAAGAACAGGTGAAAAAAGAGAAAGAAACTGCTCACTTTGACAGCATCCAGGCCATATCCAAGCTGGAGGACATGATGCATGAAGAGGATAAGCAAGCTAACCTTGAAGTGAACCATCCACCTGGCAACAACAAAAAGAAGGTCGCCAGGCAATCAAAAAACCCTGCAAATCCCAAAGTGTCAGCTAAAGGTGTGCTTTGGATTCTAAGAGTTTCTTTAATGGCTGACACATCCACAGAACTAGGATTAGCAGGTGGGCACTTGGATGTCATTCCAGAAAAAATGGGAGGGGCTAAAAAGGATCTGGTAAAAGCTCAAGTTGAGTGTTGTGACTTTAACCAAGACCAATACTGATACCGACGCACCAAAGGCTGAAGGGGAAGAGAATGAGAATGAGGGTGTGCAAAAGAACCAGAAGGCGAATGATAAGGGTGATAAGACTGCCTTGCGACAATCTGTGATCGATAAACAAAAGACTGAGGATCAGATAGCACCCACCGGACCAGAAAAGCGAAAGTTCGCTGATCAAGTCAAAATGTAAGTTTCCCACAAGCTAATGTCGCATCGCTGGCTCACCTCTTTTTGCAAACCCCTCCCATTCGTAACAGGCCTCTCAAAAAGAAAGGCAAGCCCTCTAAGCTTGAAGGACTGGACCCCAACTGATCTTCCAAAGTCGGTACCACAATCGTCAAAACAGAACCAGGGAAAATAAAGAATACCAGCTCTACATTCACAACAGTATTTGCCCCAGATGCAATGGCAGCTGATGAGGAAGACTCCAAGGAAATGCTGGGGGGGGTTATTGATGGTGATGACACAAAGGAAAGGGCTGCTCTGACAAAGTTTAAAGCCAAGCCATTTGGATTTGGGGTCGGGGATACTACAGAAAGTGTTTTCTCAAGTCTGTCGCATACTTTTCTGACAATTAACCAATGCAGCCACTCACCAAGATTACCCCTCAAGACGCTGTCTCATCTTCACCAGCACATGGTCAAACTGGCCTTCCAAACAAAAGAGAGGACATAGCTATGAATAATCTGCCAGCTGCTTATCAGAACAAATTCCGCAAGCAATTTGTTCCTCACCTTCGTCAGACAGCTGGAGAATCAGAGCCTTGGGAGCATCTCTCAGAGACAGAGATTCAGTATATCTGGAGTGCGACCTTTCAGGAAAATTCTCAGCTTTCCGATGACCTTGTTTGGGTGATTTCGAAACTCGTGTGTTCAATATTCTATCAACTGCATATTCCATTCTGATTTTGACAATTACCTCAGGCTGACGACCACCTTGCAGAGTGGCAAAACAAGTTTGCTGCTACCACCATGGCACAGCTTGAGAATATTTTCACTGAGCTCAAAATCTTTGATCCCGATGACCATGCTACATATGTTGGGTGGATGCTCGGTACAGATTATAAATGCCATCCTTTTTATTACAAGGAGTACAAGGAGAATAAGACCCCAGTTGTATGCTTCCTTTCTAATGTCTTTGTGCATGAACTGACTTGTGTTTAGGGCATCTTCCAATCATATCTCATCACTTCCACTTTAGCAACCCACTTTTTGGCAATCTCAGGAGTCAAACCTGCTCAGCGTTCAGAGCTTCGGCCAACTGGGGCTCTCATTCTTGCGCTACAAGCAGTTGAGTGCCCATACATTTTTATCCATTCTGGTTTCTCACTTATTATAGGCTGAACGTGCTCTTTTATACTGGAAGAGTGGGGTCAAGGATATTCCTAGTGGCCCTGCTGGGTTTTTTTCGAAGTCGAACTGGGCTGATCGAACTGAGAGGCGTGGTGGGAGAGATGTTTTAGTTAAGACTGCGTCGAATCTTTTGAAGCTGGCAAATAAGCTCAAGGATGTCCAATGGGGGAAGATCATTGATGCGGCGTCTACATCTGCCAAGCAGAAGAAATCTGACGATGTAATTGAAATTGCTGATTCATCTGATTCTGATTTTGAGCTAGCTGATGGTGACGAAGACATCCAATCCACTCACAATTGGGAACTCAATGACCAGGACATTGCGATGGATTAATTATGTGCATGGTTCCGAGTCCTAAATTTATTTAGGCTCGGTCTTAATGTGACCTGAGCTGAAAATTCTCCAATCTATCGTTGCGGCAAATGCCGGGTTTGGTTGTGTTTGCACGCCTCTACTGCCAAAGATCAATAACCCCAACCCCACTTCTAGCAGCCCCAGCACCATACTATTAGCAGGACTCATTTGTAGTATAGATATTTCATTGAATAAAATATTACACACTCTCATATGTATCCACAGAAAAGAGCTAAAGAGTGAACTTGTGATTTATGACTGTGCATGTAAATAAGAATTCTGAAGGACTCGGATATGCCGTGCAAAGCAACGGCCCTCTAGCACAAGTAAGCATAATCTTCAGGACTGGATTCACTCCCTAACTTGTTACAGGTATCAGATTCAATTCCGCAGTATTCCTGCAATATATCCTAGTCTCGATTCCACATCCCATCCTTCCAAGTTGCAGCATTTCCGAGTCTGCAAATCTCTTTCATTTTCACCGCGGCCCTGGTTCTCAACTTGTTACCATTCTCGATTGCTCAGTCATTTGTCACGTTCATCTACATTGTAACCTGTTTTATTTTCCCAATAAAGTTTTTGACCCCCTTGAAAAACAAGACACACCTGGAAATAGTGTTGGGGAAGTTCGGTTCGGTCCGGTTTTGGGCCTTTTTGCCCCAAACCGGAACCGAACCATTCGGTTCCTGCTCCAAATTTCCAAACCAAAACCAAAACCGACGTAAACCGTTTACATCGGTTCGGTTTCGGTCCAGACCACGAACTGTATGGGCTGGGGGCCCTCACTCCCATCTGACCTCGCAAGAGTGCCGCACACGTCAATCGATGTGGCCGGCCTCATTACGAGGTGGGATTGGGGGTTGGGTGGGCTGCCCAGCCCTGTCCTAGCGAAACACACGCGTTGAACGCGTGTGTTCGGCCTCGGCTGTTGTCATTTGGGTGTGGTGGTGGTGGTGCCCCGACGCGTCACATGCGTTGTTTGCGCGAAGGCGGGTTGGACCCGCGTTTGCCGTGTTGGCCGGTTTGGGTAGGCGCGTGGTGGTGATGGTGGTGGTGGTGGTATCCACCTCGCGAGACAGCCACGCATGTCAATTGACATGGCCGGCGTCTTCGCGAGGTGATGGTGGTGGTGGTGGTATCCACCTCGCGAGACAGCCGCGCACGTCAATTGACGTGGCTGGCGTTTTTGCAAGGTGGGATTGGGGGGCGGTTACTCCTGATGGCCAGATCTTCGTGAGGTGGCGAAACACACGCGTACAACGCGTGTGTTTCCCCTTGGTTGCATGGGTGGTGGTGTTGCATGGTGGTGGTGGTGTGGTGCCGCGTTCCCTTATATACAAATAAAATCAATAAAAGAAAGAATATTAAAAACTTACCACGAAGGAGCGGGGGTGGATGCACCACCCCCTGCCGCTCGTTCCACCTCTCTGACTCCCACTCCACCCTGTTCACGCATGCACACGCGTCTTGGACGCGTTGTTGTTGGCGTCCGACGTGGCGGTCCTGGTGGTTGCGGCCGTTGTGGTGGCAATCATCGTCGTCGTCGTTGTGGTGGTGGTGGTGGTGGTGGTGGTGATGTTGGTGGTGGTGCGTCAACCTATAATTTGTTAAAGTGTTAGTTAAGTTCAAATAAATAAAAATAAAAAACATACGAGGGCGGCAGGGAGTACCCCGCCGCCTGTTTTGTCGACCTCGGGTGCTCTACCGTCTTCGTTTCGCGTACGTTAGGGGCATTGTTGGTGGTTGAAGGGACTTTGGGTGACTTTGGAAGTCAGCCAAGTGGCTGACTCGTGACCATCGGTTTGCGGTTCAAACTCAGTTTGAAACCGTTTCGGCCCGCGGCCAAATCTCCCAAACCGAGACCGAACGGTTCAGTCTCCGCTAGAAATTCCTAAACCGAAACCGAAACTGGTGGTTTCGGTTCGGTCTAAACTGGGTTTGGGTCGGTCTGAGACCGAACTTCCCCAACACTACCTGGAAAAGTGTGATTGCCTGAACAACTTTTATGCACTTTTTAAAGGAAAACTGAGCTTTTACAGGATAAGGGACTCGGCCTGGAAAAGCTGGGGCCCTTGGCACCTTTTTCCTCTTTTTCCTCTTGGAAAAGGTGAAAAAGATGAGAAAAGCGGATATGTAATTTTACTGATGCTAGTAGATTAAACATACCCTGCCAGAAAATAATTGATGGGATTAGAAAAATATATAGTATAAGAAAGATCCTCGATTCAAGTTATTTATATCTATTATAATCAAAGGAAATGGAATTAAATCTACCCTAAATTACGGACTTCCCACTGGAGGCGAATCCACGGCATAAATCCCAAATCCTAGTTATAAATTGCACTCCTAAACCTTAACGGCAGGGATGCCGCAGAGACCAGGACCCCTGATTATCTCTACTAAGGTCAGATCAAAATCTGGACAAATTTTGAGGTTTTAGCACAAAATGCCAGGGTAAAGTCCGGACAAAACCGCTCAAGGTGGCAAAAATGCCAGTTCCAAAGTCCGGACAGGGGCCCCCCATCTACCCAAGGCCAGTTAGAAATCCGGACAACAAGGGGACATTGCAAGAAATTTTAATTGATTAATAAATTGATTAATAATTAATATTACACAACTTCCGAACTACTCTGTTTTCACTTACACATGGATGAGGTCATTGACTTCGAAGAATTTCCAACCTTCAACCACAAGGAATGGATTGGCAATGGGAAAACATACCCATTCACCGATACCCCCTTGTACATCTGGTTTGCGAGGCAAGAAACTCTCAAGATTCTGCAAGACCAGATGTGTCATATTCAATTGCAAATTTCGAGCCATCCCGGAGGTTATGGCTCACATGCAAACGAAGCATTACGCTTTGTTACCCTCAATCTCATTCCTCTGTCTACTGAATTCCCAATCTGGTGTGAAATCCTTATCTACAGGTAACATTGAGCTTTCGGTGGAGAACACTAAGCTGTTCATGGATCTACGCCAAGGATCCAAGAAGATCACTGAAGCTATCAAAGAGTTCCGGAAACGGGGGAAACAGGGAGGACAGGCAGAAGAGGAGGATTGAAAGGTGCAACGGTGGGAGGGCCCATGGACCAGGACATTGTGTAGGGCTCCTCAGTATAAACCAATGGTGACATAAATGAAATTCCGCCTTCCTAGTAGGCTAGATCGCTAATCCGGACAAAATTTACTGAAATTGGCAGGCCAGATCAAAGTCCAGACAAAATCGGCCAAAATTTTTATCCGGACATGAAAATCAAAATTCGAGTTTTTGTGATCTGGCCTTGGTAGAGATAATCGGGGGTCCTCAGAGACCCCGGAAATTTTTTCATACCCCGACAGCCTAAAACGCCATCATAAAGATGATTTCTGGGAAGGGGGTCGGTACCCCCCTTCCAAATCGGACTTTGAAAATCATAAATACTTTGCTTAAAATGGCAATGTGCCTGTCCGGCACCCCCAAGCGATGTCCGGCACTACGAAGCAATGTCAGTTTATGTCTTGCCCTTCGGAGACCAAAATCTCAAATGCACAGACGTCCTTATTGGGTCGAAGGGGTTCCATCTCCGACATATGTCTAGGTTTATATGCATTTATGATTTATGCTGTGGATATTGCTCCACTGGGTGTCATGGTCCCACCGCTGTGATCGTACCCACTGACTATGCCGATGCAAACTGGTCCGCGGCACTGTATAGAACAGGGTAAAAGACTGTCAACGCAACTCAAAGACATTGGAGATCCAAGGCTGCGTAAAATCCATGATACAAAAGTACATCCATCCTAATATTATGTGGTAACTAGGTTCAAGTCGTCTAATCTGCTCAACCACGAACAACACCACATCTTCACACATCTATTTCATAATTCAACAATTCAGCTCATCTCCCCCACCTTCAATCCCACCTTTTGCATTGCCTTCATACTTGAGCACCTGCCACGACCCGTCACAGTTTCTCAACCGGAATTTGGTGACTAAGGTCATGGAGAACGCCGAAAGTGTTAGGAGGGGCCCCGACCTGTGCAGCAGGCGGATCAGGCAGTGCTAGTCCGAATGACATAAGAACTCACGGATTGGAGGGGGGGATGACAGCCGAAGGCTGTCAGTACAAGACAGCCATCTCGATGCACACCACTGCCAGCCCGGTAGCGGTCATCACGGTAATCGGTAAGAGATTCCAAAACGCAAATGTCCGTTGGGAGATGATGATTCCCTTCTGCTTCAATATTCCGCGCCACAGGAGGCCCGCAAGGCTGGCAGAGAACGTGAAGCTGACGGCGCCAATGTTACTTGCTACTGCCAATGCAATGGCAGCTGCGAGAGATGAAGAAGGTGGGAACCCGGGTGCGGCGCGAACAACTTTGGTGAGCAAGATCGTGGCACCAATGTTAGTGCCAGCGACGTTACACATGATCACACCGAGTACACCGACAAACCAAACGGTGGGATAGATTTTTCCACCGGTGACGTGGACGAGCCAGACGGCGAAGACGTCTATCCAGCGTTGATACGCTAGGGCTTCGATGAGGATGAATTGGGAAAAGGCAAACGGGACAAGGGCAAATGGGAGGCGTGGGAGTGCGGTGAAAAATGTCGGGAAATGAGTTGTTAGAGATTGGTTTAATTTTTTTAATTTGGATTCTTGACGAGTGAGAAGAGATTTAGGGAAGATGGAGGATGAAGCTGTCGCCTCTGAGGAAAACGTAAGGTGAGACTTGGGCATGGTTGGAGGCCTCCCTGTGCTGGTGGTCAAGGTTCGCTGAAGCTCCCGCTGTATGATTTCGTCAGGATCCGTCGGTGTATCAGCCTCCGTCGCTCCGTCCAATGATTCAATCGTGTTGTGGTGGTATCTCCAATGATCCCAGGCGAAGTCAAAGATGAACTTGACGCCAGCGAACGGCAAGCTGATCATCCAGACATCAACTTTAAAGAAGCTGACCACGAGGATGACCACCAGACAAGATCCTAACAAGATGCCTCCAACCCATGCACTCACTGGATCTCGAAGGACGCTACGTGGATTGACGGTACCAGTGATATCCAACTTTTTCGGAATGTACTGCTTGTCACGAAATTGGAACGCGAGTGCAAGTAAGGCAACGACGATACAAGCCATGAACGGGAATACGGTGTATGCAGAGTAGGCGACATTGTTGATGCGAAAGCCTTCGCAGATGACGACATTGGTTGGATTTCCAACAAAAAGGACCATGCTGGCAGTGTTGGCCGCAGCAAACTCGGCAATGAGCCAAGAGAGCGGATCCACCCCAACGACTTTTGTGTAGTAAACGAGGAAGGCGGTACCGGACAGGATGACAGGATCGTTGCCGAGCACCACGCTGAGGAGGGTGAGCATGATATAGAAGTAGAAGTAAAGCTTGTAGCCATTTGAGCCGCCTTTGTTACTGACCCAGAAGGCGGCTGCCTGGAGGACTCCAGTTACGTCGAGGGTGATAGTCATGTACGCGAGTGTGAAGAATAGAATGAGGATATTATATGGCTTGATCCCCTCTGTCCCGACTATGCCATTGCGGATGACGCTGGGATCGATGCATTGTGCGGCCCAGAGAACAGCGATGGCAATTATGGGAGCTGTGGTAAGGTTGATTGGAATGTGCGGACCAGGGCGAGACCGAGAGAGGGGTATAGACACTGGGAATATCACAAAAGTAATGGACGCTATGAAGACGACCAGAGTGGCTATCGCTTGCCCGGTCACCATGGTCTGTTATAAGGTGTGCTGTTGGCAGACACACTCCAGGCTGGATAACGAGATCCGTCTTGATAAATCAGAACATAAATACTCGGCGCAGAACACAGCCTTTTTTTTCCCTGTGGCCTCATTCCACAGAGAATTCGACGACAAAAACGGCCCCATCCATATGCCAGTGTTATTTAATGCCACTAAAACGAATGCCGTCGCCATGTTCCCCAGGCCGTGCTCATAGGCTACCGCCTGTACAATGTACTTGCCGAATACCCGTACAGTGATTTATTTTTAGAGATTTATTCCCGAGTACTATGATATATAGTTCGGCAATGTTCGGAGTCTTTTCTAGTTGTGATTACCTCGCGGATAGCCTGGCTGGCAAAAAGGCGGTACAGCTTACAATCGGAATCCAGTCTTCCCGATGGGTCTCACCGCAGTAGAAAGCTGCCAGCCATCCATGTCGTCATTGGAACTGACGCTCACAACAGGCACGAAGGACACCCAAAACTGGCCGTATCCACGTTCTGTGGATAATTAGGCGCCCATCGAAGCCGTTGTCACAGTATATTTCACTTATACCTGGACACTGCGAAGTCCCTTTACCCTCCCTCGCAGTTCTTCTCTATCATGCTTTCTATGGAGTCGAGGAATCGCGATCGACTGCCAAAGAGTGTACCGCTGGCGTCCCATCGCCACGCGACCCCCTCTGGTCCTTGGCCATGGTTGGATCTGGGACACGAGGGAGCAAGTAACCGCCCACAAATTACACCTTGCAGCCACGAAAATTGCCAAACTTGTCCCAAGTGGCTTGGTTATCCTCAATCCCACTTCCCCAACTGGACCCCCGGTCAGATTATGCGATGCAATATCGCTTCCGCCGTTGCAAAGCGACAGCACAATTGCAAGATTTTTCACGTTGATGTCAGCGAAGACCAGGGGAAATTCGTGCCTTCCGGTCCTAATGGCAACGAGTATCTTCTCAAGAAAGAGAATGAAAGGGAATTATGGGACTGGCTGCAGATATCTGTCAGTACTTGAGAGCATTCGGAGCCATGTCATGCTCCCTCATTGAAAATCGTAGTCTAGGCCACCAAACCTGCGTGCCAGAGCCCTTTTCATTGAAAATATGTCTGGCCCTGCCCTTCAGATCCTTGGAGCTAGGTGAGTTGCTCTGCTATCGCGAGTGGATGGTTCGCTCTAAGTTGGAGCCTCCCCTAGCTACAACATTGAGCCCTTTTTCTTCTCCTCGTCTTTAAACTGGATACCATCGAGGTATCAGGAAGATGTCCGTCACGGGGAGGGTGACCGTAAGCTACCTCATCCAGCTACCACCATGTTTACCATCCACTAAATTCTTCAGATATCACCATCACTCTAACATTCCTCCGCACCATGCCCTCTCCACCCATCCGGCCTCCCAGCATTTCCCAACACTCCTCTGCAAGCACGATGAGAAACACATTCGCTGCCATTGACGAGGACGAATTAAACCGTTTCGTAAAAGACGCCTATCGGACCGAAATCATCGACACGCAGGCTCCCCTTTCCCTTGAATCGGGTACGTCGATTCATTACATTATTTAACGTGGTGTTATCTTTGATACCATTCTATCCAAGGCAATAAGGACAGCACGCTCCTCCTCGATATCCTCGACCTCCACATGATCCGCAACCGCGAGACTTCTACGATCGTCTCTTATCACGCTGACCCAGAATGGCGCATGACATCCGCGAAAGGGTTGCAAGGCCGTTTTCGCCTGATAGGCGAAAGTGTCTACTGGAAAGACATCTTCCGCAGATCCAAGGACCCTACATTTTTGTTACTGGCCATTCTTTGGCACGTACTCCACGCCTGGGACGAAGCTCTCGAAGTGCTGTACTCGCATATCTGCTTTCTGGTGAGGCACCTGACGATTTACTTGTTCGTGTTTCCTTATTTCTGCGACGTCAGGAAGGCAAAGTGATAGATACCAATGACACACAGATCACACATGAGCTGCACATCATCCGCGCACACCTGCTTCACTATGAATCCCTCCTTGAAGACTTCCAGAAAAGCGTAACATTTGTTCTTGAGACACGCAATCCAGCTATGGACTCTCTTGATCTCGACCAAAAACAGAACGATCGAAAGCTTCTCGAGAAGGAAAGCAAGAACCTCCTGATTGAGATCAAGCGGTTACAGATGACAAGGAGTATGCAGGACAGTAGACTCAGGAACGTCATGAACTTGGTGAGATCCTTGTGTTACAGGCATTCACGCCGAATAATGGATAGGGTGCCAGGTCTTCAGCAGTGTCAATTTGGAAGATAGTAAACGGATGCAAGCCATGACAGAAGCTGCCGTCCGAGACAGTGAGGCGATGAAGCAGATCGCATACCTGACCATGGTCTTCCTTCCCGCCTCCTTCGTCGCAGTAAGCACTTTCTGACCATCCTCTGGTAAATACGTGACAACCCCATTATCCTCGCCACCACTACAGGGAATTTTTGGCATGAACGTCAAGGAGATTAATCCCGAATCAAAGGGCACTATATCTCTCTTCTTTGCGACCGCTGTGCCACTTTCCATTGTCAGCGTTTGGGTGATCGGCGCATTCCAGAGCAAGAATTACATGTCCGGTTACAGTATGTGGACCGGACTTTTGTGGCCAATTATGTTCGCAAAAGCGTTCCTTGAAAAATATACGAGGGCTCGATAGATTTTTACACTTGTTGGCAAAGTCTCGCCATATGCAACTTAGTGTAGTCTGAATGTTATGTACTTGACTTTCTGTCACGACCACTGGCGCTTTGAAATTTACGGCTAAAAGTATGAGATTCATTTTGGAGAAATAATCCAGCTAAGAGACACCCTGTCGGCAAATCGTTTACCTTACTGTAAGCAAAGCTTCAAAGGAACTAGTGCAAACACAACATGTCATAGATGGCAAGTCTGGAATTTTCAAATAATCTATTTTAGATGCAGAATGGTCAGTAGTGTGTCCATCAGACGGACTAGAGCGTGTCTGGGAGTCGTATCACTCTCGGGGAGGTTGGATACCATTGAATTATCTGATGGCTGAGGAGTAATATTTTCAATAAGTGATGGTGTGGGGACATAGCATTGTGTCCAAGATGTGCCATGGACAAATTGGCTAAGATCCAGCCGAGTAGTTCGCTTGCCGACAATGCGCAGTGTTTCCATGCCACATAAACCTTCCCGGCAAGCTGGTGGAACCCAAAAGTAAATTTCCGCTTCCTCCTTCGAAATCATGTATGGAAAAGATAGCCACCCTCGGCAGACATTTTGGCGCAGTCCAGTGGCCAGGGATGGGCGAAAACAATCAAGGGTACCTGCGCCACCAATGGAGATCATGTTTTCCACGTGGGATCTGGGGCATAAGTTCGAAGTGCTGATGTTTTTAATGCGAGTATCTGCGCGTTCCGGGGCGGGTCGCGAGAATACAGCGGACGAGAAAATATTTGTGTGTGCCACAAGGAAAGCTGCGATAATCTCACCCATCCGGACATCCCAAATATGAATTGTCTTGTCTGACCCTGACACAGTTGAAAATGCGTTGGAAGAAACGGAATTGGTGTGGCTTTCAAAGGGACCTGCGATGGCCTGGCCTGTCTGGGCATCCCAAATGCGAATTGTCTCGTCCCAGGATCCTGACACAACTCGCGTGCCACCAGGTGAGAATGCAACAGAATGAACAAGACCGGTGTGGCCTGTAAAGGGACCTGCAATGACCTGGCCTGTCTGGGCATCCCAAATGCGAATTGTCTCGTCCCAGGATCCTGACGCAACTCGTGCGCCATCAGGTGAGAACCCAACGGAAAAAACAGGACCGGTGTGGCCTTTAAAGGGGCTTGCAATAACCTGGCCTGTCTGGGCATCCCAAATGCGAATTGTCATGTCGGAGGATCCTGACGCAACTCGCGTGCCATCAGCTGAGAACGCGACGGAATAAACAAAACCGGTGTGGCTTTCAGAGGGACCTGCGATGGCCTGACCTGTCTGGACATCCCAAATGCGAATTGTCTGGTCTGAGGATCCCGACACGACTCGCGTGCCATCAGGTGAGAACGCGACGGAAAAGACAGAATTGGTGTGGCCTTCAAAGGGACCTGCAATAACCTGACCTCTCTGGGCATCCCAAATGCGAATTGTCTTGTCCAAGGATCCTGACGCAACTCGTGTGCCATCAGGTGAGAAAGCAATGGAACGAACAGGACCGGTGTGGCCTTTAAAGGGACCTGCAATGACCTGGCCTGTCTGGGCATCCCAAATGCGAATTGTCTCGTCCCAGGATCCTGACGCAACTCGTGCGCCATCAGGTGAGAACCCAACGGAGAAAACAGGACCGGTGTGGCCTTTAAAGGGACTTGCAATAACCTGGCCTGTCTGGGCATCCCAAATGCGAATTGTCATGTCGGAGGATCCTGACGCAACGCGTGTGCCATCGGTTGAAAACGCGATGGGCAAGACAATTTTGGTGTGGCCTTCAAAGGGACCTGCAATAACCTGACCCATCTGGGAATCCCAAATGCGAATTGTCTTGTCCCGGGATCCTGACGCAACCCGTGTGCCATCAGCTGAGAACGCAACAGAATGAACAGGACCGGTGTGGCCTTCAAAGGGACCTGCAATGATCTGACCTCCCTGGGCATCCCAAATGCGAATTGTCTTGTCCCAGGCTCCTGAGGCAACTCGCGTGCCATCAGCTGAGAACGCCACAGAATTGATAGAATCGGTGTGGCCTTTCAAGGGACCTGCAATAACCTGCCCTGTCTGAGCATCCCAAATGCGAATTGTCTTGTCCCAGGATCCTGATGCAACTCGATTGTCATCGGATGAGAACGCGACGGAATGAACAGAATTGGTATGGCCTTCGAACGGACCTGCAATAACCTGACCTGTCTGGGCATCCCAAATGCGAATTGTGTCATCCCGGGCCCCTGACGCAACTCGTGTGCCATCAGCTGAGAACGCGACGGAAAACACATAATCGGTGTGGCCTTCAAAGGGACCTGCGATGACCTGACCTGTCTGGGCATCCCAAATGCGAATTGTCTTGTCCAAGGATCCTGATGCAACTCGCGTACCATCGGCTGAGAACGCAAGGGAATTGACAGAATCGGTGTGGCCTTTGAAGGGACCTGCAATGATATGACCTGTCCGGGAATCCCAAATGCGAATAGTCTTGTCCCGGGATCCTGAAGCAACTCGTGTGTCGTCGGGTGAGAATGCAACAGAATGGACATAATCGGTGTGGCCTTCAAAGGGACCTGCAATGACCTGCCCTGTCTGGGCATCCCAAATGCGAATGGTTTTGTCACGGGATCCTGACGCAACTCGTGCGCCATCAGCTGAGAACTCGACGCAATAGACAGCATCCGTGTGGCCTCGAAAAATGTTGATGCACGCTGGCCATTTTTGATCATGGCCACCGATCATAGATAGGGTGTTTGGGAAAATGGATTTATAACGCTTCCTGATCAAGCTGTCTGGAGGTGAAAATGGTAGCGCGGACAGGTAGATGTGGGGGGCACTTTCCGAGATTGGGACGTAGAAATTCACGACGAATCGACTGCCATCTCGAATGAACTCCGACAACTGGGTATCAAACGGCTGTGAAAACCATCTCAACGCATGGACAGGCAACAGTTAAACAGACAACGCTCACTTCAATCAACGGTGCCACTGTAAGTAGTGCAATGTTAGCCGCAGCAAGTTCATCCGTCAAGGACATCACTTCGAGCCAGAAGAGGAAACGAACGTAAAGAAACTGTTCAACTTCCGTCATGAGGTCAACATTGACACATTGGTTCGTAATCGAATCTTGAAGATGGGCTGCCCAGAAACGACATGAATAAAACAAGGGGCTGCCAATGTTTGCTTGGATTCGTTGTGAAAGATCAACCACTTGATCATTCATGAGATGTGATGTCTCCAAATCGCAAATGTTGAATCTCAGCCCATCTTGCATAAGCCGGAAGCAAGCCATAGAAAATTTTTGACTCCCCCCTCCTCGTCTAATGTAGAATTCTTTCGGGCATCGATCGGAGTCGCATAAAAATTCGCTGAATGATAAGTGACTGATACGAAGTCGTTTGTCCAACCCAATCGAGATCACAGACGATAGCCTGTTAAGGATGGACTTGATGGATGACCTCGTTTGTGGGATGAACCGCGGTAGATCATCTTCATGAAGGGGGACTTTCGCGAGTACGATGGTCGATACAACTTGATTGAATGCTTTCAATGTATAACTGTCCGTTTCCTGGAATCCAAATCCGAGAACTTGTCGATATAGCTTCGTGATGTCATCTCCTCCACCCATGCCACCATCCAGGACGCGTTCTAGCCGCTCCTCGTGCACACCTTGCTCCATAAATCTCACGACTGTTTCTGCCCATATGAAAAGACCTGCTGCCCTGGCCGTGAGCGTATCGAAAACCCTTTCCCTCCATAGTAGTTCAGGATTCAGACAGTCTTCAAATTCGGCAAAACGTGTTTCGAAGAAGCGACGAATATCTTGGTTTGCGTTCTCGTTTACTTCGTCTCCCGTCGGGAGTGACAATTGTTTGCAGACCTTGCGGAACGTATCGGGCATACGCTCATTCCGTCCAGTGACAAAAAGTTTGAATCGTCCCGGAAGAGACGACCACTGGGTGATGGTGTCTATAAAAGTCTTCCGTTGCCCTGCTTGGGAGTCGTTGGAACCACATTCGTCCAGGGCGTCGATGATGATAATTGGAGTGATATGACTGAAGGAACGAGTGAGAGGCCCCTTGATTAAATGCTTGAAATGCGAGGCTATATCCGGCCTTCCAGGGTCAATGAATGGCCCCTTCAAAACCTTGACTAAGTCTTTCGCCAACGTATCGTCGTATCGAGCGAGATCGTGTGCCACAGTCCGCCATACGGCTGTGGGATCGCTCAGTATAACATCTCCTCGCTTGAAGGCAAAATTCGAGACCAATCGGCCGCGATCGGCGTACTTGGACACCAGGCTAGATGCGACCGTTGATTTCCCGGAACCTGGACTACCATGGAGCCAGAGAATATTGGGTTCGTCGAAGTCATCCAGCCATTGATCAACTTCCTCGAATATGCTCCGCCGAGTTCCCTCCATGCATGGCAACACATAATAGCCCGTACGATCTACAGGCTTCAACATGGCGAGCACTGATTTGTCGGCCCCTTCTGGGTGGTTGATATACGTAATGTGCTGATCACCACCGACGAAATTGCCTTCACTGGCGTCGGTGTGAAAAGCTCCTGCGAAGAAGCTTGGTGCCGTTATAGAATCGAAGGAAGTCCTGTGGATGTCTGATGGTTCGCCACAGACAGTTCTAACAACATGGTATGATAATCAGCCCTCGCCGTCGCTGTAAAGTTACTTACTCGAGGTCACCATGGACAGAGGTATCGCTATCAGAAGAACTGCGCATAGTATGACCGAAATGTAGGGAGAATTGAGTTCAAGCCGACGTAAGTCGGGAAAAAGCGCCCCTGCCGGTTTAAGTTCCGAGTCCTAAATTTATTTAGGCTCGGTCTTAATGAGGACCGCATTTTTTCAGCCAGCCAATCTATTATTGCGGCAAATGCCGCTATTTGTTCGGCTTTGTCTTAGACTTGCTGCAGCCACACTTGTCAAGTTCTTTCTTTGAGTGTCGTTGGCACCATCATTGTTGCTGCTCGAGACCAGATCTGCGATTACTTTTAGCCTCAGATTAGTGCGGTATCAATGTTAACATCAAAGCTTTCCATACTTACATTCTGCTTACTGGTGCAATTCTGGAACAGCAGATCCTATCATTGAGGGTGGCTTGTACAATTGTGCTGGACCAGTCTCCCGATGCAAGAAAGGCACTTGTGAGCAGGTCTTTGTGCAGGCCGTTGAATGGGCAGGATGAATGCGATGGCCAAGAACTGATGGCGGAATTTATTGACAGCTCCAATGAACTTCCCTTCAAGATCTTGTGTATGAGTACAGTCGAGGAGTACAGTCGCAGAATTCTCAAATCACTGGCCGCAGAGTCACTGCGTGACATTTTAACGACAGAATCACATTTGGAGACATTTTGTAAATACAATATTTTCTTTTGAGTAGGACTCGGATATGCCATGCAAGCAACGGCCCTCTGGCTCAAGTACTACTACAATGACTTTACAGCAGTTGCCAATTTTTGATCCTGTATTTTTTGTAATTTTGTTTCTGAATTTCGCTGTATGTACCACATACATACACGGTTCAACAAATTTAAAACCATTCCCTAAATGTGTCTACGTTTTGAGCGAACGTGTGCTACGTAGCTCCCACGAGGCGATGGCCATCAGAGTCAGCCGCGCTCATGCTATCATGATTATTACCTAAATAAATGGAGTAATGAGCGTCAATGGAACGTGCTACTCATCAACTCCATCATAGGCGCTAATTTGCTCGTTCGAACACAATGCCTCCAAACGTGGATTTGGTCATAACAATCCGCATCACTGGCGCCTCGAAGTCTCATTCCAAGACGCGGTCTCATGAGGAAGCACGCAAAGCCGAATGTCAGTATGCAACTTTACTGGACACACTTTCGCAGGCTGGGCTATATTCCACCGGTAGACGCGGGGAGAATCATAACCACATCCTTCTGCTCGTTTCATGTCCTCAACATGTTCTGAGTCGTCTTGTCAAGCGTGAACGGTGAGTCCTTGTTTTACGTACGGTCGGCTGTACTCGCTATATCAACCCAAGCATTCGAATTAAGGCAAAGAAGCAGTTCGAGGTGGAGCTCATCTACTGCAGAACGCTCCACCACCTTGTCTGATTGGACATCGGATTCGTTGCTGGGGTTTGTATCTCGAGAGCAGATCGATCGTGTCGGTTGCAGCTTCGCTCTAAAATTGTAATTTCGGATAGTCACTCTGATTTCCTCTATGGCCTCCCAACAGCATCTATTCCGGTGGTCGCCGCCGATTTCGAGATCAAAGCTCTTTCGCCAGCTGACCGCCTGCGCATTGTTTATTCTTATGTTACATCTACCGCGGCAGACGGTGGTTTGGGAATACACCCCGGTTCTCCTAACTGGGAATTCATCGAATCCGTCATGGTCTTACATGACCGTGTATTCAATGATACTTGGATTCGCTCCTGGACCACCCATCGTATCACGCCCGCCCAGTTTGAAAAGATACGAGAACAAGTGAGTCTTTTCTTCTACGCAAAATCTAATGATATTAATTTGTCAACCTGACACGTATCTAGTTCGGCGATGCCGTCGCGCTTTACTTCGTTTTTCTCTCCTCATATACTAAAGCACTGATCTTCCCTGCCGTCCTCGGCGTCATATTCCACTTCTTTGGAACGCCGTACTCTCCAGTGTTTTCAACCCTCCTTGTGCTCTGGTCCGTTGGCTTTGTTGAATGGTGGCGAGCACTCGAAAGGGTGATAGCCATGCGTAATGGAACAAGCGGATCGTTTCGTGTCGAAAAACACCGGGCTCATCACATTGCCGGTTTTCCGTGGTGGAAGCGCGAATTGAGGATGGCGGCTAGCATACCAGTCATACTACTTTTCGTAGTCGTGCTGGTTGCACTCCTCACTGGAATATTCATTTTTGAAGCTTTCGTGACGTGTTTGTATACTGGACCTGGACATAAATATATTGTAGGTTTGGTTGTCATTTTCAGCGTGCTTATGACACTGACTGTGGGACTCCTGTATAGTCTTTTAGCCCTACAATTCTATTTGTCGTATTTGTTCCGCGACTGCTAGCGCTGTACCAGGCATCCGCCGTCCGCTTCACTGACTGGGAGAACCATGCTCACCAGTCGACGCATGATACATCTCTCACTCTCAAAACCTTCGCCCTTTCTGCTGTCGAGGCATATCTCGGGCTCGCCCTCTCGGCGTTTGTGTACGTTCCATTTGGCGAGGGGCTCATGCACTTGATCCAGGTCCGCTTATTTGAAGGGGCAAACGTTGTGGGAAGTGTGACCACGATCTCCACTGGGCTGAATGAAACCATCCTGCAGAAAACGAACGGCAGCCCCAAGATTTGGGATACGGATCGTTCGCGTGCCCGAAGTAAACTTAGCTCGTCTCGTTTGCGTGACCAGATGTTTGCATTCACTGTAACTAACCAAGTAGTCAACGCCTTCTCCGAGATTGGCCTTCCCTTTATCCTGCGTGGCATCGAGTCCTTCCGGGGCGGGAAGCGGCTCCTTTCGTCACCCGGAAAGAAGAAGCGAGTTTTGTTCGAAGACGAAGCAAAAGGGGAGAGAGAGGGAAAAGAGGAGAGAGAATTTTTAGAGAACATCCGGCGGGAGGTAGCGTTACCTGAATACACGCTGTTCGAAGACTACAGCGAGATGGTCACCCAGTTTGGATATGTGGCACTTTGGTCAACGATCTGGCCTCTGGCTGCCGGTACGCACATATTTTCATCATTTAACTGGTCTTGAATGCCAACACCCAATCGCAGTCATGTCTCTCCTCAACAACGTCCTTGAGTTACGGTCGGACGCAATCAAGATCGCTGTACATCACCGCCGACCAATCCCCACCCGCACTGATACGATCGGACCGTGGCTCGAATCGCTCACCTTCTTGACGTGGCTCTCCGCACTTACCAACTCTGCTCTCGTATATCTCTACCGGCCTCGTGCAGGGGTAGAATCATTGGTACATCAGACCCTGTTTGGTTCATCCTCCGAAGCAGAAACTGCGGATTCCTTCTCCGCACGCCGAAAAATGTTGGTTTCAGCCTTCTTGATTGCGCTGGTGGCGTCTCACGGATACATTTTGGTGCGTGGGGTGGTGCGGCACCTGGTGAATCGAGCAATGTGGACAGAAAGTTCCGAGGTTGCAGAAGCAGCGAGGTCTGAGAAGGCAGTGAAGGAAAGTTATTTGAGGAATTTGGGTGGAAATGAGGCAGAGAGCGATGGGAATGATGTAGGATTTGAAGATGAGAAGGCGGCATTTTGGATGCATGACGAGGGCATGGAGGAAATCCAGAAGTTCATGAAGGAGGAATAATATGTACACCCAGGGAGACAAGGGGGGTAAGTTACTATCTGGCGAATTGTATTTTGGTTAGATCATGAGTGTCTACTAGTCATCCTTACTTCCGATTCCCTGGTATATTTGGCTTGGCAACAGCATATCAATAAGTCATCTCTCTTGAAGAAGTTTGTACTGTCTAACCAAAACAACATCTGTTTCCTCGGCAACTAGAGGTTGAACGTTCAACGTTCAACATTGAACATTTGAACTCTCATATCTGAGCTCGCAAAGTTTCAGTCGTACTGTCCAATTGTACCAAAAGAACATCAATGTTTCCAGACATACATAGTAGGGCATTTCTCCATCCAAAGCCGAGGTAGGCATCTGTTGCTGGTGTGCACATAGGCTGCCACGGCTAGCTTCCAGGAGGCATGACAGCGTCCTGGCGCTCACGCCCAGCTCACCCTAATCATCATCTGGCTCTTCGTCACAACCAAAGGTCGAACTCTCGTCCGATTCCTCATCCATGCTGACTGGAAATTCGTACGCATGGACCCACGCCAACCCACCTCCTGGTAGTCCTGGGTCCATAATGCATGAAAAATGTGTCATATCATTCAGGACTGGCCGCGTGGTCAGCCAAGTTTTCACGTCGTCAATACGAGGGGTATTCTTGAGCGCAGTAGCACGGAACATGTTGGAGATGCATTCTCTCCTCTCCGTGCTGTCCTCTAATATGCTCCGTAGGCCTGTTGACTCAGGACCATGTTTCCTTAAGGCTTCCTCCCTAAGTTCTGGATCCCATTCCTCCACTTCCTGGTCGTGGTTCGTGACGGCAAGGAAATCCAATGAAGAATGGATGACGGCGGTGGTCAAATCTTTTTCCATTACCAACACTCTCTCGGGAGAACAAAAGGTGACGTAGCCGGGTGATGATGGTGATGATGGGAAGGTTGTCGCGAGTTCAGACAAAGTCGGTGGTGGACCTGGACGAAGAAGGATGTGGCGAAGCTTGGAGGACAACGAGGGACGGAACCCAAGCAGAAGCAAAGCAGGATGCAGTTTCTGAGCAAATGTGACTGACGAAGAAATTCTTGCGCGGGAGTTGAAGGATAGGGAAAGCCCTTGTCTGAGAAAAGGGATTAGGATATGCCATATTTTACATATATGGAGAAAATGAGTTTCACCGGACGCCAGTTAACGCGCCAATGTAGCCCGCGTACGTCACTGCTCTGAGGTTCCCCGATCAAATGGGCGGTCATCGACAAGGCATACAGAACTCACCTGGCCACTACTTCTCCATCACGTACGTACTCCACACGAATAAAAAGACCTCTCAATTCCTCCATGTACCAGTCCAAGCCACGAAAATGTAGCATCATCCTCCCACCATTGTCTCCTCTCACCATGACTCCGCCACTGACACAACCCGGAAACAGGTCGAGGAATGTATTGTACGCAACCACCAAATGGATATCTATGCCGGTCTCTTTCGCTATACCACGTATCTCCTTGGTTTCCTCAGAGGAGTGTACTCGCTTCAAGAAGTGCCGTGCGAGGTATTTGAACACACGCGGGAATGGCGTCAGCGCGAGAATACTGTCATAGAGAGGGATTATCGCTTGCAAATCGTGGGCGTAGTCGTGACATATTTGACGGTAACGTATGTGAGGGGGGAGCGAGAGATCGATGGTGTACAGCGGAGGTTCGTTGCCTGCGATGTTGGAATTGGAGGGTATTGGACTCGGAGAAGCGACAGTAGAACTTAGCCGAGACCGCGCTGTTTGCGAACGCGTAACTGGGACCATTGAGGAGGCAGGAAGAAACTATTGGACTGGCAAGGTTGTTGGGGGATTGAAAAGGCATAGCCTCTGCACTGCCATTCTGCCATCTGTACGTGGACGCGGTCAAAATGTCACTGGGGTGAGTCAACTGTGACCCTGCCGGTTCATGGAGCCCGGTGTCTATTTCAGGTGAATGCTAGGTAGAACTCATAGAACTCACTGGAAGCGTGTTAGCTGTACGAACCATTGTTTGCATCCAAGGCTGTAGCCAAACAATGACGGCTGGTTTCTGGCGCCGAAAAGAGGTGGTTTGGACCCAAAGGGGGTTCACGATTTCCATACGACTGTACCGTTGTCGGCATTTCACTGCAGCCAGTTCGCTGTTGCCTTGGGTTCCGACAATGTCTGTAGCCATCTCAGCACCATCTACGGTGGACTTTCCCTCAAGTGACCCTCAGGCTCGTCTTATAACTCACGAACTGCCTCAATCCCGCCCTCCGCATTTACCGTTCCGTCGCATCTCACTCCCCACACCGCCATCTTCGAAGCATCGCGAATCGGTAGTTAGCGTGGCATCCTTCGATTCCTTGCCCGAAGATGGCCCTCCGTCGCCTAGGACGCCAAGCTTACTTGGGCCGAGAAATTCGAATATGGGAAGGAAGACAAAGGGCCGTCCGGTGTCGGTGGAGGCGGCAAGAAGAAGTGGTAGGCGGAGGGAGTTGAGACCTGTAGACGAAGCTAGAGAGGGACGCAGGCAGAAGGTTATTCAGGAATTTTATGACACAGAGAAGGCATACGTCGATGGCCTTGAACTAGTCTACTCGGTACGTCCCATTATCATTTGTTCAATCAATACCGTATTAAACTACCATAAAGCACTTCTTAACACCCATTATCGCCTCGCTGGATACGCAACATCCCCTCCTTGATCGCAGCGCCCTAACGTCTGTCTTCTCAAATTTTGTCGATATATGGAATCTTCATCGCTCCTTTTTCTCCTCCTTGTCAAGTCTGCTATCCACTTCCACAACTTCTACCTCGCCTCCCCTCTCCTCAATCCTCCTTTCTCACTTCCCATACCTATCACTTTACACCCCTTTCATCACATCGTTTCACACTACAATCACTTCACTCTCGAACACCCTTTCCCCCTCTTCCCCCTCATACAATCAAGCCTTCGCATCATTTGTAGCCGAACAGGAATCCGACCCGCGATGTGGAAAACTCAAACTTCGTGACTGGCTGCTCACCATTGTGCAGCGTTGTCCACGGTATTTATTATTGTTAAGGGACCTGATAAACTGTACCGATCCAGAAGATAATGAACATCAGCAGCTCACAATAGCGCATGCACTTGTATCCAAAAGTACATCCACCATCGTCTCTTTTTCAGCATCACACTGACTAAACTTTTTCTAGTAACACTCTCATTGAATACATCTCTACATACGCATGCGCAGACACTCGCTCTTCTCGCCCTACAGCGTTCCACAGCTTCCCTCCCCGCAAATCTTCATTTTATTTCTCCGGGACGCATGCTTCTGCGACGTGGCCCACTTATAATGCTAGAGCCTCGTGGGGAGGGCCGCGTGCGCGAATTTCTACTGTTTTCGGACTGTCTTGTCTGGTTAGAGAATGAAAGTGGGCTTGGGGTGAGCGTGGTTATGGGCATGGGATGGGGTAACTTGAATAGAAATGGGAACGGAAACAGGAACGGGATGGGCAGGCCGAAGATGATGAGGAACAGGAGTAAGAGTGAAGCTGAACTATCCGGCCTTAAAGCTAGTATCACTTCGTCTTCTATAACCTTCGGCGGCTCGAACGCACACTCGAATTCGAATTCTACCGCACAGAATGCAGACCCACCTCCTAACAGCGCTCCCCCAACGAGACCCTTACGCCACGCCCCTGTTCAACGCACTCCACCAATAAATGTGAAACGCCAATCAAGTAGCATCTCGACCTCTTCACCCCACTCTTCGGAGGAAAAGTGGGTCTTCAAGGGCAAGGCGGAGCTTGTTGATTTAGAAGTAGTCCTTATGAGTGGGGTATTTGGTTACGAAGCAGGTCGGGAACGACGGTTCGAGGTGTTGAGCCCCGAGGGGAGTTTTGCCGTATATGCAGGTAAAGCCTCCTCTTCCCATACGCTGGGTTTTATTTGTCATTTGGTACTGATATTTGTTGAATAGAAACTGAGACTGAACGGGACGAATGGACTGAAGCAATACGAAATGCCAAGGCATCCCTACTTGTGTCTCTCAACGTTACACACCCAAATTCCACCTTGACGTCTTCGGCATCGACAACCCATCTTCGCCGCTCCCTTCAAGCGCTACCTTTCCACCCGCACGACTTGCGTCTCGATGCATCATCTGGACGGGAGGGTGTCTCGGCATTCGCGAAGGAAAAGAAGGTGAAGGGGAAAGAAAAGGAGAAAGGGAAGGTGGAAAGGAGGGGTCACGTGGAGCATTGGGTGCCTCCGATATGGATCCCTGATGCGAAGACAGAGGGATGTATGCGTTGTGGTCGTGGCTTTGGCTGGAGGCGGCGGAGACATCATTGTCGGCTCTGTGGGCGATGCGTTTGCGCAGGATGTTCGGGACGGGTGAGCATCACTGAGGTACTGTCGTTGCAGACAATATTTTCTCATCCTTTTTTTTGGCCCAAATAGACCTTTTTCATTTCAGACTCAAGCTCAAAGGAATCTACCAAACCTGCACGAGCGTGTGACGCTTGCTACGAAACAGTCTTCCCGCTTCTTGACCTTCCCTCAGAAGTGGAGAAAGAAGTTCCCACCATCCCCAACTCCTCTTCTAGTCCATACACCAACACGATGACCTCGCTAACTGGTTTCCCCTCGTGGCTATCCATGCCATCACTTCCCCTACCAACGTCACAGACACCAGAGGCATTGATGTCAATCGATCGCCAGCCAAAGAGGATGCGTGCATTGCATCGCATTGATGACGACGAAGAGGCTAAGCGGTATCAGAACCGTGAAGAGGACAATATCGGACAGGACAGGGAGGAGGTCATCATGGGTGGAAGGGTCAGGATGAAAGCGCATTCACCAAGACCGCGGAGTTCCTATGACATTTTGGAGGATTTCGAGAGCCAAAGGGTGAGGAATAGTGCGGATATCAATGAGGAAGTTGGGTCTCGATCTCTCGATGACTCTGGAAGGAACTTTCCGGTAGGGAAAGAAGAAGATGAGGGTGAGCCGGAGTGGTGTCGGAATGAGAATTCTTTGGCGCCGGCTCAAGAGGAAGAGGACACGGCGAGGAGGAGGAACAAACGGTTTTCGATGCCGGCCGTTGCGTTACACAGAACAAGTGTCATGGCCCGAACGGATATTGGCGAGAGTACTGGTGACCGTGAGAGTACCGGGATTGGCGGCGCCAAAGCCAAGAGGTTTTCACTTGTGCTTAGTGGTCGTGCACACGGACGTGGACATGGTGGGACACAAAGTGAGATGGTGGGTGTAAGTGGGAAGGCAGGTGAAGTCAACGGCAAGGGAAAGGGTGAACTTGGAAAGGGTGTCGCCGCAAGTAGGTTGAGTGACCTGCTGGGAAAACGGAGGGCGTAAATTAGCTATTCGTGGATATGTTGCTTTGTAAGAGAGAGACAGAACCGTATATCATAGCCCTTTTGGTGAGCTTGCACAGGCGTACACGTCTCCTTAACTGTCGACTTGATTTCCGCACTTCTGAGTCGGTTATACTATGGACACTTCCAGCCTCGATGCGTTTGATGGCGATACCTCTACCCATGGCGATCCCCAGTAAGTAACTTTGCAGCGATGGCGAAGGCTGATTATCATGCCATGCTGTGCGTAGAACTGTCATCGTCGGCGAACCATCAGACCTGCAAAGGACTTCCTTCGATTCTACAACGGCACCAGGCATCAACGCCAGTCACAGCAATTTTACTACTGTCCGTGGTAATCAGTACATCACATCTATGAACCACGCAGAAGGGCCCGACAAATTGGTGCTCGCCGTGTTGAAGCCTGTAGATCATACGGGCTATTACGTGTTGCCATGCATGGAGGGAACTCGGCGGAGCATATTCGAGGAAGTAGATCAATGGCTGGATGACTTCGACGAACCCAATATTCTCTGGCTCCATGGTAGTCCAGGGTCCGGGAAATCAACAGTCGCATCTAGCTTGGTGTCCAGGTACCGTGACGCCGATCGCGGCCGATTGGTCTCGAGCTTCGCCTTCAAGCGAGGAGATGTTATGCTGAGTGATCCCACAGCCGTATGGCGCACTGTGGCACACGATCTCGCTCGATACGACGATACGTTTGCGAGGGACTTGGTCAGGGTTTTGAAGGGGCCATCCATTGACCCTGGAAGGCCGGATATAGCCTCACATTTCAAGCATTTGATCAAGGGGCCTCTCACTCGTTCCTTCGGTCATATCACTCCCATTATCATTATCGACGCCTTGGACGAATGTGGTTCCAACAACTCCCGGGCAGGGCAACGGAATATTTTTATAGACACCGTCACCCAGTGGTCGTCTCTTCCGAGACGATTTAAGCTTATAGTCACTGGACGGAATGAGCGCGTGCCCGATACGTTCCGCAGGGTCTGCAAACAATTATTACTCCCGACGGGAGACGAAGTGAACCAGAATGCAAACCAAGATATTCGTCACTTTTTTGAGACACGGTTTGCTAAATTTGAAGACTGTCTGGATCCCGAACTATTGCGGAGGAGAGGGGTTTTCGATACGCTCACGGGCAAGGCAGCAGGTCTTTTCATCTGGGCAGAAACGGTCGTGAGATTTATGGAGCAAGGTGTGCACGAGGAGCGGCTAGGACGCGTCCTGGATGGAGACATGGGTGGAGGAGCTGACATCACGAAGCTATATCGACAAGTTCTCGAATTTGCATTCCAGGAAACGGACAGTTATACATTGAAAGCATTCAATCAAGTTGTATCGACCATTGTACTCGCGAAAGTCCCCCTTCATGAAGACGATCTACCACATTTCATCCCACAAACGAGGTCGTCCATCAAGTCCATCCTCAACAGGCTATCGTCTGTGATCTCGATTGGGTCGGACAAACGACTTCGTATCAGTCACTTATCATTCAGCGAATTTTTGTGCGACTCCGATCGATGCCCGATAGAATTCTACATTGGACGAGGAGAAGGGAGTCAGAAATTTTCTATGGCTTGCTTCCGGCTTATGCAAGATCGGCTGAGATTCAACATTTGCGATTTGGAGACATCACATCTCATGAATGATCAAGTGGTTGATCTTTCACAACGAATCCAAGCCAATATTGGCAGCCCTTTGTTGTATTCATGTCGTTTCTGGGCAGCTCATCTTCAAGATTCGATTACGAACCAATGTGTCAACGTTGACCTCATGACGACGGAAGTTCAGCAGTTTCTTTACGTTCGTTTCCTCTTCTGGCTCGAAGTGATGTCCTTGACGGATGAAATTGCTGCGGCTAACATTGCACTATTAACTATTGCCCCGTTGATTGAAGTCAGCATTGTTTATTTAACTATTGCGTGTCCATGTGTTGATATGATTTTTCAGCCCCAATTGTCGGATTTCATTCGAGATGGCAGTCGATTCGTCGTGAATTTCTACATCCCAATCTCGGAAAGTGCCCCCCACATCTACCTGTCCGCACTGCCATTTGCACCTTCAGAAAGCTTGATCAGGAAACGTTATAAATCCATTTTCCCAAACACCCTATCTGTGCTCTGTGGCCATGATCAAAAATGGCCAGCATGTGTCAACATCTTTCGAGGACACACGGATGCTGTCTGTTCCGTCGCGTTCTCGGTTGATGGGGCACGAGTTGCGTCAGGATCCCTGGACAAGACAATTTGCATTTGGGATGCCCAGACAGGTCAAGTCATTGCAGGTCCCTTTGAAGGTCACACCGATTATGTGCATTCTGTTGCATTTTCGGTTGATGGCACACAAGTTGCGTCAGGATCCCGGGACAAGACGATTCGCGTTTGGGATGCCCAGATAGGTCATGTCATTGCAGGTCCCTTTGAAGGCCACACCGACTCTGTCCGTTCTGTCGCGTTCTCCGCTGATGGCACACGAGTTGTGTCAGGGTCCAATGACGGAACAGTTCGCATTTGGGATGCCCAGACAGGTCAGGTCATTGCAGGTCCCTTTCACGGCCACACCAATTCTATCCGTTCCGTCGCGTTCTCAGCTGATGGCGCACGAGTTGCGTCAGGATCCCGGGACAAGACAATTTGCATTTGGGATGCCCAGACAGGCCAGGTCATTGCAGGTCCCTTTGAAGACGACACCAAATCTGTTTCTTCCTTTGCGTTCTCAGCTGATGGCACACGCGTTGCGTCAGGGTCCTGGGACAAGACAATACGTATTTGGGATACCCAGACAGGCCAGGTCATCGCAGGTCCCTTTACAGGCCTCACCGATTTTGTCCATTCTGTTGCATTCTCGGCTGATGGCACACGAGTTGTGTCAGGGTCCAATGATGAGACAATTCGCATTTGGGATGCCCAGACAGGCCGGGTCATCGCAGGTCCCTTTGAAGGCCACACCGATTCTATCAATTCCCTCGCGTTCTCAGCTGATGGCACGCGAGTTGCATCAGGATCCCGGGATAAGACGATTCGCATTTGGGATGCCCAGGCAGGTCAGGCCATCGCAAGTTCCTTTGAAGGCCACACCAGTTCTGTTCATTCCGTTGCGTTCTCAGCTGATGGCACACGAGTTGCGTCAGGATCCTTGGACAAGACAATTCGCATTTGGGATGCCCGGACAGGTCAAGTCATTGCAGGTCCCTTTAAAGGCCACACAAATGCTGTCTATTGCGTCGCATTCTCGGCTAATGGCGCATACATTGCGTCAGGATCCCGGGACAGGACAATTCGCATTTGGGATGCTCAAACTTGTCGGGTCATTGCAGGTCCCTTTGAAGGTCACACTGATTCTGTCAATTCCGTCGCATTCTCAGCTGATGGCACACGAGTGGCATCAGGGTCGAATGACAAAACGATTCGCATTTGGGATGTCCAGACAGGTCAGGTCATTGCAGGTCCCTTTGAAGGCCACACCGATTATGTCTATTCCGTTGCATTCTCAGCTGATGGCACACGAGTTGCGTCAGGATCTCTTGACAGGACAATTCGCGTTTGGGATGCCCAGACAGGTCAGGTCATTGCAGGTCCCCTTGAAGGCCACACCGATTCTGTTGATTCCATCGCGTTCTCAGCTGATGGCACGCAAGTTTCGTCAGGATCCTGGGATAAAACAATTCGCATTTGGGATGCCCAGACAGGTCAGGCCATTGCAGGTCCTTTTATTGGTCACACTAATTCTGTCGAGTCCGTCGCGTTCTCGGCTGATGGCATGCGAGTTGCGTCAGGATCATGGGATAAGACAGTTCGCATTTGGGATGCCCAGACAGGTCAGGTCATTGCAGGTCCATATGCAGGCCACACCAATTCTGTTCATTCCGTCGCATTCTCGGCTGACGGCGTGCGAGTTGCGTCGGGGTCCTCGGACAACACAATTCGTATTTGGGATGTCCTGATGGGTGAGGTTATCGCAGCTTTACAGATATTGTCTCATCCGCTGCATTCTAGATACTCCCGACAGTCACATCTCAATTCGTGGTGCATGCAATTGTTTTCGCCCATCCTATTTTGAGTTAGCCACTGGACTGCGCCAAATTGTCAGCCGAGGGTGGCTATGTTTCCCATACATAGTTTCGAAGGAGGATGCGAAAATCTATTTTTGGGTTCCACCAACCTGCCGGGAAGGTTTATGCAGTATGGAAACATTATGCATTCTCGGCAGGCGAACTACTCGGCTGGACCTTAGTCGATTTGTCCATGGCACATCTTGGACACAATGTTACGTCCACACACCACCACCACCCTCCTCATCACTCGTTGAAAATATTACCAATACCCCATCTCAGACGGAGTATTTGAAATTTCCATACTTGCCCCATCTACAAGTTGGGTTTGCACTTGTTCCTTTGATTATACTTTTATCTAACTTTGCGTCGGGTAGATGGTTCAAGGACTACATAGGTTTCCGGGAATGTCCGTAATCGGGTCAAGTATGTGTCTCCAAATGAATTTTACACCTTTTTTTCAAGAATGGAGGCATTGCATGTACGCCGGATGACTTTACACTACAAACATGAGCACAGTTTATTTTCTTCATGTCACCCTTGACGCGAATATCTAGGATAAAGTTGTTGTTTCATAAATACAAAAACAGGAGGGGGCGAAATAAAATTCTAGGAGGGACGAGTCCTGTACATCAGAGAGAGAGAAAAAAGTCGAGCATGGTGACATGGTCCCGTTAGTTTTTGAAGGGTCACCTTCTTTTCTATATATAAGAAAGAAAGAAAGAAAAAAGGGAAGAAAGAAAATCCTCTCCCTCCCCGGCTGAATTTCAAACATGGACTAAAGAATAAGCCAAAAAAAGAAAAAGTTGCGACGAAAGGCGGAGATAGCATCAAGTCGAAAGATAAAATGTATAAAAAACAGTGTCTCGGGATGCGACATATATACATATATATATCCCGGTTTACTCCATTCGTTGGGTGAGGTTCGGCGAGGAGCGGGTTATCGGCAGGGGGGAACACCGTACAGGGGAAGGTGGTGGCGAGGGGAAGAGCGCCTGGGTTGATGACGAAATGCTGATGTCAAACGCGCTCTCTAACTCACGTTCGTCGAGTGTGGTGGTGGTGGTGCCCATATGCGGTTGTTTCCGCACGAATTTTCCCCGTATGACAGAATTAAAATTCTGATTTGGTTTTTTGGCTGTCACGGCTTCGATAGCTGGGGTGGTGGTGGTGGTGGTGGTTGTACAAAAGGTGAGTGGGGAAGCGGGGAAAAGTCCCGCTGATGGTAATAATATTTGGGAATTGCACGATTTCTGAGTTGGGGCGATACGATCGGCGGGCAAGTCACTTGTAGAGGGATATTTAGGTGGAGGAAGTTGGAAATGGGGTTGCTCGGGAGAAGACGTGGACGAGATGATGTTATGTAAAGATACATCTGAGGGAGGGATGGTCGGAGGTTCTTGATTTTTGTCACCGTAGGGGGCAGTGTCAAAGACGTGAGGATTTAGTGGCGGTGAGTTAGAGACTGAAGGGGATTGAGATGGCGAGGGGGTAGCCGGAGGGGTATTTAGCAACGGTAGAATTGTGAAGGACGCCCTCGGCCGTCGGGGAGGAGGAACTGCTGTGGGAAGGTGCGCGAGAGATGGGGGGTGGTAGATTGGAGTGGGTGGGGGACTGAGACGGCGGGGTAATGCCAAGGGCGTTGATATTGAGGGTGCAGGTGACACGTCGGGAAAAGATGGTGGTGATGACGGTGAAAATGATGACCGTGTTTCGTGGATATTGGGGAGTAGCGGCAGGAGTTCAACGGGTACACCGCGTAATAATTGCGACTGGGAATTTCGGGACAGAGGATCGGGGAATTGGTTTGCGGTGGGTAACGACCGTTGAATTTCCTGTAATTCTAAAACGTCTCTGAATAATTAAAAGTTAACGATCGGCTCGCAATTGTAGACTGGTCTCAGCAGAACGGGGAAGTATCGAAGCGGAGAATATTCGGCAGGTGCAATGGAGTAGAATACTACGCGACGTGAAAATACTCACTGATACGACAGACTCTTTGCAGGCTTGGCTGGCGTGCGATCCCACTCGTCGGCGAGGTGAACTTCCTCTGAACCCTCTGCGCAGAATGTGACGCATTTCTGGGGGTGGGGACAGTGTTGGTCACTGTTGGAGATGCGGTGAGCGAGTTTAATGCACGGACGCATTGAGGTGAGGTGACAGAGTGTGGGTATCGCGCAGAGATTGCAAATAAGCAGGGGATGGGCTGACTCGCGCTGTTTTCTTGTTCCTCATCTTTTGCCCTCTTTTTGCCTCCGTTCCGTTCCGTCTTCGTCCGGCACGTTCCGACTTGGAGATGTTATACCACCGTGGCTGTTATACTACCGTGTCTGAGTCTTGTTCCTGTGTGGCGGATTGCCCTCATGAGCCATTTTGTCTGACTGGAGAATGTGTTTCCATCTACGCGGATTTAATCGTAGCGGTCAGAAACTCAGCGTCAGGCACAACAGTAATCCTGGAGATCTTCCTCTGTGCCCGCACGACTGCTGGCATTCCCCGGTTTCAGTGGTTATGTACCCAAACTGCATCAGCTTCAGTCCTCCTCCGAAGATCATTCTCACGGTGACCTCCCTCGTTAACCCCTCCAGGTCGAGAACTCCTCGTTCCTCTACCGTGATTTACACTTGTCGGGTAGTTGAAATCATTCTCTCACACAAGTTCCGGCACCCACGGAATTACCGAGAGGAAAGAGTCCACATACTTGGGTCTTTTGGTTCCTCTAGCGTCGTTGTACCTGCAATCAATTCTCACCCAAAGGTGTCCGGCTACTTACATTACCTGCCACAGCAATTCGCACGCCCTTCCAGTTTCGATTTGATTTGAGCTGCCTCGATGCACATTCCAGAAACTGGTGATATTATTATCCGTACAAAACTTGCTGAATCCCCACGTCAGAATTTCGATTGATCGTGGAGTTGCCTTCAAAAAATGTGGGAGCAAACCGAGGTTTTGGCCTTCTGTGTGCTCTGAAGGTATTCACAACTGTAAGCAGAGATTCGCGGTGTTCCACTCCATCCGCTCATCGCAGTGAAAGTATATCCCGATGGTCTCGGTCAATCAACATCATGTCAATCAAGGAATAAGCGCCAGGCGCTAGCCAAGCGTAAACCTGGCTCCCAAGGTTCCCCTTACCAGTACTAGCGTAGTTGGAGTAACAGGAAAAGTACCGTAGTTTACATCTCTGAAAAAAGTACTTCGATGCCTGGTACACATATCACGGTGTCGGCAACTTGGTCATAGTAATAAAGTTGCTTACGTGATGTTATTATAGAAATTTCTCACCGCACTGTCAAAACCTTGTTCAACGAAACTCTTTTTTGCAAGGACTGTCACGGTAATGGCCATAAAGCATCTTGATAGTGAGCACCCTGCGCCGTCGTCGCCGTCACCGTTCTCACTAATACTCACTGTGAACCCCCCACAGACTATCTTTCCGAGCGGAAACATTTACAAACCCTTTCGCTTTCCGCTCTCGCCGATTCACGTCTAGGAATCGATGCCTCTTACTATCTACACCTGTTGACAGACAGCCCACCCTCGAGAGAGCCTCTTCTGGCGGCAACAGGCGGTCTTCCCCTAGCGCTCACCCAGCGCGTTGAATCCGATCTGCGCGCTCTCGAAAAACTGCGAATAAAACCCGTTTTCGTATTCCCAGGGCTTCTACCCAACAAACGGAACCCCAACCAGCATTTGGAGCAAACTGAGGCATGCAGAGACAGACGAGATGCCTGGGCAAAATACGAGGCGGGCCAGGAGGAAGCCGCCACGAAACTCTTTGACGGGAGGAGCAGCTTTGCGCAGTGGGATCTGTGGCGAATGGTGTTGCGAATATTCAGGCATCGGAATGTCGAGTTTATTATTGCGCCATACATCGCTTGGGCTCAAGTATTGTTTTATGTACCCCTCCCCTCGTACACTCTGTTTTGCTCACGCAACGGTTTTTTGACGTAGTTGATATATCTGCAACGCCACCCAAAAGCTTACATTCACGCCCTCTACGGCCCCACGGATGCGCTGCTATACCCCGGAGTCGACAAACTTATCACATCTCTCGACCTCACCTCCGCCAATCCCTCCTTCTCGTTCGCTTCTAAGCGGTCCATTCTAACCGACTTGGGTGTGTCAGAAGACCAATTTCTTGATATCGGTATTCTCGTTGGTTTCGATCACTCTCCCCCGTTCCCTCCAACGATCCACGAGCAGGCACTGAAAGCAACGGTTGATATGGTCAAGTACTACAAATCGGGTCACGCCGCTGTTTCTGCCTTTGCCGATCACCCTTCAGTGAAAGCTATCCAATACATGGATCATTACGCGAGAACCCACTCTATGATCAAGCATTCTTTGATCCTCAATTCCGACGGGACAGTGGCGCCACTCCCGTTGGCGCTCCCAAACCCAACTAGCCACGGTCATCCGGGTCACCACCCGCATCACCCCACCGCGGCAGATATTCCGGCAGATCTCCACGAAATCTTCACGAACCGACTGCAGGACCCAATTTACTACTACCTCTCCCGCGGTCTTCTTGGCCCCCAGGCTCTCGTCTGGCTTACCTCGGGACAGATCGTGGAACTCCCACCGCTGGATAATGGCGAGACCACGGAATACAAACGCTTCGTGAAGGAAGTCATCACAGATGGCCAGACGGGACCACGGGCGACTGCTCTTGCGCTTATCAGTAGCGCGTCCGGCAGTTTCTGGTATAATCGCAAAGTGAAAGGCACCTTTTGGTTCGATCAACCGCCGCCCAATCAGAAATTTGTTCAGCACAATTCTCAGCAAACCATGGAGCTGGCGAGGAGAGTTGCTGGTTGGAACGTCACGTATGCCACTGTGGAAGAGGAATTGAGGAGACAAAATGTAAGCATTGGTTTCTCTGTTATTTTTGTTTATTTTTATTTTGCAACGGTTATAGTCTTCCACGATCGATTTTGCGCTGTGTTTGGGTGCGACTGCATCGGAGAGATTGGCAAATCGTACCAAAGTCCGACCCCAAGCCGCACTAGATAAAAAAGACGAAGTGGTTGCCAACGTGATTTGGAGGTTCCTTGAGTTGCGGGGGTGAGCTGTGTTTTGTTTTGTTCTATCAGCACCTGACGTGTCGTCCTAGATTCCTCTTGAACACTCATACGCATTCTCCATTGGCGCGTGCCATGTACCACGCTATCAAGCCCGCCCGTCTGAATGATAAATTCCAAGATCCTCTCTACCTGTTTTTGGAACTTGTCAGGGCTGGGGTGATGCATGGTCACTTGTGGTCAGGCAGAGCCTTTAGTGGCGGCCCAAGCTTTGGTACCGGTAAGTTGATCATCTATCCCTTACACGGAAATTAGAGCCCTAATACTTGAATATTGAAAACGCCACCAGATGACGAAAAATCGTGCATGCTCCTCGTGATGCGGGTGCTGAGCATCGTGCCATTGAACTTCAAGGCAAGAGCAGTAGCAGCATTGCAACAAAATTAAAACTTTTATTGACGAAAAAAACGATATTCTAGGCCCAACCTTGGTCGGCTCCGTTGTCACGAGAACTGTTGGTGTTTAACTCGTTCGTGCGTTCACTCACACGAGCGCTTCGGACTCTGCTGGAGGTGGCTTCATTGAACATGCTTCTCCGTGCGGACGCCCGCCGCGCTCGAGATGACCTGCTGGACATCGCACTCTCATTGCCGTTCCAAACGGAAGTTAATACTGGGTTTGGGGTGCTTGCCAAAGTATATCTAGACGCGTTGACCCATCTCAACAATCGCACGAGAGTGCGTGATCCAAATGCAGAAGGGGTAAAGGAAGCCAAGGCGATAGCGTTGGAAATCTGCGAGGAGACGTTCCCTGGTGTCAAGTTTCCCAGGCAAGAAGTTGAAAGGGGGTTCCGGTTTTGGGATGTGGTGAGTACCCACGATTGTCGTTGCTTTGGATAGATGCTCATTGATGTGTTTTGCAGGCGTTAATGGCCATGCGGCAGCTACACACTGAGGGGGCCGTGCTGCGAGAATTGATGGATCAGTTTGAAGCGGCGGAGGCTTGGCTGGCGCCGATGCGACCATGAGCGGGAACGCGGGCATGACGGTGATGCAGCTGTGTGTTTGTGACAGATGCAACCCTGTATGTGTGTGCGTTGTTGGCAGTGTGAGAAATGCAAAAGCGAGAGCGAGAGACAAAGCAGAGATGCCGAGTTCACGTGAGATCTCCACTGAATCTCCGACATCCCGATATAGACTGGATCGGATCTCGGTTTTTTATTTTTTATTTTATTTTTCATTTGTAATTTCTTTTTTTGCTTTTATTTTGCTATGCCATCCTGTCATCGCACACCACTACATAATGTGTGCCACTGATCTCCCCGAAACCCCTTTTGTCCTCGATTCACTCCCTTACCGTTTCGCGACCTCAGGTTCGCCCTCCGTTTCACGATGCTAGGTCCCGCAGTACTAGAAGCCCCTCTCTCCATCCTCGACGGTCCCCACCACCTCATGCTCCCTGACGACAAGTCTGGCTGTGACAAGGAATACCCCTCCAGTCATTTCTACGTGCAACAACAGCATACCGTCCAAATCATCCAACTCGTCGAAGGCCCACAACCCCCTCCCCGTCGACGAATCAGTTCTGTCATCAGCTCGACGACGTCCGGCACACCTTCCTCTTCCTCGTTGGCTTACTCGGAATCAGAATCAGAGTCTGATGACGAAACCATCTATTCGTCGTACTGCTCCTCGGACCTACCTATGGACCAATTCCAGTCGGAACACGGTCACCAGCTGCATCAGCATCAGCAGCATCACCACCACGATTCGCCACCAGATGAAACCTATACCGTTCGCATGAAGCGTATCTTTGCTTGGAGAGATCATTTCTCAAACGACTTGGGTATATCAATATCGTCTATCCATCGTTGATGTCGCTTACCGCCTCTTCCCCCTCCCTCCCATAGACCCCTCGTTGCCCACTCCGAAATGGAAGCTTATCAGTGATGATGTCGAAGATGATGCAGTAAGTGCTTCCTTTGTTTTGTATCGCTTCTTTTCCCGTCGCCGGTGTCCCTCCCCCCCCTCTCCGTCTTCTGACACTCCTTGTTCATCAGACTTCACACGCCTCGAAACGATCACGTTCATACCCGCACAGGAAGCCCACGAGCTCCCTCTCCGCTTATTCATGTCCCGCCTGCGACGATTCTTTCCCCTCTCGGCAGAGCCTGCGACAGCACGGGCAGGCCCCCGAGGCAAACCCAGCTTGTTATGTTGCTGTGGAGTACGCCTTTGAATGACGCAGGCCCCCCAAGTACACACAAATGGGTCTCGTCTTTTCACATCCGTACTCATCAATCCACACGCTGAGCTGAGCTTGGTTTTGACGAAATGTAATGTATTTTTCACGATGGTCTTTGCTGCATGGCTCTCTACATTACTGCATACCATATCACTCGCTAGTTTTTGTTTTACATTACATCTCCCACTTAACTTATCTGATATATTACAATCCCCTTTGCAATTTTGTTTTGCTTTCGGCTTTATTCGTGCGTAGGTAGGGGGACAGGCGTACGGAGAAAAAGCGAGGCATCCGGAAAAAGGACGTTCGCCAAGGAAGCCTATCAGTGATTACCGAAACTAGTTACGCGATACCCACGGGCCGTCAACGGAGCTTTCAAGTTTGCGGCACGATAAACCATCCGATACCGCGCGGTGTCGGAGGTTTTGCTATGTAGGTTTTGTAAAATCACTGATTGCAAAAAAGACAAGGGATCGCTTAAGAACAAGGGCTACCGTACTCTGAAGCACATAATATTCCAATGGGACTCGCTGGAAACACGTCCAAGACCCCCTAGAATCTACGGATACCCTTTTCTACTGCACGTTTTGTCATGGTGAATACATGGCCTGGGAAGAGAGGCCACAAAGCGAGGCACCGAGATCAAAGATCAACATCGACGGATTTACTCCCCCGTGTTACCTTCTTTCGAGTTGAAGGCTGTAGTGCCCCTGTGGCCGCCGATGAACCCACTGTGAGATTCAACGTCGAGGGAGGTATGTAGACGGGGTGTGGACCCCATTTGAGCTTGATATTTCAAGTTTGGTAGTGACATACGTACACACGGTCTGTTTCTTGGCAACTTTGACATGTTAAACATGGTCCATGTCGTCTCTTCATACGATCCTCGGATCATTCATTGGATTTTCCCTTCGAACGTTCGCTCCCCTCAACCTCCACCAACCATCATAGCCACCGTGAACATGTCAAGTGCTGGATTGGGCAGATGATCGTGGAATCCGGTTAGCCTCGAGCTCGAGAGAGACTCACTGGGTCCGAAAGCATAATCATAAGGCACATAACCTACCGAGCGCATATCCGGCCTCTGGGAGATCCGTACCTCGGTGCTAACTTTTTTCGTAGCGCGACATGTAGCCCGGATTGCTATAATATGTGTAATAATTCCGTCATTAAAGGAACAAGGGGGCGGTCGCGGTATAGACATGTAACCGACCTCGGTCTTGGCAACGCGTAGGACTCGAGTGGAAGGTTGACTACTCTTCAAGTCGTGGCCTTGTGCCCTCCATCCGCCTCGCTTGTCAAGGACTCGATAATCGATGGTTACCAGTCCAGGGACGACTAGGGACGGGATCCGAACGTGCGCTAAATAAGTTAGTAACGCTTATACCTCCATAACCGCCCGAACCTGCAGGCCTGACTGATTAATAGCAACCACATGCGCCAGAAAAAAGAACAAAAAAACGTGCTGATTTATCAGTATCAGAACGAACGAGGGCATATCAGATGCGGAACATAAATATCTCCTCTCTGTTGCGATAAGGAGAATCGATAATCTATATTATTCAGACGTCCAAAGCAGGCTGTGAGAGAAATACTCACCTTCAGGAGTCTTCAGGAACGATTTTCTGTCCGAAGTATGACATATTGAATAACACCTTGCACTGCGGGAAGTCGGAGCAATAGATATCAGGCAGTAAATCGCTATCTACTTCTAAGTCATACGGTAAATCACTGATAGTAGAATTACTTGTTTTTTAGTGACCCACTGATCGCTGATATATTAGCTGCAATTGTGTCACTGATCACTGATCTCGAGAGCAATATATTTTCAGTACTTTACATGATAGATGTTAGTGGTCTATATACTGAATAACCAGTATATATATCCACTAAATCAATTCATCATCATCATCAACAAACGAGGTGCGTACTGTGCCGGGAGTCCTATCAAGAATACCCCATTTCCCTCGTGTAAAAATGCGACCAATTACACGCTTCACATTTCTGATATCCGTCACGAATGAACTTCCCATTCTACGATATTCCACAAGTTGGAGTGACGCATCTTTGCCTTCTGTTTTGCAAGGCTCGATAAGTGCCAGAAGTTGGACACAACCACGAAGATCCCCGAAGAACTCTTCATATGGCAAGTTGCAAACAAAGATCATCTCAAGGAGGCCATAGCCGATCTCACAAGCTGCGTGGTTGCCGGATCCGTAATGGATTTCGTACTGTGCAAATCGGAGTCAACGAGGTAATGGAAACAAAAGGGGCTGAGATCACCCGTATGTATGATGAATTTCTTCGTGTAATCGTGCTTGACTTGCCCTTGGTTGCGAAAGAGCTTCGGATCGAGTCGCCTTTGCCTGTAATGCGGAATTTTCCCCAGATTTCAATCACATGTGGTACATGCAATGCTGCCTCGACTTGTCTCTTGCCAATTACTTTAGCAAAATAGGTTGCAATTTTCTTGTGAATGACATCTGGAATCCGTTGAGCAGCTTGGTAGGGTACTCGGAATACTTGGCCAGGATCTGGCAGCATGGCAAATGAGTTGAATAAGTCAAATCTTAAGACGACATTACATACATCCTATATAAGCCCTCTCATTCCGTCTTGGGTCATCCCCCAAATGTTCGCCGTAAGTCGAAAGCTCATCTTGAAGATCATATCTAGTGCTCAGTTGTCCTAGGCATGCCATATACAATGCGCGTTTGTCCAGATGGCTCCAAGGTTGGCTACGCGAGCGGAGACCCATCTGAAGTATTCCACAAAAGCGTTCCAGGTAGAAAGTCCATGTAGTCCATATAGGGCCGCAATATCGTATGTCGCGTGCCATATGTAGGAGACCATGAAGGGGAAGTGTGCATACTGATAGTCTCTCTTCATCGTAACGATAGTAATATCTAGCAATAGGTAATCATATTGTAAGCGAGTTGTAAGCAGAGCGAGTATAAATTTACAATTGTACGCACTTTTCAAAATCCTCGACCCAATCAATAATTTTTTTCTCTAATTGATCCACTTCGTCCAGCGTAATCTCAAATTGAAGGGAGGTCTTCATGATATCCACAAACGCAAGCATATGTTGGTAATATTTATTGTTTTCGAAACGGTCCTTGAGGAGGTGAGGCGCCAAGTACACGAACCAGAAGCACCATGATTCTGCCGTGAAGGTCGAGCGTTCATCGAAAATGTTGCCAAGGACACGAACAAATGATGCTGGGATATCCTTGACTGCGGCAGCCGTTTCCACACCAATTTCTTGCCAAACCTCAGAAGAAATCTCAAAATTAGACCCAGGTAGTATGCCTGGAAATTTCCCGGTCCACAGGCTGACGAGGTTTTTGCAGTTGTTCTCGAGCACGACATGCATCCATTCCCATGGGCAGGAGCGAGCATAATTAATTGAGTCGACACGAGAAAGAGCAGGGCGTTGTCGAATACCATGAGCCTTGGCAATGTCTTCACGATCCTTCTTTGTTTTGGCAATTTCCATTTGCTCTAGGGTGTCAAGGAAGCCTTCGTGGGTACGGTGTGGTAAGCGTTTTGGGTCGAAGGATGGGCGTCGTTGCCCGTGAGGAGTTGTCAATGGCACGTAGTAATTTTTCCCTCCTGAGCTGATCTTCCTTGCACCTCTGATATGGCAGGAACGGCATGGATATATGGCATTATGTCCCTTCATTCCCAGCAGCTTCTCCATGGCGATGATGTCACCCATCTTCAGTATTACATAGGCACGTAAGTCAAATGAGTCCAATTCTTCCGCATCAAATGTCGGAACACCCAATGCGAGTCTTGCAAGTTCATCGTCGAGGGGTTGCAAAAAGGACTCTATATCTTTTGGATTATTGGGAATGATTCCGGCACAGATAAGGCTGTCGATGTTCGTGCGGATGAGAGGCGAAAGGTTGTAATTCTGTAGGAGGATTGGTGTTGCTGATGGGCCATGTCGACGGCGTTTGTATAGAAGAAATCCATCGCACCCCAATGACAAGGCAATATCGCGTTTTCCTGAAAAATAACAGTATTGCTGCGGAACGCCATCAACGACAACTTTTTTGTTAAGAAGATTTTGATAATTTCTGCTGTCGAAAACGTCATGGATATGGCCAGGTTGGTGTTCAAATTGGGCGCGGTATGAGAGGCTTTCGATCATGTCCTGGCTTTGAAAAAAGCCTTGGAGGCGGGGAATGATGGGAATGTAACAGAAAACATGGCGGGCTTTTCCTTGAGCATATCGTCGTTCCTGGCAGTATGGACATGCTACGTCGTATTGGTATTTTTCTGTATATGCGATGCACGAATTGATACAGCAATCATAAAATTCCAGCTTGACACCCGAAAGAATTGCAATACGGCGGATAATCACCCACTCGGAGTCCAGAGAGAGTTTGTGACGGAATGTATGGCGCATCTGAGCAAAAGCAGCTCTTGACATATTACTCATAAGCTTGAGTTTGAAAGCACGGATGTGGTCTCGATCGTCATCAGAGAGTATATCATTGCCTAGATACCGAATAATATATTGTGAGCGGTTGAGAATTTAAAATGAGAGAATACAGACGGATAGAAAACAACGACTCTTCGTTGAGAGGACCAACAAGGTCATCCAGTTCCCGTTGCATCTCAGCCAAATCATATGGGTATTCATCATCGGATTCATCGTCGGATTCATCAAATTCCAGTCTTTCAAGATCGTCGCTATTCTCCATGTCCAGATCCTCATGCTCTGAATTATCCTCATCTTCCAATTCACCAAAATCACCATCTGACATTGGGTTTGCTATGACCCCCCGCGATCGGCCTGAGTCATGGTCACTGCCTCCATCCATGGATTCGTCGCCGATTTCAAGTGAGTGTGCACTCAGGGCAGTCTTCATTGAAGAGTCGGAATCAATATCTTGCATCAAGAATTCAGAAGGGGGGGATTCCGGGGCTTCCAGAGTGCTATGATCCAGCGTGTTGAAGGATGAAGGATGATTATTCTCGGTATCACTCCCATAGTCAGAGTCTAGCATTTCATGTTCATTGGCTTTGAGATAGTGTTGTCGCCTAGCATCATGCCCAAGCCATTTGTAGCAGCTTGGTGAACATCGACAGCGCTTTTTGTCAGGCATGGCACCAACGTGTACTAAAGTTCAAGTTGGGCTATAGCACGCAAAAGCTATCACGTGACATATTAACTTGGACGCGACAAGATCTATCACATTAACTTGGACGCGACATGTCTACTTAGCCAGTGTTAAATCTCTTTATTTACACTTCCTATACTCTACGCACTGGCCTGAAACTTGCTTCCATGGCCAAAACTAAGACGAAACCAGCACACTCAAACCCAAAGAAGAAATCATTGAAGAAGTCCTCAAAAAAGTTGGATGCAGTTGCTGCAGGTCTCAGGCAAATTCACGGAGAGATTGTGGGTCTCGAAAGTGAGCATTTCTTCTTGATTTAATACACAAATGACTTCATCTAGATGTCTGGACATGTACCAGGGAAAAAGAACGCCAAAAAGAATAGGCACAATGTCGTGAGCTCAAGCAAGAAGAATCTAATCCCAAAGCCACCTGGATCGGCAGGGAAAACCCCTCCAAAAGGGTACAATCTTCAAGATGCGATAGGGTTGACAGAAAACCAAAGACGGTACAACAAATTTTCGGTGCATATATGCCTTCACATTTAGTGGTTGATATCTTAATGTAACACTATAGGATCTGGCCCGAAGATTTGCACGCAAATATCTTGATATTGACAAGACGATTCGCAAACAAGACCCTTTGATTTTGTGTAAAGTTGTTGGTTTGGTATGTAACCAGTCGTAAGAATATTGTTTCCTTTTATTTCTGACAATCCATACAGATGCAAAAGAAACACAAGTATCTTCGCAAATTCGCTCACGGCTGGCCTGCTAGAGATTTTATTGGCCAGTACCTCAAAAACCATGCCGCTGCAAGCAGGCGAAGGAGAAAGGTTTATAATCATTTTCCATGATACATTGACAATTGTAGGCTGAATAAGTGACATGTAGAATGAGACGAGCGACGAGGAAAGCGACTCTGATAGCAATAGCCACAATACTGGGGATAGCGACAACGACACATGCAACAGCGGTGATAGCGATGATGAAAGTGGTTTGTCTGATGGTGAAAAAACCAATGATTCGGATTTCAATTCCAACCAGGATGAGGGTGGAGAAGGTCGTTCATGTAAACGTTCCTGGGTTGACAAGGTTATTCATGCTTTCTAGGTCATTTATGATTCTGATCATTATCTTTGTAGCAACGAAAGAAAACTTCTAAACAACCTAAACAACCCAAACTAAAATCAAGAGTGACCAAGCAAATTCAACCGAAACGTCCTGTCAAGAAGACGAAAGTTGTTGTTGTAAGTGACTGGGGCCCTTCTCGAGATCTCCATAATTTGTACTCACCTTCTTTGAGTCTGATGAAAGCAACGATGAAAGCGATGACGAGCAAATACAGCCGAAGCATCTTGTGAAGAAGATGAAAGTTGTCGTCGTAAGTAATCAGTCTGTCTCATTGTTACGAGTTGCACTTACCTTCTTGGAGCCTGAGAAAAGAGGCAAGCGTTCTGCGAAGAAGACGAAAGTCGTGGTTGTGAGTGACCAATCCTGTTTTATTTCATGAATTGCACTCACCTCCTTGGAGCCCAACAAACGAGGAAATGATCAAATTCAACCGAAACGTCCTGTCAAGAAGACGAAAGTTGTTGTTGTAAGTGACTGGGGCCCTTCTCGAGATCTCCATAATTTGTACTCACCTTCTTTGAGTCTGATGAAAGCAACGATGAAAGCGATGACGAGCAAATACAGCCGAAGCGTCCTGTGAAGAAGATGAAAGTTGTCGTCGTAAGTGACCAGGCCTTCTTGAGATATCTGTAATTTGTACTCATCTTCTTGAAGTATGATGGAAGCAACGATGAGCAGATACAGCCAAAACGTCCTGTGAAGAAGAAAAAGATCATTTTCGTAAGTGACCAGCCCTTCTTGAGATTTCCTTGTACTCACCTTATTGGAGTCTGATGAAAGTGATGACGAACAAATACAGCTAGAATCACCTGTAACGAAGAGGGCTAAGGCTGGTGCCCCTCTAAGATCGCAGGAGAACACCCATTCGCCGATTGCTACATCAAAATACAGTGGTAAGAAGAAGGCCACTTCCCCTGCATTCGATGAGGACGACCTTCCCCTGATCTGTCCAAACGAGACGTGTCAAGAAGGCATTCCCATCAACCCCTCCCCAAAACTTGTGACAATGTTTCGCCAATTCCATGAGCTCCTACATCATGGTGGTCGTCATGCCAATGGAGTTTTGCGACTAGAGATGGAAATTTGCATTGAAATCACAACCCTGAACAAAGCTATCCGGAATTTCGATGATGCGGAAGTTCATGGCTGGCCTGTTTCTATCAATTTTGCAAATTTGCCAGGACGAATTTTATCAATGAAGAGCAAACTGGACGAGATTCTGATGATAGCAGGCAAAAAAGAGAAGTGTTCCATTTGGACGCTATTGAACAAGGACCTAAATGAGCTAGGTCTAACAATCCGTGCATTGACCAAGACGACAACCGTTCCATTGAGGATTTTCCGGAATGCACGTCCCGGATAGTAAGTCTTTGTTCTATCATTTTTCTCACTGATAAATCTAGTTAAATGCCTGCTATCTAGCTATGGGCCGAAAGGGTCAATCGTAATCCAAAGCACTCTTCTTCGCATGTACAACCCAGCAAACACACCTACAGACACATTTTCGCCTCTCAACCTTGCGGCATTCACACAATGGTTCTTGGTACCACATGTTGCCACCCTTCTAATCGCTGAGGACAGAAATTGCTCGTATGAAGTCGCTTTGTGGGAGATGATGAAGAGTGGTGACCTTGGCGAAAGCCTTCAACAAGATACTGACGATGATGGCGTCCTAGATGAGATTGTGATGAAAAACTTTCAAACAGCCAACCGAGCAAGAACTCGACTCGAAAACTAGTCTTCCACTTGTTCCTGGGGTCGTTCGCTCTGTTCCTAGGTCTCTCATGCAACCGAGTTGGTGTCTTTTGAATTTCGATTACTCCGTCTATCCTGGTATTTTTCTGTTCTTCCGCTGGCATCCCCTTCGTGACTATCTTCAATTTCTCATCCATGACATTGTGCCTAAATTCGCCAATATTGATGTGTTCCCTTTGAATGTTGCAACTGTATCCAGAATAAATCTGCAGCCGTGATTGTCACCGTTTTTTACCGCTGTTATTTCAATGACAACAGAGATGATTTATTAGTGAATATTTACTTCAGAACCAATGATTATGTCACTTCAGAATCAATGACCAGACAGACATTTTATCAGTGAAAATGTCACTCAAGAATCATACGGAAAAAATACACAATCAGTGACTGAGAAGTCACTGATTATTTTCATTGACTATCTAAAATACCATTTGATTGAATACATACTGTCGTTGAAATTGAGGTGTTTCTGCCACTGTTATCTAACCTTTGGCATTCCCGCAGTGCTTGCGAGGTCATCGGCAACCTATATATACTCATATGGAGGAAAATCGGGAGCTTTTGTGTGCATACATACGATTACCAAACTTGATAACCGGTCTCTGGTGGAGGCTACCAGGATGGAAACCGAAATATCTGACGCTGGCGGCCTGAAGGACCTCGTGTTTGCCCTGTGCGCACTGGTCTTTTGAATTTATCCCAAAGTTTTTTGTAAGCCGAAACTAACCTGGTGGGGAAGATTCTGTAACATATAGGAATGATCGTCGTAATGATAGGTTCACGCCAGAAAGGTACGAAGTAATAGGGTTACATGCCATCTGGGAAAGAAACAAGACTTCAAGTTCGGTTATCATAGTCGACTGTTAGCCGGAGTAACTACTACCAGTGTTCACCAACAGCGCTGGATGGCGAAACAGAGGAAATAGATCCCCCTATTACAGCAAATTAATCCATTCCTCCCTTTATTCCAATTGAAATCGAAACACCTCGCTGGAATTATTGATTCACACACTCCGTCAATACAACAGCAAACTTGGAAGAATCGAAGTGGCGAAGGCGTACCAAGACGGAAATCTTTGGGTACTATGACAGTAATGGGAATGAGATCCGCTGACTTCAAGTAGTGCCGGAGCAGGATAGTGGTTCCTGGAAGGGTTGAAGGGTTCCAGCTCCAGATTCCTCCTGCACGCAGCAGATCCCAGCAGTCGGATCCAAGTTGATCATGAGTTCCCGCCATGCATTCCATTCATCTCACCACACCAAGCCCACAAGCCTCTGCAATAGACTTCCTAATCTCTTCGATCCCAAATGGCGGTTTCATCAGTGCAGAAGTGATAATAGGCGGCAAACACGTCGGTGCAGCGTCGAAGATCTGGCTTCGCATGGCAGGAATCACGTTTTGCACCTGCTCGGATGCGAGGGCATCTGCTTTCGTGATGATGGCTTGGAGGGTGAAGGTCAAGCCTGACGATGATAAGCAGTGTGCATTGAGTGACCGAAGCATCGCGAGGTCGGTGTCGGTTACGCCGTGTTTGGCATTAAGCAGGACATATACGCGCCGTAAGCTGATGATGGTGATGGCTGGTCACGTCAGTGTGATGCGATTGATTGAAAGAAAACGCACGCTTTCCGGTGCTCCACGTAATGCGTGAAGACAGTACCCCATTCTGGCCGACCCCTGGAGCCGTATCCGGGGGCATCCACCACTATCAATGCTCCAGGTTCGCGACCAACACGAAAGAAATTCAAAGTTTGCGTTCGGCCCTGTCAGAGTGCGACTATTAGGGAATACAAGGGAGAACAGGTTGGGCATTTGAACTCACGGGTTTTTTACTGGTATTCAGGAGGTTTGTCCTACCCAGCACGGCATTGAGCAACGTTGACTTGCCTGCGTTTGCCCGACCTGCCAATTTCATTCAGCTTCGATTCGGGGCAAAAACGACGTAGAACTTAACCAGTCACGACGACCTTGAGGTGCATACGTCAGTGAGGTATATGTAAGAAACCACTTGTGGTGTTTCCAGCACTTGGCTTACCTCTGGCAAGCCATGCAGAGGAGGTATGGAATTTGGGCAGTTGGCAGACGCAAGGAACTCGGCTGATCTCGCATCGCAAAAAACCTTCGCGGGCCCGAGAGAGGTCCTAAGCCTGAGACAGAGTTTGAACAATGACAGACATGGAGCTTGGAAGCTTCAAGTTCCAAGTTCTTTGCTAATTTCGACGCACATAGATAGTCCTACGAGTCCTTGGATTTGTAAAAAATTTCACACTGAACGGAAGTCACGCGAGGTTTGATGCATCAGCAAAAGGGCAAGGTAGCCTGGCTATACCCAGGGTTATTGGAAGCCATATTCAAAGACCGAAGGTGACCGAGTTGACCGAGTTGACCGAGGCAGGACCAAAAGTCACGCGCAAGTTCACACGCCAGTAAAAATTACACGCAGTCATATTCTATATGACAACATGTAGCTAAAAGATAAATGACATCGTGAGGATAATGAGGTAGTGAGGAGCCTCCAAGGAGATGAAAAATATTCCCAGCCGGCAGGGAACTTGAAAACAGACTGTGGAAAGGCATAGATTGATATAACTGGTCTGCCTTGCATAGAAGACTGAGCCTGCACCCAAAGCCTCACCGGCATCACCCATCGGAACCGTCACCCAGGCAATCAAGACGGAGATAATGCGACCCAGCATGCTCGACAATGAGTTCACTTGGGGTGGTGGCAGGCATTTCCAGGTCAAACAACTTGAATAGGGTTTGTTTCTCAACAAAGAATATGCAGGCTTGGATCATCTTCATGAAGGCATCGTATTTGATGGCATGGTCACCTCCATCCCCGTGGTGGATAATGGTTGCCTCATAGACTTCGCGGAGAGTTGCGAGGAATGCTTTAGGGTTGAATTTGATGCCTTCCTCGAAGATACCTTGTGGTTGCGGCCAATCCGGGGCATTTTTCATAAGCAGCTTGATGCCGTCTGAGCAAAGACCCTTTTTGTGATTCTCCGGCGATCCTGCTGGGCCAGGATACATGATCGTATGGCACCTTGAACACGTTGGCGGCCGGCGCTGATCAAGCATCAGAAGAGTAGAGCATAACTGACAAGCACACACCTTTTTCACAGCATTGCCTAAATTGACATGTTCAGACTTGACAAGAGGGACCGCGTGACAATGCTTGCACCAGAAGTTCTCTGAACCTGTTCTTTTAGCTGATGTCATGTTGTAAAATTGCTAGGCTGTAACATAGCAAGGAAATGAAAGACACACAAGTGTATGTTCCCTTCTGAATTTGATCCAAGATCTTGCCGTCGATCTCTCCGAGTTTGTCCAGGAGTGCCTTCGGGTTCTTCTTGACGGTCAACAAGCCACGTGGCTGATTGATCGCCTCCAGCCGCACATTGTAGTTGCGAGTCACCAAGATCCACTTTTGTGATGTCATTAGAAAGGACACCCAGCTCCTTTTGGCCCGCATTTCCATAAACAGGAAAAACTCATTGTCGCCGCTGATGGTCAGGGAGCGTGGGTTGGTGTGCGTTGCACGGAAGAAGAGTTGTTCAGAACGGGTGAGTTCCCCAAGTCCTTGATCGGAAATTATGAGTGGTGCTGACAACTTCTCCCACTGCAGTGTTTCTGTGTTGTTGATCAGCACATTGTTGGGTTGTGTTTGATGTGTCAACTTGAAAAAGGCATCGACTCGGAGTGTGTCACATCTGAGTCCATCTGCCTGCAAGCATCATCCACCACGAGGTCAGGTTAGGAATTTGGATGCATGACAGTTTACTAACCTGAACATTCTCCATCGCATGGGTACAGGCTCGCTTCTGGGACGTTCCTTCAGTGTCCACTGCCGTCTTGTCCAATGCCCGCTTCAAACCATCCAGTTTTGAGCCGCTCTTGTAGCATGGAACATTGGTGGTGGTGGTGGTAAGTTCTCCGTCAACAGTCTTCGCTTTTCCATTGAAATTTACAGTCTTCTTGACGGATCGCGTCATAGCTTGGTTGTTATGGATCGCTAGATCAGAGGGCTCCGGCAACAACCAACTGAACCAAGTCAAGATTAGACCAGAGGAAACACAAGAAGAATGGTGTATTCATGGTCTACCACTACTATACAGCAAGTAGCAGTCTGGGGGAGGGAGAGAGGCTAGGAAAGTGAACCAGGGAGAGGAAACCAGACTAAACGTGAGGAAAGGGAAGGGAAAAAGAGGAACAGTTCAAAGATGAAGGTTAAAATACAAAAGAGTTAGGGAATTGCCATGAAAGACAGACTACCAGGTCTGTATGTACAAACCGAGAGAAAGGCAAGAACAATAAGGCTGTCCTGCAGATACAGCATGTCCATCAGTGTTTCAGGTAGTGATTGCAAGGAAATGGTTCGGAGCAATCAAGGGTCCAGACCCTGCGCCTCATGGATGCCTCATGGTAAGGAGGTGAAACAATCCATGAGTGGATGTGTCAGCAGGCATATGGTGAACATGAGGCAGCCATGTGGATGTCATGTGGCTGAGTTCCTAGTTTGGGAATGATGAGATTGGTTCGTCTTCCTAATGGTTTGCATTGGCAGTGGATGCCTAGCCAATGCAGCATATGACTATGAGTATGTGTATGCAGGATCAGGATGGAAAGGTGAACATGATGCTTCATCATTGGAGGCAGGAGAGAAGGCCAATCACTGAATGGGGAAGAACCATGATGGCGTCAATGCAGTGAACACTGGTAATCATACACCAGCAACTGTGGTTCCTGCAGTACGATAAGCAAGGGTGCTTCATATAACCCTTCTTGGCTGCAGGGTACTGGATGATTGGGATGTCAACTAGGTGTGGATATTCTCGACCAGTGGACTGGTACACAAAGGTGATGAAACATGTCGGAATGCAAGTCTTTGTGGAGCATCAAGGGAACTTGTCATACATGCAGGTTCGGGTTGTTAGCTGAGCACCAGCGGTCAGCTGATGAGAAGAAAGCGAATGAATGTGGAGGTGACATGTGAAGAAGAACAAGATGGTTGGCCAAGGTAGGTCAAAGGAGTCATCGGTTGTTGGCAACTATGACGGATCCGATGTCTGAGTCATTGTGGGGAGGTTGTGTTATCTGAATATAGGTTGCATAGATATAGACGCCCACAAGGGTGGAGATGCCAATAGAACATATGACAATCGTGGCGATGAGCTGGGCGTCAAAGGTAACCATGAGGATCAGGATGATGTGTCGGTCTTCTTCAAAATAGGAAAGTCGATCAGTCATCAGGCACAAGGAACCGTGTAGGTGAATTGTGAAAGAACAATAACAATGTCATAAGCATATGGGTGTGGACATACGATCAGTCGGCGGAGAACCAGAGTATTCCGATTGCTGGGTATGATCGGTGGTTGGGTCATGGAGGGTCATGGGCAAGAACGGAATGGTCAGGTTCGGATTGTATCGTCTTTAGGTTCCTTCAGCTCCTGGTTGTGCATGAATGATTATGCATCTTCAAGTCATCCAATGGGAATATGGGGTCAACCCAAGAGTTCGGTAACAAGGTATCGTCCAATCAGAGCGTGGGACTTGGCACATCTTCGTGGGAATGTAGAGGTCAATGGGTATCACATGCTGTCAAAGCAAAAGACAGGGGCAAAGAGGTAAAAATCATAACATTGGTCACGAGGCACCTGGGAATGAGCTAGTGAACATCAGCTCTGCACCTGGACAGATTTTCACATACGTCAGATACAGTGGTGTTCTCGAGAGCTTTGAGTGGCATCAAGCACAGCGCAGGGTCAATATCAAGTTCTTGCAGGATGGTTGTAGCGTTGGGCAGGTCATCTTCGAGAGGCAAGTCGAGCGGATCATTTTCAATGGCTTGAATGCTAACATCGGCTTGACCATCAAACATTGATCCACACATCAATTTCACAAGTCCAAAGGTCTCTTTACTTTCCACCAAGACCATCTCGGGAAGTGCTTCAAGGTTCGTAGTGTTGTACTTCCCAGTCTTCAACAACTGATTCCAGATCTTGGCGACATGGTTGGTAAGACGGAGATGATGTGAGCCAAAGGTGGAGTGGATAAATGCAGGGCCATCTTTTTCCTTCGACGCAATGCGCATATTCCGACAAAGCACGAAATCATGTGCTAATGCTGTAAATGTTTCGATACCACTTGCGAATGAACGCTGGAGGGAATTCCAGCCCTTGTGTGAAGCTTCAATCCGACTTCTGTCAGATGCAATATCATGCCTTGTCCTTGTTAGGCAACCTTTTTGTACGTGTCGCAATTGATCAGCATGGACCTAATAAATATGATGAGTGACAGATGCATAAGCAACCTGATCAGTCTACAAACTTTTGATGCAGCCGCCGACCAGACATTACCCATCTTCGCCCATTTCTCAAATTCTGAACCCAGTCGTTCAATTTGTTCACCTTGAGGCCAGTATTCGGCAGGCAAACCCTTTTCAGCTCGCCTTTTGATTAGAGCTCCTGTAATGCCACTTGCAACCTCACTCCTATATGGATTTTTGTTGCCGTTGTGGAGAACGACAAGATACCTGATCCAATTGAGTAAGTCCATCAATTTGCTTTGATGATAAGTGAGCTTGGGAAACAGCAATGTGGGTCCAGCACACAGCTGTTTCCCAAGATCAATTACGACAGGCTGACGGGTACCTACCTCATGAGAAGGTGATAGACATCAAGAATTACACGTACTGTATATGAGGAAGGGCTTTGGTAATAGCTTTACGGACTTGACAACAGTTGTCGACAACTGCCATCTCCGCATATGGCACTTGAAGTAGGTCACATTGCTGTTTGTATCCTTCCAAAATCTTGGTCATTTCGTCGGGTGAGGCACTTTGGCATAATCGCTGGCAGATGTTCGTGGCCATCAGGGCTAACAAATCAGGTGCATACCCAGCCAATGATCTCAGCCTTTTCATTCAAAATGCTTAATATGCCCCCCTTTATCACATTAACATGATGCTTTTGCTTGTCGACAATTGTTGCCTTCTTGGCGGCATGGAATGTATTGTCCAAGGACAGTCATTTCGCTGGCAATAAATGTGATGCAGGTAAATGATGGTTGCTTGAGATGATGATTGACTTACCAGATAAAGTTTGCAGATACTCGTTTGACTCCATTCTTCGTGTCCGTTCAGTGAACTCAAGGAACAGATCTGTAATAAGATCACTTGAGATGCTGCTATCAGCATAGCCATCGATGTTGGACAGTTCCGAAAATGCAATCAATTGATCTGGGCAAATTGGGTTCACACGGCGTGTCCGGCAATGATCAAGGTATTCCAACATTTTCTGTCTGTACTCCAGAAGATGCAACTCTATTGATAGCATTTAGAACATGACAAGGTCACGATGAAATGACAACTTACAACTGATATGTTCGGCCAACCCCTTGGCCGTCGAAGAGGGCCATATTTCAATAACAAGGTCAAAAAGTTCACGAGTAACAACACTGTGTTTGAGGAAGTATGGGATGCCACCTAGTGCAACAGTGAGCAAACACAAATGCTCGACGAAGTATGGTACTGACGAGGTATAGCCCAATGTTCCTGTTTCTCCCAGAATATCATGTTTGTGGTTGCGAAGCAATATGAATCCTTGCCGCCGCTGCCTTTACTTCCCTTTTCTGGTGCACTGCGGTGTTGGCTCTCACAGTCTCTGCAGATCAACTGGTAACCCAATGCAGTCTCCTCCTCATGCACACCATGAAGGTCTCGGTGCCCTGTTGTTGTCCAACCATCCCAGTGTGTGTTCTTCGAGTTGCATTTGGGGCAGTGGTCGATATTAGGATAGTACAGTGGATGGACAATATTGAGGGACTTCAGGTAAGCAGTCATTGGCCTGTAAATTGGCGTAACACCATGCTTGTGAGTCTGCATGTAGGTGGGAGGGATAAATCGAGGGCCCAACAAGGGTACATCTTTTGGCACTTTTGGTGGAGCGACATTGCCTTTGGTGTTTCCATGAAGGGTACTCTGCTTGTAGATCCATGCAACATATTCAACAATGTGCGACTCCCATTCTAGCTGCTCAACCATTCTCTGATTGAACTTTTGGTCAGGGCTGTGAATCTCCAGCCAGCGACTAAGACGATGGTCAACCTATTGAAGTGTACGTATCCATGCCCATTTTTGATGGGAACATCCAACTAACGCTTGCCTTCCACTTAGCCTCGAAATCTCTTTTTTCCGTTGCCTTTATAGCGGAAGAATTTTTGATGATGGCTATGACTGTCCCAGGTTCAAAAGTACTTGACATGAGGATCAATATCAGAGGCTAGGAGGGAGTTCTTTTCGGTCTGAGGTTGGTTCACCCACACTTCTTTTCACACATTAATTTATTGATTGCGAAGTCAAATGTTTCAGTTTATGTAACAGTGAATTTTGGCATAGGGGTTATTAACTTGCTGAGCATTGTCAACTTCTGCAATGGGCGTGAAAGGCCTGTGGAATGTATGGGCATATCTGCTCACTGTCCAATGCTAGCGAATTCACACTTCTTCATGTAGGTGTTATCTGCAACTGGTCAGGATCAGGCCATTAATGAAATTGCTGTGAATGAGGGCTTTGCCTGTAACAGGCATGGCCTACGCACGGTTATCATTGGTGTTGATGCAGGGTAAGATCCATTCTCAAGACCTTGAGGAGACTATGCAGTGCTGATTAGCACCGATTCATTCCCAATCTTGAGGATATGGCTTTCGCAATCTCAATTCGCATTTAGAATTGGCCATGCACAAGCTGGCGAAAATCCAGAATTGCGTAGTATATTTTTCAAACTCATGCATCTGCTTCAATTTCCTGTAACGCTGCTTTTTGTATTTGATGGTCCTTGTCGATTTCCAATCAAGCAAGGCAAACAAGTGAAGACCACACCACATTGGATGGTGCACATATTACAAGAAATGCTGGATGCATTTCATATCCAGTATTACACAGTGAGCATTAAAAATTTCTGTATCTCGACGCTGCATCATTACTTGATGGCTGGACAGTGTCCAGGAGAAGTGGAGGCAGAATTGGCGTACCTCAGCAAGGCACGCTTAATTGATGCTGTGATTACTGAAGATAGCGACGCACTCGTTTTTGGGGCCACTCATGTCATCCGCAGGTGAATCCTCCAGATCTAGTGCTGTGTACTCTATATATAACAACTCCTGCAGTTTCAACACAACATTTGATCGAGTAACTATCTATACATCACAGCAGATTGCCAATACTGTCTCCCTCACCCAGGGCGGAATGATGTTGATTGCCCTCTTAAGTGGCGGTGATTATTCTGTAAGTTCATGGCATGTGCAGACGATCAATAAAGCCAACCTAACAATACCTGTCAATCAAGGCTGGCCTCTGGCAATTTGGGCCAAGAGTTGGCCTTGGACTAGCTCAAGCAGGTTTTGGCGATTCACTTCTCACAGCAAGTCTTGATCTCACGTGCAAGGAACTCAAGGGATTTCTTAAATCATGGCGGAAGGATCTATGCACTGAACTCGCCACAAATGCAAGTGGCAAGCTTCCAAAGAAGTTTCGTGCTCTGTCGAGTGTTGTACCTGAAATCTTCCCACATCTGAACCATCTGATGTATTATGCCAAGCTGAAGACAACTTTCACAGAAGACTTTACTGGAGTTCCTGGTGTCAGACCAAATATCAGCAGTCTATGGCCTCGCCTTCCTGATCTCGGAAGACTCGCCAGCATTTGTGAAAGGCGCTTTGGCTGGGAAAGTAGCGGAAAGGGGATTTTGGGGCGTTTTGAGAGCCTGTTGTGGGAGGCCATGTGCATCCGTATGCTTTCGTATAACGTGAGAGTGTTTGCAGACTATCAATCAGTTCCGCATGATAAAATGACCTGCTCAGGCGCAGCAAGGCTCCCAGTTCACCAACCTGCATCATTTCGATGTCTCAGCAATCACCAATGTGCGCCTTGTGAAACCTGGCTCAAGCTTTAATTCCAGCCTCTGTCTTTATCGCGTCAATTTCTCCACTACAGCCCTCATCTCTTCCGTGAGGACTGGCATCAATGCGAACATCCCAGAGGATTCTGAACACCGAAGTGTCCATTGTCAACCTAGATCCATATGTTCTGCATGGGTTCCTGGTCTCATCCTTGAACATGCAGCGCCGCATTTAATCACTACTTATCATGCTAAACATGGCAACTCTCTCTATCCTGTCACAACGCCATGTCCTGAGCCGGTATGAACCCTTGTTTTTTTTCCTGATCACTTACTCTTGCCCCATTCATATAGATTCCAGCCGAACTTAAACCTTCCCGGATCCCCCATCAATATGGTGACATCGTCCAACAACCAGGCTTGGCATCCTCTTCATCACATCATTTCAAAACCATCATCCATCTCTCAGAGTCGGAATCGGATGACTTGGACAGCAACACAAATCTCAGAAAGTTGGATAGGAAAGAAGTCATTGATCTTACTGGAGATCTGGACAATCATTGACCTCACACTCAATGGTGTGATCCATTCATTGGTGTATTCTGCTCAAGTTGACTCATCACTTTTGTTTGAACCAGCAACGGCCACTTGAATTGGACCACTTGACTCCTCCGAATCTCGTTTGATACATTCCTGCTCAAATGCTCATGGTATGCAGTCGTGATTATGGTGGGCATTGTTGCCGTGTACAATGTATGTTTTTTGATTCTTGTACTGTACCATATCTACATCAGTGTATCTGTCTTTGTCAAATTCAATCCCTCTTTCGTATGAGTCGAGAACTTTGATCTTGTATCGGAGAAAACTGGACTTATCGCAGAGAAAAACCCTTGTCTCAGGAGCGCAAGAATCGGGCACTTTAAAACCCTTGAAATGGCCAAATTTTCCAGCAAAAGGGTAAAACCATTGCAAGGTCAGATGACGGATCCAAAGTCTGTCTGGCTGGTGAGTGCTTGCATGGCCTGCGATGGCAAGGCAAGGGTGCGACAGACTGGGAGAAGTCTTCCAATGCAGCACCTGAATGAAGACATGTTCCAAGCTGACATCAGAATTGCGGGGATTTTGGATGGTGATGGAAGGCTAGGCAAGGGTGTGGCCAGGCAGGGAGAGAATTGGGAGACTTGCCCCAAGCATGGAATTTAATTCAAACCAATATCAGACAGACGTTGGACTGTATACCGTTGCAATAGAATACATGGGCTAGTACATGACAAAAGAGAACAAGGAAATTCCTACATCAGAGCATACCCTTCTGCAGCATACATGTCCTCCATACTAAAATCCTCACCATCCTCTGGTCTGAATTCTTCGATGTTGTCTGATTCATCTCCCTCAGTCTCCTCAGTCTCGGATCCTCGTCAGCATCAACAGTCTGAGCACACTTTGATGAAAGTTCAAAGCTTGGTGTGTCAAAATCTTGATATAAGCTTGTCTCTGCTATTTCCTTATGCACTACATTAGCTCAGCGGTAAGTGTAACCTTGATATATATAGCTTGATAAGTTCGAGAGTTTGAATCCCGCAGATGCCAATAATTAATTATATGTCTTAATTAGTGTTCTGAACTTATATACACTTTGGAATTCTCATACAGTGGTTTACCTAGTATATGCTAAGAGCAACATTGTGATATAATTGTTTTTTTCTACCGTGATATGACTGAATACCTTGGAAGCTCAGGGATGTACTTGCATGGACCATTATTCTGGTGAAGTCTTGCCAATGCTGTTGCAATCTGGTGGTATTCTTGTATCAGATAGCCATTCTCCTGGGCCTTGGATTGAAATGGGAACTCTTGCCAACTCATGGAGGTCCATTGTGATTACCTTGCAAGACCTGTTCCCAGTCTGGTGGGCAATCCAAGTAAGGTGAGGTTTATAATGTTATGTAAGGACATCTAAGAATTTTCCCCTTTTGCTGATGTGGTTGCGGGACACCTGACCTTCTATGACGTTCCGCTAGTGCAGGGGGCAGAACCGGCAAAATGGCAATTGCCAGAGGTGGCAAATTTTGGCATAACTATCTTTGACCTTTTTACACAAATTCATGAGGCATGGTGGTGTGGCAAATTTTTAAAGAGGCGCTGACAATATAATTGGCCTTTTGTAAGGTATGTCATGTTGGGCTGCCAATAGTCACACATTTTTCAATGATATTGGCTGGGGTATACAATTTAAATCAATTCAGCTGTCATGGGTACAAAATTTGGTGCTTGTCATGTCAGGTGATGAATTTTTTGAGGAGTCACACCTAAAAGTAGCTAGAATTAGGTGTAAAACTGACAAAAAAGAGGTGAAAATGTCACGCATTATGGACTTACCAAATAAATCCTTATTGGGCAGTAATATCCATATTAGGCAGGTGTTCTGCCGAGTTCTGCCCACACCTCTCTGGCAATTGCCAGCAATTGTCACTTTGGCAAAACTAAGTGGCGAAACGGCATAACTCTGCCAACAACACTACATTCCACCTGCATATTTACAGCCATTTGAAGCAAGCTTGACACAAACTCAAAACTTTTGGAGTTTAGAAAAATGAAAGTAATTAAGCTATAAATCATGAAATACTGCATGGATTGAGATGGTTATAGAGGGAAAGTTGTACTACTTTCTGAGGGCTATCTACCCATGTAATTATATTTGGACAATATTTAGTGTATGATGAGTTGTAGATGAAATAAAGGATAAACCAGTCATCCAAAATGATATTGTCAAATTATAGCATCAAATGAGCTCCTATGAACAAGATTGTAGGGAGAAAGTTGTTCATTTTTCAAGGGCTAGCAGTACATATACCATATTTTTTTTCATTTTTGCTCTTTGTATACCATCCCAAAGTCACTTTATACCATAATTGATGGTACTGTGGCTGCCGATAATGCACAGGTGGGGGTAGTAAGATGGGAATCTAACTATATACTGCTAAGAAAGGTGCAAGGAAGTTTTGAAAAGCCTAAACTAGGATAGAAGAAAAAAGATAAGGACTAGAAAGGTGTGAGACACTCAATAGAAGTGTTGTGATAAAAATTGAAGAGTTGCAATAAAATCAAAAAGTCACAGTATAATAAAGGGTCAGATGGTGATAGAAGGTATTATAAAGTGAAGGGACTGGGTCTAGGACAAGCTCTGAGATGAAGGGGGAATGATGGTGTATCTGGATTCTCTGGGGGTTCTCTGGGGAATCTCTTTCTAGTGGCTCATACAGGCAAGCTGTAAGGACAAAGGAAGAGAGATGAAAGGATTTACTAAATGGAGATATGTGAGAAAGGGGTGCATGGATAAGAAAGGAAAGGTAGAAAGAATTATGTATAAGAATATAGGACAAAGAAACAAAGGAAATACTTTGAAATGCAATAACTAAATATCTCCAAAGTCACAGATGCTCACAGTAGTTACAACTTGATCACAAGCTCAAAAATTGTCAGGTTGGCATTAATTGCATAGAATCATGAGATTATCACATTGGAGGCCAGAATTGTATGGTGCATATCACCAAAACCAAAATTTCAGATTCACTAAGAACATGACTTTCTGAATCTTGGTCAGTGACAGACAGGCACCATCGTGTCTCTGATTGAAAAAAATGCCATTGGATTTCTGTTCCATTGAATATTCAGTGAGATATCTCAAATGTCTGCATGCTATTTATTTTGGAGTGTTTTTAGACTCTGCCAACTTGCCTGAAATAGACAATAAACTAGGGTATTTGTCATGTATCAACATCTTGTAAATCAACTAGAGTCACCCCCTTCCCTCTGTTACCATCAAACTTTAGACTTTGACTTAGGCTTCACCTTACGAGTCTGTCAACTCTGGACTCCTCTGCTCCAGGTTCATTCAGCCCCATTGTCTTGTACCTCTCCTCATGGCCCTCCTGCCCAGATCTCTACCCCCAGACCTCACATCACAAAACCCTACAACTTACACATTGATCGGACCAAATGGGGTCAGATGAGCATGAGATTGTGCATCCATTTGACCCCATTGCCTCATGCTAGCCCCACCTCTCCTCATACCCCCCCTCCCAGAGCTCTACCCACAGACCTCAGACTGCCAATCCCTGCCACAGGGAGTCAGATGGGACCTCATGGGGTCATACCAGCATGCAATCATGCAATTTCTCAACCCCATTGGCTCATGCTGGCCTCCTCTCTCCTTATATCCCCTTCACCATATCTCTACCCCTGGGCATCAGATCCCCACTGCAGGTGGTCAGGTAGGAGTGAATGGGACTGGAGAAATACTAATTTGCAGGTTCTTTCTACTCCATTGTGTTGTGCTGCCCCCACCCCTCATGCCTTCCCCTTTCCAGATTGCCACCCCCAGATTCAGATTGCCACCCCTCCAAGCAGTTATTATTCTGGGTATGCTCTGCTCTTTTGGATTCCACCGGCTGACCCACCTCACCTCCTATTACCTGTACATATATATAGAATTAAATTATTAATAAACTTATTAATAATTAGAGTTGGCTAACTCTCAGATTTACAAACTAATTAACTAAATTCACATATAACCACATATATCCTGAGGTCTCTAACTATTGACCTTAGCCAATAAAGATGGCATGGGTATTTGTGAGTGAAGCAAACAAACATCAGTGGCACAGAAAGCATTGCAGTCACAATGTGAGTAAAATGGGATGGGATTCTAAATATACTCACCACACATGAAAACCATTAAATAAAATAAAATCACTAGAAAACACTAACCACTGTGGCAAAGCACAGGGTACCAACTAGTATCTACTGCATGGGCCCAGGTTTGAGCAGGTCTGGGTCAGGTGGCCCAGGAAAACCCACAGGTTACCCATGCCATTCACTAGGATCATCAGTGGGATCAGTCATGTTTGACATAGGTATACCACAGGTCCAGTTTTTGGACACTGCACCCATACTTGCCACTCTGTGCTAGTGATGTGCTAAGTACCTTGTGAACAATGTACACATGTCAATTAACACAATCCATCTATTTTTGCAAGGTTGAGACTGGGGCATGGATTTCCCAGTTATGTTCTGTTGTCCCCATTGTCATTGTCTTGCCATTTCATTGCCAAATACCTTGTGAATGATGTTCACACATCAATTGACATGGTCTGTATGTGTTTGTGAGGTATGGGCATGTTCATGAGGCAGAGGGCAGAGGGGGGCTGGGAGAAGTCAAGGACAAATAGTCCTTGTTGCCCTTCCTGCCAGCCTTGCCTGTCTGTCCTTGCCCTCACCTTGCATCAACCAGTTGGTTGGCATTGGTGCAAATGTTAGCCAGGTGGGGTGGTTAGCATGTGTTACAATTTTCACCTTTTTACCCCTGTCTTTTGCTTTGACAGCATGTGATACCCATACATTCCCACAAAGATGTGCCAAGTCCCACGCTCTGATTGGACGATACCTCATTACCAAACTCTCGGGTTGACCCCACATTCTTATTGGATGACTTGAAGATGCATAATCATTCATGCACAACCAGGAGCTGAAGGAACCTAAAGATGATACAATCCAAACCTGACCATTCCGTTCTTGTCACAACCCATGACCAGTGTGCATACCTGGAGACAAGAATACTCCATGACCCAACCACTGATCATACCCAGCATAGTGCCGCCAAAGTTTGGTTCAGAACCGATCCGAACCTGGTTCAAACTCCAAACCGAACTGGAAGTTTGGTTCAGTCCAGCACCTTGGGCTGAACTGAACCCCGGGTCCAGTTCGGGGTTCAGGCAACCCCCAGGTTGTCTAAACGGTTCACGAGCGGTTCTGAACCGCCAAACCGATGTCCACAGGTATTTATATTTTGCTCCAAACGAAGTTTTTACTCATATACCGATTCAGCAAATTTCTGTTTTAGTCAACTAAACTTTATTCTCAGCCACCGACCACCACCACTCTGAAATGCCTCGAACACTTGCATTCGAGGCAGATAGGTAATTTTCACTTTCATTATTGTTTGTTCCTCATTCACTAATACTTATGTAGGCACGATGGATGACAACAACAACAACGATGCACGACACAAGCACCAGCACCAGCACCAGCACTAACACCAACACCACCACCACCATAGCAGTCAACAAACCGCCCCAAAACGAGAGAAAGAGAACAGCGGGGAAGGTGCACCCAACCCCACTGCCCTTCGTAAGTTCGTATTTATTATTAACAAAGTCAGCTAATACTACTATACACAACGATGCCCACAACCACACCCACACCCTCGCCCACGCCCACGCCAACGCTCACACTCACACCAACGCCCCACGCCAATGCCCCCACACAGCAACAGCAACAGCAACAGCAACAGCAACGCCCACAACCACACCCACACCCACGCCCTCGCCCTCACCAACACCAACGCTCACACTCACACCAACACCCCATGCCAATGGCAACGGCAACAGCAACAGCAATGCTGGCAACAACAAGGACGAGGACAATGGATCACAACGGAGGTGAGGGGAGCAACAGGAGTGGTGCACCGACTGTCCCGCTGCACTAGGCGTGCGACCACCAGCACCAAGGTGGGACCAGGTCCCCACCCCCGGCGAACACCTCGCGAACACACAGCTCAGTGTCAATTGACGTCGGGGCTATGTTCGCGAGGTTACAGGGAGGTGGGTGCCTCACCAGCGCCAAGTGATACCCATGGGTAAACCCACAAAAACCCATACCAGCATGTATATAATGTATATAATAATATATTGAGTTTCTGGGATGGTTAGAATATATAGAATAATAAATTGTGAATTTTTTACATGTAGAATGCATGATAATACTAAAATTGAATGTCCGAACTGTTCATGAACTCGGTTCGGGCCCCAAAAAAAAAAAGTGAACGGTTCAGGGCAGTTCAGGTTCAGTTCACGTGAAATCCTGAACTGAACCCGGAGTTCAGTTCAGGGTTCAGCCAAAATGGGTCTGAACTGGACTGAACTGAACTTCGGTAGCACTAACCCAGCAATCGGAATACTCTGGTTCTCTGCTGACCGATCGTATGTCCACACCCATATGCTTATGACATTGTTATTGTTCTTTCACAATTGACCTACACAGTTCCTTGTGCCTGTCACAGATGAATGAATAGCCTTGTGCCTGATGACCGATTGACTTTCCTATTTCGAAGAAGACCGACACATCATCCCGATCCTCATGGTTACCTTTGACGCCCAGCTCATCGCCACGATTGTCATATGTTCTATTGGCATCTCCACCCTTGTGGGCGTCTATATCTATGCAACCTATATTCGGATAACGCAACCTCCCCACAATGACTCAGACATCGGATCTGTTATAGTTGCTGACAACTGATGACTCCTTGGACCTATCTTGGCTGACCATCTTGTTCTTCTTCACATGTCACCTCCACATTCATTTGCCTTTCTTCTCATCAGCTGACCGCCAGTGCTCAGCTAGCAACCTGAACTCACATGTATGACAAGCCCCCTTGATGCTCCACAAAGACTTGCATTCCGACATGTTTCATTACCTTTGTGTACCAGTCCACTGGTTGAGAATATCCATACCTAGTCAACATCCCAGTCATCCAGTACCCTGCAGCCAAGAAGGGTTATATGAAGCACCCTTGCTTATCATACTGCAGGAACCACAGTTGCTGGTGTATGATTACCAGTGTTCATTGCATTTCCCCCATCATGGTTCTTCCCCATTCAGTGATTCACCTTCTCCCCTGTCTCCAATGATGAAGCATCACATTCACCTTTCCATCCCGATCCCACATGCACATACTCATAGTCGTATGCTGCTATTGGCCAGGCATCCACTGCCAATGCAAACTATCAGGAAGACGAACCAATCTCATCATTATCAAACTAGGAACTCAGCTGCATGGCATCCACATGGCCACCTCATGTTTACCATGTACCTGCTGACACATCGACTCATGGATCATTTCACCTCCTTACCATGAGGCAGCTATGAGGTGCAGGGTCTGGACCCTTGATTGCTCCGAACCATTGCATTGCAATCACTCCTTGAAACACTGGTGGAAATGCTGTATCCTCAGGACAGCTTTATTGCTTTTTGTTCCCCATATTTGTACGTACAGACCCGGTAGTCTGTCTTTCATATCTATTCACTACTTAAACCTTCATCTTCGAACTGTTCCTCTTTTTCCCTTCCCTTTCCTCACGTTTAGTCTGGTTTCCACCCCCCGGTTTGCTTATCTAGACTTCCTCCCTCCCCCAGACTGCTACTTGCGGTATAGTAGTGGTAGACCATGAATACACCTTTCCTCTTGTGTTTCCTCTGGTCTGATCTTGACTTGGTTTAGTTGGTTGTTGCCAGAGCCTGCTGATCTAGCGATCCGTAACAGCATGGGTTTTCACAATGTACCTGGGCAAGTAGGTGGATGCACCACCCTCCCAGCCTTCCTCTCCATTGCTATTGTTGTCATCTTGGCTATGTGGGCCACAGATGTAGGACATGGTTGGATTTGTGGTTTGTTTTGTTGCAGGATGGCCATGTGAGAGTTGGTTGTTTTGTCATGGTTGTGGTTGTCATTGTCATGTGGTCATCATTGATGGTAAAAAAATCTTGCAGAGTTATCTAAAATAATGAAAATAAATAGGATTATTCTATTTGGCTCCCCAGGAATCTGCTTAGTTATCTGACACCCCTTTTCTTATATAGTTATAGCTAAGAGGCCTGATTAATATAAATCTATTCCTGCTTCTCAGTCATTAGAAACCAAATTCCAGAAAATTAAGCAATAAATTATAAAATAATATGGGGTCTTCAGAAAAAATAATCACAAGGTTTGGTAAAGTAGTTGATGAAAAATAAATCAACCTCTTATCTATTCTTGAGACACCACTGCATAAAAACTAACAATTGTTTTTTCTAAATAATCTACACTTGTAATTTACTCAACTCTAATTTTATTGTATTTTTGCCAATGGTATCTTAGAGACAATAATTCATTTATCTTGATCACTCCACTTAGCTATAACTATATAAGGAAAGAGATGTCAGATGACTAAGTGGCTCCTCAAGGAGCCAAATAGAAACTCCCAAATAAATAAAAGAGAAAATATCAAAAAAAATGTACCTGAGCCTTGAACATACATATCCATGAAACCCCATAACCTGGTATGGTTTTGATGTGGTGTGCAAGTTGACCATATCAAAACCCATGTTACCCATTTTGAAACACCCACAGATAAACCCATACCTGTGTCACACCTTAGAAATCAGATAAAATGGAGATGGAGTTTGATGGTTGCATAACATGCAGAGGTATATATGCATTATTCTATTCATCTACCTGCCATACTGCTCTCCAGATGGCCCCAAAATGCTTTGTGGTGATAGGAGCAGCAGCAGCAGCAGGGCTACAAATGACAGCAAATATCAACATAAGATTTGCACAGTACAAGAGGATGATTGCTCACATGACTGTTTGAGTGGAGGGCTCATTTGCCAAACCTATGTGACTTCCATTGGTTTACTTTCTTCTTCTTGGATTGGAAATCAACTATCATGTAGGCTGAGGAGGAACATCAATGTTTGTCTATTTGCTATGTCATTTTCTCTGCCTTTTTGTTGCTCTGTTTTGATTGAAAAGAATTACACATTGCTTCTACACCCATTTGGCTCACACTGTTCCTGGAACCTACTTACATTCAGACCCACTACACATATCATTACCCACAAATTTCAAGCACTCTCCCCCACTACTATCATCTTCAACTGTGAAGAAGGGACATGGTTTCCAAAGCAAAACATGATGTACAAAATTATCATGGGAGCAATGGTGTCACTTCATGATCCTGTTCAAGACATGCTCATTAGCTGCAATTACAAGTGTCCACAAAGAAGTAACCTACTGGTCAATGACATTCTGAATCTTCCAGCCAAAATTTGACCTCAAATATGGCTTGCTCTGCCAGCAAGCTGATATCAGAACCAATGCCAATGATTTTACAGCAAGAAAAGAACTTACTTCCTGGGAACATGTGATAGCATAGTATAAAGTGAGAAAATAAGAATTCAAAGAAAATCTCACAAACTTATAAAGAAATTTATGAGTAATAGTGCAATAAGGAGTGTTTTTGTTAACTCACAAACTATCAATGGAGATTGAATCAGAAAGCGCAGCATGAAATCAGTAATAGAAAAGACCCACTCTCTGAAGGACACAAAACAGAAAAATCAGTAACAGAAATAGAGTGATAAATTCACAGAATACAAACAGTCTAGATAAGAAATGAGAAGAGAATGTAAAAATATAACATAACACAAACCACCTAAAGTAATAAAACATAAGCTCAACAGCTAATTGTATATCAAAACAGTAACATACATCCTGAAGAATGTTCATGGTTTGAAATGTAATGAGCAATGATGAGGAGATGTGATAATGCCAAGAAATACCAACATGCTAAGGTACATATTGACTTAATTTCCAAGTAAAGTAAAAAGCAAGTGCTTACCTTCTAAAAAACAGGTGACATCAGATACACAAATAGAACAAAAGTTGCAATTGAAAAGTATATGTTGAAAATATGAAGCAAAAATGATGGGTCAACTCACCACCTGGAAAGGGAACCAAGGCAACATGTCTGTCAGTTCAACAGCAGGTAGCTATTGGAAAGAAATTGCATACAGCCTTGAACAACATGAATGACAGACACATTAGCCCAAGGCAAAATGTAAATGGAAAATGAGAACAGACTTCCTAAATACATAAAAGTATGAATATATCAGTTGCAGATCTGATGAATGGGGGCATACTTTCTGAAGATACATAATTGTCAAACAATTCTTCATTTAATAGTTCTCTCTATCTTTAGCATGATAACTTACATTCTGATAATGCAAGAGTGGCACTATATGTCAGCAATGATTCAGTAACTCAAAGACTGATCACTTACAAACTGAAAGGGCAGATGTGGCACCAATATATTAGCTCATGATTAGCTCACTTGACAGAACAATCACTGACAGGCTGACAACACACAAATGCCACCAATGTATCAGCTCGTGATTAGCTCACTTGACAGAATAATCACTTACAGGCTGACAACACACAAATGCCACCAATATATCAGCTCATGATTAGCTCACTTGACAGAATAATGACTTACACTCTGACACCACACAAGTGCCACCAATATATCAGCTAATGATTGGCTCACTTGACAGAATAATCACTTACACGCTGACAACACACAAGTGCCACCAATATATCAGCTCATGATTACCTATCTCACTTGACAGAATGATCACTTACAGCCTGACAACACACAAGTGCCACCAATATATCAGCTAATGATTGGCTCACTTGACAAAATAATCACTTACAAGCTGACAACACACAAGTGCCACCAATATATCAGCTCATGATTAGCTCACTTGACAGAATAATCACTTACATCCTGACAACACACAAGTGGCACCAATATAGCAGCTCATGATTCACTCACTTGACAGAATAATCACTTACAGGCTGACAACACACAAAATTCACCAATATATCAGCTCATGATTCACTCACTTGACAGAATAATCACTTACATCCTGACAACACATAAGTGCCACCAATATATCAGCTCATGATTAGCTCACTTGACAGAATAATCACTTACAGGCTGACAACACACAAAATTCACCAATATATCAGCTCATGATTCACTCACTTGACAGAATAATCACTTACATCCTGACAACACACAAGTGGCACCAGTATATCAGCTCATAATTAGCTCACTTGACAGAATCACTTACATACTGACAATACACAAGTGGCACCAATATATCAGCTCATGATTAGCTCACTTGACAGAATCACTTACATACTGACAACACACAAGTGCCACCAATATATCAGCTCATGATTAGCTCACTTGACAGAATAATCACTTACATTCTGACACCACACAAGTGGCACCAATATATCAGCTCATGACTAGCTCACTTGACAGAATCACTTACATACTGACAACACACAAGTGGCACCAATATATCAGCTCATGACCAGCTCACTTGACAGAATAATCACTTACATGCTGACAACACACAAGTGGCACCAATATATCAGCTCATGATTAGCTCACTTCACAGAATCACTTACATACTGACAACACACAAGTGGCACTAATATATCAGCTCATGATTAGCTCACTTGACAGAATCACTTACAAGCTGACAACACACAAGTGGCAAAAATACATCAGCTCATGATTCACTTGACAGAATAATCACTTACATACTGACAACACACAAGTGCCACCAATATATCAGCTCATGACTAGCTCACTTGACAGAATAATCACTTACATGCTGACAACACACAAGTGGCACCAATATATCAGCTCATGATTCACTTGACAGAATAATCACTTACATACTGACAACACACAAGTGCCACCAATATATCAGCTCATGACTAGCTCACTTGACAGAATAATCACTTACATGCTGACAACACACAAGCAGCACCAATATATCAGCTCATGATTAGCCCACCTGACACAATAATCACATACATCCTGAGTATAAGCATGAAGTTAATGTTGGATCAGTTTAATCTGACAAATAGATGACCACACACAACCTGTATGCAATATTCCAAAGTAGATTCATTAACCTCCTCATAGACATCTGGATTGATCACATACATTCTGCAAATAATGCAAACAATTCTTTATATTCAGCTCTATCTTCCACAGGTCCAGTATCATTCACATACCAGCTGTACAAATCATTAGTCAAGGATCTAGAAACCATGGACTCTTAGATACATACAAACTGTGGATTGTTGATGAAATCATCTAATGCTCAATGCTCAAAAATAGAGAGAAACATGAAATTTAGCTCACCTCCTGAAGAAGTTAACAACACAAGAACATTAGCTAGATAGACCCAATGGAAGTCAATTGCCTCACATCAAGGACTTTCCCAATTCTAAACAGCCATGTATGCACATCCCTAGCTTTCTTCCCCATCCCCTTGAAAAAATTTCAGTCACATACATGTGCGGCGACAGCCCTCTCTACTCACCTTTGGTGATGGCAAATCAACTCTAATGTAATTCGCTCCTCCCAGAATCATTACTTCCACCATCCAGTACTTCAGCCACTCCAAGCTGACTTCCTTCATCTCTGCTTTCACTTCAGCACACAACAACTGGAACTGGAAGTCTTGACTGGTGTTCACCTCATAAAGCAATGAAGAACAGTGGTGATACCACGTAATACATGCATATCCGATTGGCGCGTCCCTGATTCTGAGACTCTGTGTGATTGCCTGCAACGATGCAACAGCGATGTGTGCGTGAAACTTAGCAGGAGCACAAAAGAAATTCCGCGACCGTTCTTGGTTGGTCAGAAAATCCCGCAACGATGCATGGTAGGTTTGAATGGATCCGTCGTTGTCGTCAGGAATGGCGAGGACAGAGTGGCATCGATCCAAAGCCATCCGAATGTTGGAGTTATCAAGTCGAAGAAGTAGAGCTAGCTTGTTTATGGCAAGTGGGGACCGAAGATACATTAAACATCCGATAACCCGATCGAAATCCTTGCACTGCTGGGCCTCGGTCATGACCTGGATATATAGTGGATCCACACCATCGTGCACTCTGAGAACTTTGCGCAGTTTTTCCTGCGGAGGCTCGCGTCGGTCATTCAGGTATTGGACAACTGTCGACGCATAAATGAAAAGACCTTCCGACTTCCCAACCAAGGTTTCAAGGTCTGTTTTGGATGGCCATTCCATCGGTTCGCCCACCATGACTGAGCCGTACTCTCTGCGAAGTTGCATGAGCTTCGTCCGTAAATACTTTCGGACGTCATCCCTGGAATCTTCAAGAGCAAGCCAGAGAAAAGTGCCACGTGGCAAATATAGTTGAAAGGCTGCACAGATTTCGGGTTCCGGCCGACTCGTGAGGAGAAACTGAAGGGGATATTTATGGGTGGTCATGGTCTCGCCAAGTAACCTGACCAATTCCACGAGTCTGGCTCTTGCCGCGCACTCATCAAGCCCATCGATAATGATTAAGGATCGATCGCGTGCTCCAACGTTCATCAGAGGCTCAACTATTAGTTTCAGGAATTGACGTTTGAGGCTTTCTGCGAGCAGTGTTCGGTTTTCGCACAGAACATTTTGCATCTGCGTCCGCACCGATGGGATCCTTTCCGCGATCTGATACGCAAGGGTTGGGATGAGTTTCGTGATGTCCTCTCGAGCTCCCTTATTCCTCGAGAAGAAAAATGTAGCGGCAAGCCGTGTATCCTCTTGGCTCTCCGCTATTGTATGAGCTATCGTGGATTTTCCGGTTCCCGCAGGTCCGTATAGCCAGCACACTGAATACTCAGTGCCAGTTGCCCAACCTGTAATATTCCGTATAACCCTAGCGTGAGTGTCGGGATGGCAAGTGGAAGCATGCTCTTCTTCCCGCCTCTGCGAATTGTAAAGCGCTTCCTTGGTTATATGGGGCTCCAGAATGTCAAACACCGAGGCTGGTGACACGACATGATTCTAAAACGTTATAACAGTATACACAAGAATCTGAGGACTTACGGTGAGAGGGACTGATCACATTAATGGTATTGGTATTACCCCGACCACCAATGATGCCAATGTTTGACCCATAATAAGCGTCGCCATCTCCCCCAACGGAGTGCGAACGATTTTGCGTCGTGATGTCGGGTTCCATGCTGTTTATGTCTGAGTTAAATGTCAAATAAATGCAGATAAGAGCTTCATACGTTGAGAGCTGGTCGGAGTTGAGGCTGCTGAGGCTGTGACAGTAACCCTTCATACGACCTATTTTCCATGTCCGCGTTGACCCACACGGATTTTCCTGACTTGACACTGTTATCCAAAGGAAAGGTTCGCGATATCTACGTTATCTCATCTGCGGAATATCTCTTGTTTGTCGCGACGGATAGGATATCAGCCTACGATGTCGTACTTCGTAATGTCCGTTGCATTCTCTCCATTTGTTTTTTGTTTGTATCTGACTACACATACCGTGCCGTCGCACCCAAAAACCGATTCTGAATATCTTAGGGCATCCCCGAGAAAGGAAAGATTTTGACCAAGATATCGCTCTTCTGGTTCGAAAAGCTCCGCAATATCATCCCTAACCATTTCCTCACTGACAATGTCAATGAAATGCCTGAGGAAGTGTGGCCATACAAGGATAAGTTGGCTGGCCGTGCTATGTTGGTGAAGAAAGCGCATGTTGTACCCTTGGAGGCGATCGTCAGGGGTTATCTGACAGGTGAGTTCTGTTTCCTTTTAGCCGACGAGATCACTCTTGATTGTGACAACGCAGGATCCGCATGGACAGAGTATAGGCGCTTGGGCACCATCCACGGTATTCCATTCCCCATGGGAATGGTTGAATCCCAGCAACTTTCAGAGCCACTCTTCACGCCGTCGACAAAAGCCAAACAAGGTGCCCACGATGAGAACATTTCTCCCGAACAAGGTCAGTTTTATCCTTTCCCTCATTCTTTCCAGGCCACCTTTCGCACACCCCCAAAACACACTCAAAAAATATCATGTGGAAAATGCCCTCCAATCTGCTAACTATCAATTCTGTACACTGACGCCGATGGGTTTTCAAAAGCTGCTGCTATGATTGGTGAAGAGCTCTACAACCAAATATCTCGTGTGTCGCTAGAGCTATACAACACTGCGGCCACATTTGCGCGCACTCGCGGTCTCATCCTCGCTGATACGAAATTCGAATTTGGCCTCATCTCCTCATCATCCTCCCCCGATCAACAGTTAATCTTAATAGACGAAGTCCTGACCCCCGACTCATCCCGATACTGGCCCCTCGCGGACTACAAACCTGGCGGGTCCCAGCCGAGCTTCGATAAACAGTACCTGCGAGATTGGCTCATAGGTGCTGGATTCAAGCAAGGGCTAGAGGATGGTCCTGAGGGCCACGAGGGTGAGGGATGGGAAATTGAGGAGGCTGTAGTGCATGGAACAATGAAGCGGTACCAAGAAGTTGTCCGAATGCTGATGGGGTGATTCCGAGTACTTAGAAGATAGAACGATTCACCGTTGGTAAGAATCAAGATTATTTTGTATCGAACTTAAACGTTTGAATTGCAGAGCAGTGGCCAGTGACACGGTTCTTAGAAGTTGATCATAGTAGTTCGATCATATAGTGGTACATACTGGATAGGAACGTAAAGTGCCTCTCACTGACAAAAATGTGATTCATTAACTGCTAGTACCAGTTTAGGCTCTTTCTGAGGAAGTTCGCTTCCTGATCAACTCCTTCCCTTATCCCGTCCGCAGAGGGAATCACACGTTCCTCTGGAGTATTTTCCTAAGTATCAGCTAGTAATCCCATTGATCCCATCCCGAAGACCCTCTTGGCGCGGATTACGACCGTGACGAATGGCAAGCCACTAGATGAAGGCTTATTAGCTCCCATCCAGCATAAACTTTGAGCCAATGTTCATGCCTTGGGGCCGTGAAGACGCCGGGAATCCGCCATGGTCCTAACACAGCATCGAGGTGCATTTGTCCCATCAGGGATAAAACCTCGCTCACGGGCATGAAAGCACGCTCATCTGGATCATGTACTGCTTGTTTCTGACGCTGGCATTATTCTACCTCAGATTTGCTTTCATTGCTCGAGCATATCTCATGATCATCGATGACTCCGATAGTACGGTTCAATATTATGGAATGTTTGGCAAATTCGTGAATGATTCTAGATTGGACAACACCATGGTTTTCAACGGCACGATGTGATTAGTATTTCTATGATCTGTTCATTGGGCATTAATGCTTACTGATTAATGATTCCTCCAGCACGGGTGAATCATTCCTTACATATGTATATTTCTTGTAGCATTCCTTAGACTGTGTTGTAGTCAACGAATGTTGCACGGAAGATAGTCATTGCCGGATCAAGATCCCGTTCGTAGGTTAGCATCATGATCACCATATCAGATGTGTCTGGCTCACTCAGTAGGATTGCACTAGGATCCGGTATAACGGTGTATAGTCTTGTATATATTTCAGTCAAAATCGGCATTTCCATCGACGGCGACCCATTTAAATCTGGGTCATATCTCAACGATTCATGTTATCCTGATGACCCTTGCTACAACGTTTCGGTTTGTGATGAGCAATCTTTGACTTACACCGATCACACATTGGACATTAACATGGTCAGTGGTCATTTTTACTTTCACTACGCAGTCATCAATGACACAAGACCTGCAACGGTTACTTCAACGATTACACGGTACGCCTTTCTTCTACTTATGCCTGGCCTGTTCCTTAAATTGCATGCAGCAACAAAAGGGCTACTGTAGGAACACTTGCAAGTCTTGCAGCCGTTGCAGCTCTTCTGCTTGCTGGGCTGTACATTCGGAGGAGGAACATACTTTCCGAGCGCGAACGAAATCACACCACTGCATTCCCTATTGATCTCCCATCACTGCCTCCATATGGCGTATCATCAACATCTCTCTTGACAGTAAGACACAACACACACAAGCAGACCACCCGCGCTCCACCAATGTACACACGGCCCACCCCCAATATACACCCCGAAGTCGACATCGCTGCTCATATGCTCACCTTGTCATCTCCGGTTGCACCAGCTGCTCAGGAAACTACACCGAGTAGTGTTCCTATGGTTTCAGAGATACAAGGACTTGTGCCGGCCCTTCCCCCAGCCTCTATGGCATCACACATCACTGTCATCCACACCGAACGACAGATCGGGGGGATTGGATCAATGGTACAACGCTTGTTTAGGCAGAATGTGCCTATCCCTGTTGTTGCAACCGTAATCGAAGGCATGTTGAGCGAGCAGGAGCTGTCTACCGGTAATGACGGTTCGAGAGCTGGGCTCTCGCAAACCAGTGCTCCTCCTAGTTATGATTCCACATGATCAGATATTTGTGTCAACGGGAAGCAAATGTATCATGTACTAGTGGACATCGACTTCAAAGAGTGCGTCTGTCTTTCCCAAATAATTTGGCCTGTGTAGCGATTGTCCATGGGCTATTGAGGCAATGTCAGGTCGTTGCTCATTCTCGTGACCCAATTCGCTTCATACAAGGCAGTTCTATTATTTTTTGGTTTCTAAGGCATGATGGCATCATTACATTCAGTTTTTCCATCTGTGAATGGTGGTCAGCATGAGTGAACAGTGTCTTTTTTCTTTTCCGCGCAAACGGTCGTACATTTTTACTGTCCGGTCTCTCCCACCACTGACAATCTTGTCAGCAACGAAGTCAACACAATAAACTTCGTCTGTGTGACCCGGAAGATCTATTTTTATCTTGTATGTCTTGAGGTCCCAAATCTATCCCATACATACCGAGGAAGAACAATGGGATCAAATCCTTCGGAACGAAGGGAACAAGGTACTTACTTTTAGTGTGCTGTCCTTGCTTGCGCTTACCAGCAGTCTCGAGTCTGCCGACCACGCCAGCCGGTACACCGCAGCAACATGCCCACGAAGAGTTGCAACGAAGCGTCCTGTGCGCCCTTCCCACACACGCACACTCCCATCCCACCCCGCGCTTGCTGCCCACCGTCCATCCGGGCTGAAGGCAACATGCGATACTTGCCGCTGATGCCCAGTCAGCCGCGCGACGGGCTTGCGTGCACCAGTCCCACCACCAGGAGCGCCTGTCTCTGGGGAAGCATGGGATCGGGAGGGAAAGAGCGACCAGAGAAAGAGCGTGTGGTCGTCAGAGCCAGAGATGAGCAGCTCTGGAGAACTAGCGAGTAGCGCAGTGTACCGTGCAAGGGCCATCGTTTGTGCTATGTGTGTAGAAGGCCAAGAGAGTGAGATTGATTATATGTAGGGATGGCAAGGACTGACCTTCGGCATCAGAGGACGGTTGTTTTGCGGTGTGGTCAAAGGGTCCGGTACGCAAGACGAAGTCTGTGTTGAGCGCGAGCGTCGTCACCCAGTGTGCATGATCTTTTAATGTGTAAAGCAGTTTTCCCTAAGGTGAAGTCAATCATGGGAGAATTACGATGGAGATATCCAGGAACTTACGCCATTGGGATCCCAAACCCGCACCGTGCGGTCACTGGACGCGGTGTACAGCACACCTTTGCCATTGAGGCCGCCCCCTCCCCATCGAAGGGCGTTCACGCTTGCTGCATGCCCACCAAGCGTGTACTCAGTGTGCCGAGAGAGTGCAGACCACACTCTTACCGTTCCATCTTTAGATGACGATGCGAGACGTGGAGAAGAAGCATTTCTAAAGAGGGTGTGTATTCAGGAGCAAGGGACGAATGAGGGTGACTGACATGTGGATCGGCTCCCATGCGAGCGATGTGATCCATTTCGTGTGCCCCTTCAGAGCGTCGCCGATAGGTTTACCTGATCTAGGATCCCATAGCCGTACCTGTGGAGATACGGGGATTGATAAGCAACTATAAATTCCGATGCCGAAAATCGGTGGGGAAGCGGAGGGATGAGAAATAGACATACATGTCCATCATGGCCGCCCGTAGCTAATTTCCGTTCCCTCGCTTCCCACTCGACACAGAGTACCCACCCTTTGTGTCCCGAGAGCACGTGCGAGGGCGTTTCGGTCAAGAGGTCCCACAGACGGGCGTTTGTGTCGCCTGAACCGGTTGCGAGGAGATTGCCTGTAGGGGAGAAGGAGGCGCATAGGATGGGGGACGTGTGACCTGCAAAGATGCGCGTTGGGGCTCGCTCGCTTGCCATAAACACGGTGAACTCACCAGAAAGGGTCGAGGAACAGCGGGAAGCGGGACGCACTTTGAACACGGATTGCGGGGAGCAGTGGACAACGATGATGTCTTCTGGAGTGAATGACTGCGTAGGGTGTGAGAGTACATCGGCTTCTATGGAGTTTGCGATGACGATCCTAGTTGGTACACCAGGCTTCGCTTCTTCTTCTGGGAGGGCAACATGGAACAAAAACGGGACTGGTTCCTCATCCTAGTGATGTGAATGCTTAAAAAATGTAGGTAGGTAGATCCCCTAAGACAGACCTGAGTTGAAATTTTGTTCACAAGAGCTTCGAGTCCCTCCCGGGATATGTTTGCAGGTAGATTGACCGCTGGTGCCAAGGGTGTGTTGTCTTGCTCAGAGACAAACTGGACAATAATGTTCGGGGAGAGCTTCGGGTGTTCAGGCTCTGGTTCCGGGACACCATAGTAAACTTTTGCTCGTTTTGGTGGAGGGAGTAGTGTTGCCATTGAACGACTCAAAAAATGTGTACGTAATATGTAACTTATTATGTAAAATAAATACCCTGGTAACCAAGAAAGGAAATAGCGATCGTCGAATGTCTGTTCGCGCCAGGTATTTTCTTATTGGAGCGCGAGCACTGTGGTTTTCCTTGGTGAGTCTCGTTGCATCGGTTCCCATACCATCCTTTTAAGTTACCCTTGTTTTGTTAGTCGACACCCTTGGAACGCGGTGACGCCCACCTAACACTCCTATTAAGTAGCCCTACCAGTCCCAGTAGTATATGAGGCCAGTACTTGAAGTGGCCGCGTCGACGACAACGCAATACGACAGTGATAGGGTTTAAATGGCCACCAGCACCCTGCAGGCTAGGGTATTTACTGGGTCATATGATATGATCATGATCTTGTCGTCGTGTTATTCATTGATCAAGGATTTGACGTACGGCACTACACCATTACCATTAGATGTAGCATTAATATTGAAGTGTACCAGTTTACTAGCTAGTTTACTGGACTCCAAGTTGATTCAAGTAGTCAACTTGATAACATTATGTAGTCGGACCCCGCATTCCAACGTACATCAACTCCCTGCATCAGATATGTTTGCTATCCCTGCATATCATTGTAATATACTGTACCATCAATCTGTATATCATTCCTCATCAATATCCCTTCAGGGAAGCTACTCTTGTAGCCTATATAAACAGGCCACTCACGTTGGTTTTCACTCACAAAATGCATTTGATCCACCCATTCTCACTCTTGTTGTTCATTCTCACCTGCTTCAACGTCGGCTCATACGCTCAGTCCGGCTTCAAACCGCATTGTGCTATCGAAGATAACGCTAAAAATATGTTCTACACGTCTGGCCCGTATCCAACTTTTTTCGGAACATACCTTCAATGTTTTTATTGTGTGGACTACAGCAGATGGTGCCTTTATGATTATGTACGTACCCGTGTCTTAAATCTAATGGAGGGGCGGTTAAATATATCCAAAACATACAACATCACAGAACACGGGGGACTTTATACGCGACAATGACGGTGGAAATTGTCCGCCAGATGCGAAGGGCGAAGACGGTTATCCGACCTAAAGTAGCTATAGAAGCTATCTGGAAGTGGGAAATGTTTTTTTCTTTCTTTCAAGTTCTTTCCCTTCGCCATCATCTCTTATTCGTGTAGTCACTTCCCGTTCACTGTGTAAATGTATGTAATAACTGGCGGGCCAACTGTCATCAGTGACATTTCCGGTGAACAACATATAACTTCCACACCTATTCGTTCTCGGACAAAGTTCCCCATATCAAATTTACAATGTCATGCACGTCTTTGGTGACCATAAGTATGTCGTCAACGCGCTTCATTCATGTGTGGCCTTTTCCTTTGCGCATGGGCACCGGAAAGCACGCGCCAACCTTTAGAGTCCATGAATGACATCAGGCTCGAAAAAAAGGGTCGTTAATCAAGTGCAGAATTCTGAACGTGCGGCTGGCAGTAAAGAGGCCACCGTAACTACAGTACTGCAAGAAAACGTTGTTAATGAACAACTCGAACATCCCAGGACATACTATTCGACACTTACCCGGGCACTTCCCATAATATGTCTTTCTTGTGTGCAACATTGGTCCGATCACTTTGTAAACCCTTGCGTACGGTGTCCATGTTGTTTAAATCGGGGCCAGCCATCGAAATAAGGTCCAAATTTCACGTAAGAGGCGATTCCGGACATTCTTGCTCACCGGAATGCAACTATGTGTCCATGTCTTTTCGTTGGTTGTCATGCCACGGTCGGTGTTGATGGATTCCTGACTGTAATCCGCTATGGTCCTACAGGTTATTCTACCTTGGGAGTGCGTATCGTGCGATGATCACAAATATTGGGTAATTTGCAACCAGAAAAGGAACTGGTGTGTAAGTATTTGAAAATCTTGACCAGTCAGCATTGCTCAGCAAGCCTAATTTCGAACTTGTGCTTCACATCCCTCGCCACGTCTAGCTTATAAGCCCGGCAGTTTACTCGCTATCCACACTCAGCACCCCTCAAAACTGTCTTCTCTCCACCGACTCGCTAAACTCAATAGCGTCGCACTTACTAGAGCCTTGACCACCGTAGCCAAGTCCAACCTAGAAAACATGGTTATCAAGTTCACCCCCCGTCTCAGCCACGAGCGTGGAAAGGCAGACCACGGCTGGCTCAAGACTTTCCACACCTTTTCATTTGCTTCGTATGTATTCTCGCATGTCCGCCCTTGCTAACCTTGTTTTCTGATTTTTTTTTTGTCGCGGACCGGACAGGTATCACAAGACGGAGCACTCGCAATTTGGGGCCCTTCGTGTGATGAACGAAGATCGTGTTCAACCACGTACCGGATTCGGCACCCACAGCCACAGCGAGTTTGAGATATTCTCCTACATTGTTGACGGAGAGCTTGAGCAGTGGGTGTTTTTCTCATTAATCTTCCCCTCTGTGTCACTTCCGATACTAAAATCCCTCTTTACTTACCCGTTTAGCAAAGACTCCATGGGAAACACCGAAATCCTGAAACGCGGTGACGTCCAGCTGACATCTGCTGGCACCGGGATTAGGCACAGTGAGAAGACCCACGGACGTAAGCAGGTCCATTTCCTGCAAATTTGGAGCACCCCGTCTATTTCCCGCCTTTCTCCCAAATATTTCACCCGGTGAGTCTCTTGGATTTGATCCCAACGTCTCCGCCTCCATTCAACGAGAGCCACAGACACTTTAGTGATACAGAGAAGAAGGATAAGTGGGTCCGAATTGTTGCGCCCGTCGGCGCCGAGGGCGTCTCCCCAAACCGCGAAGATTCTGGCCCTGCACCTGTTCAGTCCCCGTTGACGCTCTATGCCACGTTGCTCTCACCATCAACGAAGTTGGCACACAACTTCCTCCGCGGTCCGGGCAGTGAGCGCAAGGGCTACGTCCACGTCGTCCAGACTTCGGGCTACAACCCAAACGCGGCTTCCGGTGCGCACGTCAGGGTTTCAGGGGAGAATGGTGCAGAGATTGAATTGAAGGAGGGAGACGGTGCCTATATTAATGCTGAACCTGGACAGGAGTTGGTTGTGGAGAATATTGGCGACAAGTCGGTCGCTGAGGTTTTATTCTTTGACCTGGAGTGAATTTCTTGAGTTGTTGTTTCGGTGATGTATCGGTAGCGTAATAGATTTGTATCCGTAGTTGCTTTATTGAACACTTTTCTCACGGTCCCTTTACCGCGCTTCGTCCAACATCGAAAAGCGATGTTCCCGTTTACGTTCAAACTCATCGTGCCTGGTCTCCCAAATCCATTCGCCGCCCGCACAAGGCCGGCGCAGGCTCCATCAAAGCCTCCGGTCCTCGGTTCTCGGTCCGTCTCGGGCTATCCGCGTCGGAGATGTCCATCCCCTCCCCCGTCCTTTTCGCCCCCAGTCCTGGTCCCACCCTCAAGAAAGCGACGCTGGCAGCCCTCCTCCGTCGAGCCCAGTCGATCGACAACCATCGCATCCACCACAGGCTATCTCGACACACCACACGCAACGCACACGATGGCTGCTACATCATCGCCGGCAGAAAGCGAGCATGAGTACGATGGTACGGATCTAGCTTGGTTTCCCCCTTCATTAATATCGTTCCCCGTGTTCTTTTGCCTAGAGGTAACCGTGCTGAAAGCACTGGTTTTTTGCCTGCTGCTGCACGGTGGCAAGCCCCTGTGACGAGGGCACGTGCTTGCGGGATGGATGGCGGAGGGGAGACCTCTATAAAAACCTGCGGATCCATTTCTTTATTTTTTCCCGCCTCTATCACATACACTCCTTTGAACTTATCCATGTCCATGTCCACTCATCTCTTGATCTGTGTCCATGTAGAACTGCCACCCCAAAAACGTCGCCGCACGCTCGCTGGCTCGATCGTATCCACAGCGCTGAACGCCTGTCTCATCGGCACTGCAGTCGGTCTGACCGTATATCGGCTGTGAGCACATTATCTCTCTTTTCTCACCCAAGTCGTCACCTGCGGATCCCACAGCTGGAGAACTCGCGGCAAAGAACCCGAAAGAATTGCCCCACCGCCTCCTTACCAACGAGAATGGACCCACGTCCCACATCCAGTACGTTTTCTCATTATCGTCCCCTATCCTCCAACTCTATATCGTTTGTTTTTTTGGTTTGCAGCCACAGAGTATTCGCGTCACTCCCTCCACCCCGCGAAATACCCGAAAACCACGACACGCACACACACCCAGCTCTTCCAAGCATGTCACCGTACACCATCGCCGGCCACGTATCCGCGCACAGGCATACACGCCCCCTCTTCACAACTGCTCACCCACTCGGCCCGAGTTCGACTTTGGCAATCCAGATCACCCGGAGGAAGGTCCTGCCGTCGAAGACCAGGTGCGTTCATGTTTTTCTTTCTTGACGAAACAAATTCACCTACGCCTTCTTTGTTGTCGACAAGATGGACTGGATCGGCGACAAACTGACCAAGTTGATCGAACAAGGGAAAAAGGCGCTGGGAAGGGAAGTGGTTGTAATGAGCGACGCCAAGGAGGACGAAGTAGATGATGGGACAGGAGCATGGGAAGAGGAGAACCCACACCCAACCAACGCCTCGCATTCACGCTCTGGCTCGCTGCGGCGCGCACGAACACCGCATGCGATCCCCATCCCCTCACCATCACAAGCCCACACGCATACAAGCGCATACTCACACTCACACTCACACTCACTCCCCGCTTCACATTCACGTTCTCATTCATACTCACACGCGTCCCCACCACTAGGGTCGTCACCGTCCACAAAGTCCTCTATGCGATTCGACACCACGGCAGGACTCCCGATCTCCCCACCTCGCACAACGAGGGGCACGTCTATCGAGTCAGACCCACAATCGAGTCCTTGTCGGTGGGAAGACGAGAGCGCATGGGCGAGCCCTCAGTTGCGAGAGTCGATGGAGAAAGCCCGAGCGCGCTATCTTCGCAGTCGGGATCTGGATCTATGACCCTACCACTACCCTTGGCCACCACCGCCACCACCACGGTTTACCCTAGGTTACTTGATAATGCTGACACTTTATTTATCACCTTGCTCGCTGAGGGCTAATTGTCACTCCCTTTTACGATGATGTTTTCCTTCCTTTTCTTTTGTATTACCCTCATTTTTACGACGTTTTTTTCCCCCCTTGTTTCTTCTTTTCTGAGGCTGTTTGATGGAAGGATATGTCATGTCATCTATACATGTAGCGCATAGGAAAATGAAAAAAGACTCTTGTGTATTCTGAAATTGAGAAGATTGTTACCGTCTCTATGTGTGGTGTCCGTACGACTTCATCTATTCTTTTACTGGATCAAGGACGACACTTTGTTGTTCACTCACTGACTCGGGGGCCCAAGTTCGACTTGGCGAACGAAATTCATCATGAGAGAACTGATGCTTGGAAGCATCCAGGTGTGCTCGTGTTCGTGAGGAATGACTCTCCCCCCCCTCTCCAAAGTGGACGAAAGTGGATTGATATACGCTTTTGTTTGGGTTGGTCGTAGTGGGTTGATTCTCTGGGGAGGAACGCAATCTCTATTGATTTAAAGATACGGTACCCCCAGTTGGCGGGAAGACGAGAGCGCGTGAGCCACGGGAGACAACAAGAGATAGAGTGGGTGCCGTCTTCATAGTTATCAGGAGACAACAGCCATCACGTTGCCTAAGGCACACGCTGTAGCCGAATGGCCAACCGTCATTTGAATTTTTCCCTTCTTTTTTTTTTTTTTGCAGTATGTACATTTGGAGGTACGAAGAGGGCCCCATCCAAGATCGGAGTGATTATATATATATGCCTGAGAACCTAAATATAAACAAAAATCCGTGACAGTGTTGGGAGACCAAAAGATGAAATGAGCCAACGGTTACAACCTTTCGATGGCCCTGCTCATCCGACTTTCAAATAATTGAATTTCCGGTCCACGTAGCCGTGGTGGGCAGGCAACCCATGACAACTCCCCAAACAGAGGTACGTGTGGAACGTTCATAAGAGCACATCTAGCAATGAGCAAGCGGATGGAAACGTTTGTCGGGGGGGTGGAGCGAAAAAAAGGGGGAAATTTTGATGAAAGCATAAGCGCCAAGGTACTAACAAACAAAGGGTCTTGCAAGGCTCCGTATACACCTCTGACAACAGCCGGTAAAGAATCAGCCCTCGTGTAAGTGAAGAAACTAAAACATACCTAGTGCCCGCGGATGATGAACTGTAAATTGCAAAATGAATGTGCCCCATTTAATGAACCAGCGCATAGTAGTCACAGAGAAAAACCCCGGTGTTTTCGTGAACATGATTGTATATTGGCAATGCACACGGGTCGTGGAGCTTTGATCCTTAAATTTCAAAAGCACTTGCAGCAACCGGAAGCAAAAATAGGGATCGATCTATGGGCTTCCCACCTTGATCATGATCATGAGTTACTGATGGCTAGTGATTCATCAGTTACAGATGATATTGAAAGCGCCCGTGTCCCGTCTAGCCGTGCCTGCATTAACAAAGGGGGAAAATGGAGGGAAATTGAGCACGCAATATCTGGAAGACAAGAAGAGAGACGATTTCTGTTGAAGTGCACAGTGATCGGAAACTGCCGACATGGGAGGAACTACCGTGGAGACCGGATGGATTGGACGACTCTTCGCGAGTTCTACGCCAAGGAAACACTCGGCCAAAGGAAACAATGCCGCAGACCTGAAAGTCTAAGAGCACCCTTATATAATACAATCACGTGATGTTTACACGGCCAAATGTTGAGATGGCGTCTATCATGATCATGTGGCACATGACCGTCAAAGTTGGGGCATGTTGTTGAGCAACTTTGACTAGTTAATCATAGACGCCAGTGAACGTCTAGCGCAGGCATCTAGCACAGACATCGGGCCAGTCGAAAGACGGTGGCCGATTCGAAATTGTTCGCATGCATTATGGCCGGGTAATACGGAAGACCCGGTGGCAATGGTTCGGAGGTGTACGTCGAACGAATGTAACTTGCGGTGTCCGTTATCAAGGGATTCTCCATCAACTGATAACCAAGTTTATCGCGGTGCGGCAAAGTGACCAGAACGAAAGGAGAATCCAAGTTTGGTAATGGACATCACCGTACCACAAACGTGAGCTCCATGATACATAATAAATACCCTTCAAGTTTACGGTTGCATATGCACCTCTTAGCCTGGGACGATGTACCGCTCACTTTTGGCCGCTGGCCTTTTCTCCTTGACCTTTGTGTTCCTGGCTCGAGGATACATCATCGATGACACAAACAGCACCATTGAATATTCTGAGGATACCTCTGCATATTTTTATCAACACATGAATACGTCTCATGATGACAACTCCAGATTCTTCAATGGTACATAGTGAGTAGCCTTGTCATAATGCAGCCCGTTCGTTAGTTACTGAAGTCGACTTGGATTCCCCCAGCAGGGGTAAGTGGTCCCCATATTCCTAGAAAAATCATAGTCCCTCAGGGTATCATGCAGCTAGCGAATGTCGCGCGGAAGACAACTGCCACGTCAAGATTCCATTCACAGGTCAGCATCACGCGATTTCATGTTTGCGAAAGACCATTGAGTTGCATTGCACTAAGGATCTGGCATAACCATCTATAACTACATATTGAATCCTTTCAACACCAGCTTTACCGTCGACGGAGGCCCCTCCCACTTCTACCTCTATGATTCTTGTAGCATTTGTTACAACGTTTCGACGATCAACGTCCGGTCTCTGGCAAACGACGATCACATCTTGGACATTACGCTGCTAGATTACAACGGCAGTCGCAGCGACTTTGCTTTCGACTATGCAATCGTCCATGTTGCACAACCTGCGACGGCGACTTCACTCCCTGCGGTATCAAATAGTACATCATCAAGCAATCCATCACAGTATGTCTTTGATTCAATTCATGCCGGCGTAGTATTAAAGCTGTGCTCGGCAAAAGCGTGGCTGTTGTTATTGGCGGCGCTCTTGGAGGGCTTGCTGTTATCGTAGCCCTTATACTCGCTTTCCTCTACATTCGGAACGGGCAACGCCCATCGACGGGTCTTGCGCCTTTTAGGATCGATGCACACCAATGGACCAGGAGTACCTCATCATTCGTACTCACCCCCAACGGGGACTCTCAAATGACCACTGCCCGCACCCTGTTTTCTCCAACGACACCACCAAGCAAATTTACTATGATGGAAGAAGGCCTTTTTCCGAGTCCTCCTTCTCCGGTGTTCACGGTTGAAAGCATCATCCAACGGAGTCGCGGCCTCAGTGAACAGCAGTTCCGGTTGGTACGAAATTTACTCAGGCGGAACGTACCTGTCCCTGTTGTTGCAAGCGTGGTAGAAGATATGTTGAGTGAAGGGGGACCATCTACCGGGGCTCGTGTCGGTGCACTTTCGGAATCGGATGCTCCTCCCAGTTATTACTCATATGATAAATGATACAGTCGTTACACCTTTTTTTTTTCTCGTCGGCAAAGCGAGTGAGTTCTGGCGAGGATCGAGTTAAACCTACAATGGCTCCTACTATACCTTATCTTTTTCTTATTCCAATCAGCTCATCAAAGGACCCATAGACAATCGATAATATTATGCATTTTTATTTTATGCGATTGCAGATTTAGGAGGCCATATAGTTTTCTAACGCGGTAAGTAGGTTGGTCTGATCTGACCCAAATCGGGAAAGCAAATTCCAACTTGAAGACGGATATGAGACTGGTTTGTTCGCAAAGTGTAGTGCCGCATAAGGCGCTGCGGTCAATCTGCCGAAAGATTTCCTGCCCTTTTAAGAGCCAACACCCAATGGAACGTCTCGTCTATCCGTCCCACTTCCTCTACAGCAACCGCATCTTCCACGACCATCAATCCTTCCCCATCCTCCTTAAGCATGGCCCTATTTCCGTCTACGCCCAGCCCACTCCAGAACATCCTCGCTCCCATCCAGTCCTCCATTATTTGATCACCTCGGTCTGTGGTCAAATTACACAGCAACCACCCACCCCCTTTCAACCAGCCCTTTATCCGTCTGACCATCATTCCCTGCTCCTCCTGCGGCAGGTGAAACATCGAGTAGAAAGCTACTACCGCGTCGAAGCTCTCAGGCGCGAAAGTGAGGGACATCATATCTGCCTGGATAAGCGTAGCTTGAGGGATATGTTGACGCGCAAGGGCTATCTGGGAGGAGGAGATGTCGACGCCTGTCACGTCGATCCCATGCCCGATGAGGGTTTGTGTACAAGGCACACCGGCTCCGCAGCCTAATTCGAGAACTTTCGCACCTGGCGAAAGGAGAGTGACGAGCTTGTCAAGGTAATGGAGGCGAGTTGTTGTGGGTCTGGGGGCAGACCAGGCAAGGTAGGCAGGCGCAATAACATCATAGCCTTGCTCAACGAGTTTTTTAGAGCTGACTCGGATGGGTTGAATTGATCCTGACAGGCTGCTTGGTCGTTGGCTACTGTCTGTAGTCATTTGGTGGGAGTGCGTACAACAATCTATTCCGGTTTCATGTCACTTTAGAAATAACTTTAGATCCCGACTAAATGTTTAAACTCCTGATGTGGACAGGCTGTCACGGCCGTTTGTCTTCGCTATGCCAATGTTTGAGAATGCCTCCAATTCGGACCTTCGCGGTTCCACTTTTACTGAGGTCCGCGGCTGTCAATACAATATTCAAAACGTCGACTTGACAGAAGAAAACTTGAAGATCACCGCGGCGCTTGCCACTCTAAAACCTGCAGCGCGTGGAGGATACGATGTTCCCGTTTGCATGGAAGGCACCCGTGATAGTGTGTTCAAGGAGGTCGATGCTTGGCTAGATGACCTGGGTGTGTTTTCCATCTCTTCTACGGTGTGCGCGAGTGAATATATCTGACAATAGTCTCATCAAGCGTCAACACCTAACATCATGTGGATTAGTGGTAGTCCTGGTGCTGGCAAATCGGCCATTGCATCCACCTTGGTCTCGAACCTGACCCGCCGCCGGCGCCCTTTCTCGTTCTTCTTTTTCAAGCGAGGCGATGCCATCCTGGGCGATCCCAGTAATCTCTGGCGTACCATCGCTTCCGATCTTTGCAGATTTAATACGGACTTGAAAGCCTGCGTGGTTGACTTCCTGGGCAGAACAGAAATCAGGGATGGAGACATTAGGTTGCATTTCGATTGCATGATCAGGGAACCTTTGGCGAAGCATCACGACAAGTTTTTTTCAGAGCCTCCTGTCGTCGTCATTGATGCTTTGGATGAGTGTGGTTTAGATGCTGCCCAAGCTGCTCACCGCCGGATCCTCCTCGATACACTCACTCGTTGGTCTCACCTGGTTCCATCATTCAAACTCATCATCACTAGCCGTAACGAGCGCTTACCAAGTTCGTTTTATGACCAGAGGGTTTGCCGCCGGATCGTCCTCGAGACTGGGGAGTTGGTCAGTGCAGAAACACACAAGGATATACGGACATTCTTTGAGAGGAGTTTCGACGACATCTGCCCGGAGATTGGCATGGCATGCACTTGGCCTGGAAAACCTACGATAGACCGACTCACAGAGCGTGCCGCCGGACTTTTCATCTGGGCCAAGACTGCGATGGCTTTCATGGAAGAAAAACGAGGCGAACCTGCCGACAAACTTAATCTCTTACTGGGTGGTAATTTGGGCAAGGGAAATGATAACATCGACAGACTTTACCGACAGATCCTGGATTTCTCCTTTGACGACGTTGATGACATTACGCTCCAGTTATTCAAAGCAATCATTGGCATGATCATCATTGCGAAAACCCCACTCCATCGTGATGATCTCAAGCATTTCCTGACTAGGAATGACGACAACAAGTACGAAAGACAGTTCAACATCATTCTCCGCAATTTGTCCTCCGTCCTGGAAGTCGATGGTTGGCTTCGCCTTCGACATCTTTCGTTTGCCGAATTCCTGACTGTCCCTGATCGATGTCGCGATCGTCGTTTCATGATTGACCGGAACGAGTTACATCGTAACATGGCATTCAGCTGTCTGCGGATAATGAAAATGGAACTCAAGTTTAACATCTGTGCACTGGAGACATCTCACCTCTTTAACGACCATGTGGCGGGCTTGTCTGAACGGGTAGCGGCCATGGTACCGACTCGATTGCGATATTCCTGTCGTTTCTGGGCTGCTCACCTCTGTGATGCCGCAGTTGAAAAAGATGGCTATAAATCACTTTTGAAGGAGGTCAAAGAGTTCTTCCACATCCGTCTCCTCTACTGGTTGGAAGTCATGAGCTTGATGAAAGAAGTTTCATTGTCACTGATAGTAATGCTTACGGTGGCTCGATCACAAGGGATCAAAGCAAGCACTGTCTCCCGCAGTCGTGCATATTTTTAATAACAATTTCTCTTATAGGACGTCGACACAGAGGTGTCAGACATTGCAAGTGATACGAGCCGGTTTATTGCCAACTTTTACACTCCAATCTCGGAAAGTACGCCACATATCTACTTGTCGGCCCTCCCGTTCTCGCCACGGAAGTCTTTCATCTGGAGACAATTCACCATACAATGTCCGGGGACCTTGTCTGTTGTCGTGGGTCAGGATGAACATTGGCCCCCATTGGTCAATATATTGACTGGTCACGCCGGTGATGTCATGTCAGTTGCATATTCGCCAGATGGGAAGCATGTGGCTTCAGGTTCCCGGGACAGGACCGTGCGAGTATGGGATGTCGAGACTGGCGAGATCGTAGCGGGTCCCCTTGAAGGCCATACTGATTATGTCAGGGGAGTTGCATATTCACCAGATGGGAAGCATGTTGTTTCAGGTTCTGATGACAAGACCGTGCGTGTATGGGATGCTGAGACTGGCCAGATCGTAGCAGGTCCTTTTGAAGGCCACACCAGCAATGTTGAGTCGGTTGCATATTCGCCAGATGGGAAGCATGTTGTTTCAGGTTCCTGGGACAAGACCGTGTGTGTGTGGGATGTCAAGACTGGCCAGATCATAGCAGGTCCCTTTGAAGGCCACACGGCTTCTGTCTTGTCAGTTGCATATTCGCCGGATGGAAAGCATGTCGTTTCAGGTTCCTGGGACTGGACCGTGCGAGTATGGGATGTCGAGACTGGCGAGATCGTAGCCGGTCCCTTTGAAGGCCACACCGATTCTGTCGAGTCAGTTGCGTATTCGCCAGATGGGAAACATGTTGTTTCAGGTTCCCGGGACAAGACCGTGCGTGTATGGGATGTTGAGACTGGCCACATCGTCGCTGGTCCCTTTGAAGGCCAATCCGATTTTGTCTTGTCAGTTGCATATTCGCCGGATGGCAATTATGTTGTTTCAGGTTCCCGGGACAATACAGTGCGTGTGTGGAATGCCGAGACTGGCCAGATCGTAGCTGGTCCCTTTGAAGGCCATACTGATTATGTCAGGGGAGTTGCATATTCGCCAGGTGGGAAGCATGTTGTTTCAGGTTCTGACGACAAGACTGTGCGTGTATGGGATGTCGAGCCTGGCCAGACCACAGCCAATCCCTTTGAAGGCCACACCGATTTTGTCTCGTCAGTTGCATATTCGCCAGACGGGAAACATGTTATTTCAGGTTCCAGGGACAAGACCATGCGTGTGTGGGATGTTGAGACTGGTCAGATCACAGCTGGTCCCTTTGAAGGCCATACCAATTTTGTCTCGTCAGTTGCATATTCACCAGATGGGAAGCATGTTGTTTCAGGTTCCTGGGACAAGACCGTGCGAGTATGGGATGTCGAGACTGGCAAGATCGTAGCCGGTCCCTGTGAAGGCCACCCCAAATCTGTTTTATCAGTTGCATATTCGCCAGATGGGGCATGTTGTTTCAGGTTCCTGGGACAAGACCGTGCGAGTATGGGATGTCGAGACTGGTCAGATCGTAGCAGGTCCCTTTGAAGGCCACTGTGCTGTCATGTCAGTTGCGTATTCGCCAGATGGGAAGTATGTTGTTTCAGGTGCCTCTGACAAGACGGTGTGCATATGGGACATTAAGACTGGCGAGATCGTAGCCGGTCCCTTTGAAGACCACACCGATTCTGTCTTGTCAGTTGCATATTCGCCAGATGGGAAGCATGTTGTTTCAGGCTCCGACGACAAGACCTTGCGTGTGTGGGATGTCGACACTGGCCAGATCGCAGCCAGTCCTTTTGAAGGCCACACTGATTTTGTCCGATCAGTTGCATATTCGCCGGATGGAAAGCATGTTGTTTCAGGTTCCTGGGACAAGACCGTGCGTGTGTGGGATGTCGAGACTGGCCAGATCGTAGCTGGTCCCTTTGAAGTCCACACTGAACCTGTCACATCAGTTGCATATTCGCCAGATGGGAAGCATGTTGTTTCAGGTTCCCAGGACTGGACTGTGTGTGTGTGGGATGTCGACACTGGCCAGATTGTAGCCAGTCCCTTTGAAAGCCACACCGATTCTGTCTCGTCAGTTGCACATTTGCCAAATGGGAAGCATGTTGTTTCAGGTTCCTCCGACATGACACTACTAGGACAGGATATCAGAACTCTCCAGTTATTGCCAGTTGTCTGCAACCGTCACATTGCCATAACACATTCCATTGGAGGACCGAATGCATTCAGCACAGTTCACCCAGAATTCCGTGGCTGGACTCGCATTTCTGCTGTTGACACTCAATCAGTTTTGTTTTGGGTACCACTTCATGCCCGCCCAGGCTTGTGTGATGGCAGGACTGTCTCCATTTTGGGTGTGTGCAATACTAGGTTGGACCTAAGTCAATTTGTGCATGGCACATCTTGGACAAACTGTCATCGGCACCCTTTCATCAATATGTCCCCCCCCCCTGCACCAAAACCCAATCCATCTCCACACACTCCCAGGATTTGCCTTTACTTGAAGCATATTTAATACCCATTGATTGTGATGTTGGTCTTTCATTTATACAGTAACAGTTTTTTTTTCCAAACTGGTTTCTATCATCTATTATCTTGACTGGAAGGTAGCTACTATGCTTGTTGTTTTTCCAAACATTATTGGTGTAACCAGTACACTTCTTGATCCCCACAATGGTTTGAGCTCCAAGTTTTGCTAGACATATCCATTGCTTGTGGTATGTGACTTGAATGGCATGATGTCATGATTTCTACATTAGTAAAACTACATATCCCCTTTTTGGGCCCTTTTCACCTTTTCCAAGGGGAAGAAGGGGGGAAAGGTGAAAAGAGTTTCACCTGTTCCATGCCATGTCCCTTATCCTGGAAAAGGTCAAACCTTTCAAAAAAGTAGATAAAAGCACATAAAAAAGTTCTCCAAATTGCACTGGTGATCCTATTTTGTAGGCAATTCAAATCTTTCAGTGAAAATTTTACAAGATGAAGAAATGCTATATAATATTATTAATAATCATTCATTGGGTCATCACATGAGGCAAATAATTAAATAATTTTGATTAGACAATAATATATTTACAATGGTACTAATAAATTGTTATTATGGTTCTGTTAAGTCACTAAAATATTATGGAATGAACTGAAGCAAGTGTGAGAAATGTTGAAATTAAATATGTTTTAAGGTTGTATATACCATGTGGCAAAGTTTGGCAAAATGGAGTGCCAAACATTGTCACTCATTTACCACTTTCAGTAAGTTCTGACTTAGCGGTTTTTGTCACTGACCTTGGACCACAGACACAACATGGCAACAGGGGAGATGGCATTGACAAGGAACAACAAGGAGGTGTGAGAACACCTGGGCTGATAGGGTGTGTACCCAACTGCCTCACCATCCCCAATCCACTAACCAGGGCAGGATGGCACATAGTGGGTGGTGGTGGTTGATGTTGATGGTGGGCTGACCACTGTTATGGTGAATTAAAATGTTAGTGAAATATACAATGTACAACCAAAAAGAAAGACTTACCTTGAGGAGAATGGTTTGCCATTGTGAACTGTTTTGCTTGATGTTGTGTGGTTGGTAGTTGAGGTAGTGTTACTCTCTGACAAGAAGTCACACCTACAATTCAATATTTCTAAAATTCCTTTGGTTTTGAGTAGTAACGACCAGTCCAGACCTGGTGCAAAACCAGTCTGGACTGGTTGGTAACCAGTTCAGGTTGAAACTGGTTTTAACCAGTTAATCCATCAGTCCAGTCTGGTGATACACACCATACGATCCTGGCCTCCAATTCGATATATCTCACAATTCTATGTAATCCACATCAACCCAACACTCTTTGACCTTGTAATCAAGTCATGACTATTGTGATCACCTGCAACTTTGGAGATCTTTAGTTATCGCATTTTGAAGTATTTCCTTTGTTTCCTTTGTTCTACTTTCTTATGCATCATCCCCTATACCCTTCCTTTATGATACATGCACCCCTCTCTGATATCTCCTTTTAGTATGATCCTTTCATCCCTCTTCCTTTGTCCTTACAGCTTATATACCTGCATGTATGAGCCACTAGAGACAGAACCCAGTCATCCCCCAGAGAACCCCCAGATAACCCAGATACACTGTCCTTCCCCCTTCATCTCAGAACCTACCCTTAGTCCCAGACCCAGTCCATTCACTTTATATTGCCTTCTCTCACTGTCTGATGTAGAGGTCCAACATCCCTCTGAGTGCGTATTGTTAATTCTTCATGTATTCTATCGAACCTGACACTCCATGTTCGAATCCAACATAACTCGACGTAACCCTTACCCGATGTAACCCTAATCTGATGTGCTCTGCCCAAGGCCGCTCTCATGCTGATGATACGCTATAGGAAGCTGTAAAGGGGGAGATCCCCAAACAAACTACCTAATAGGTGAATGCGAGGATGCGAAGATGTCTACTACATGTAGAAAGGTATAGGGAGGTATAGAAACTACTATGAAGTTTCCGAACAATGCGAATGTACGTGCGACAGTTGCGATCAACTGTGTGACTTCGCGAACACGGTCGCGACGAAGATATCGATATCGGATGATGAGGATAGACAGACTCAAGACTATAACTTGAGTTTGAGGCTAAAGAGAGCTTTATAGCTCTTAGAATAAGATCGAATGGGAGGGAAAGTCGTAGATTTCTCTGTCTGTCTAGCTACAATACATGAGCTTTTTATACTACGACAATCGGAAAGTTGGAACAAAATATTGGAGAATCGGGAAGGCTAGAAATAAAGGATCAAATAGGAGTGAATGTAAGAAAGGATTCTAAGATAAAGAAATATTGATAGGAGTCAGTAAGAGTGCGAAGAAAGGAATCAAATGATGAAATTAGGACAAAGAAATAAGAAAGGAAGAGATAGGGGAACAATGTAATGTGTGATATAACAGGATATATGATAGAGACGTGAGGCGAAAAGTGAAACGGAATGAGATGACATGGTGTCCGATGGGAACGGTATCAGTCCGATGTAGGATGGCTTTGTTTTGTGGGTGCAACAAGTTCGGAAGCGATCGATAGTTGTCGAGAGATATCGCCAGAGTTCGTGGACGTTCGTAAGATCGTGAGATATCGGGATACGGTCGATGGAGAAGTATAGTACGTCCGATTCACGTATTCAGAGTATAGGATCGTATGATGCGTATCACCAACATCACCGATCACACGTGACATCTCAGATTCCTATACTGACATCAGACTTGCCCAAACTGTATACCCCTGTCCTCTTTGGAGATAGGTCCTTATTTTACATCTTTTTTGTTATATCTTTTCCTCTCCATTATTGATTTCTTCGTTGCATTGCAACCCCCCTTTTCATATCCCCATTCCCACTGTCCTTTGTAGTTTCCCATCGGCCGAAGTAGACATGACTGAAAGTAGAAAAACTCAACCATGTACTATAAAACAGTTCCCGACGACTGTACAAGAGATAGAATTAGCCCCCATTTCCTTACAATCAGAATCCCCATTTAATGCTTTCATATGCTTGTCCTTGTAGCCCCTTAGACTTTCGTATTGACCTCATTGTCTTTGCCTTAGTTTCCATTATTCGTTCATCGTACCTGAACTGACCTGCTGTACCCAACAACGTCGGCTTCGTCAGCTTCATTATTATTCATCAGTTTTCATAGTTTGTCATCGGCTTTGCCTTTATTTGTCTGTCCTTTGTCAGCTTCATCATTTTCATAGTTTTTATGTCGTTTTCATTGTTATTTATCCCTTTTCATAGTTTTACATGGCGGTGATACGCTATAGGTAGCTATGAAAGGGGAGATCCCTAAACAAACTACCCAATAGGTGATTTGTGAGAAGGCGAAGATGACTACTACATGTAGAAAGGTTTGGGAAGGTATGGAAACTACCATTAAGTTTCCGAACAATAAGAACGTACATGCGACAGTTGCAATCAACTGTGCGACTTCGCGAACATGGTCGCAACAATAATATCAATATCGGATGACGAAGACTGATAGACTCAAGACTATAACTTGAGTTTGAGCTAAAGAGAGCTTTATAGCTCTTAGACTGTAATCGAGAGGGAGGGAAAGTCGTATGTTTCTCTACTGGTAAAGCTACAATACATGAGCTTTTTATACTACAACAATTGGAAGGTCAGAACGAAATGTCAGAGAATCGGAAAGGTTAGAAATAAAGGATTGAATAGGAGTAAACGTCAGAAAGATGTCTAGGATAAAGAAATATTGATAGGAGTTAGTAAAAGTGTGAAGAAAGGAATCAAAGACGAAATTAGAACAAAGAAGTAAGAAAGGAACAAATAGGAGAGCGAAGTAATGTGTGATATAAAAGGATATATAATGGAGAAGTGAGGTGAAAGGTAAAACAGAAAGAAATGGCATGGTGTCTGATGGGAACGGTATCGGTCTGATGTAGGATGGCTTTGTTTTGGAGGTGCGACAAGTTCAGAGTAGATCGATAGTTGTTGAGAGATATCGGAAGAGTTCGCGGACATTCGTAAGATTGTGAGGTATCAGGATATGGTCGATGGAGAGGTATAGTACGTCCAATTCGTATATTCGGAGCATAGGATCATATGATGCGTATCAGCGGCTTTACCTTCCACATTCCTTATTACTATTTTACCACTATTTCCGACACTGATTACCTTAGTCACTTTCACGCTGACACCCACAGGCATAGGATTTTTATTCCGAAGCCACCCCGAACACGCCTTTACACTGACCCTTCCATTTGACTGCAACTTTCTTGTTTTCATTGCACCTCTTGATTTTCATTGCAACTCTCTGACTTTCATTGCACCACTTCGATTTTTATCGCAGCATTTATACTGAGTGTTTCACACCTTTCTAGTCCTTCTTTCTCTTCTTCTATCCTAGTGTAGGCTTTCTGAAACTTCCTCACACCTTTCTTAGCAGTTATATAGTTAGATTCCCATCTCACTCCCCCACCTGCACATCACCAGTTTTTTTAGTTTTCAGAGTGTTAGGCAACTGGTCCGGTCCTGGTTAATGTCCAAAGAAGGCAAAAAAACCAGACCTGACCAGACTTTAAAACACTAATGGCATATAGAAGATGTGTTATGGATCGTCTTCGGGATGGCTCCGATGATGCGCAGGTGGGGGTAGTAAGAAGGGAATCTAACTAGGAACTGCTAAGAAAGGTGCGAGGAAGTTTCGGAAAGCCTACACTAGGATAGAAGAGGAAAGTAAAGGAAGAGAAGGGTGTGAGACACTCAATATAAATGCTGCGATAAAAGTCGAAGTGGTGCGATAAAAATAAGAGAGTTGCGATAAAAATCGAAGAGGTGCGATAAAAATAAGAAAGTCGCAGTGAAATGGAAGGGTCGGACAGTGAGAGAAGGTAATATAAAGCGAAGGGACTGGGTCTAGGACTAAGGATAGGCTCTGAGACGAAGGGGGAAGGACGGTGTATCTGGATTGTCTGGGGGTTCTCTGGGATCTCTCTCTAGTGGCTCATACATGCAGGTATATAAGCTGTAAGGACAAAGGAAGAGGGATGAAAGAGTATACTATATGGGGATATCAGAGAGAGGGGCATATGTATCATAAAGGAAGAGTATAGGGGACGATGCATAAGAAAGTAGAACAAAGAAAACAAAGGAAATACTTCGAAATGCAATAACTAAAGATCTCCGAAGTCGCAGATGATCGCAATAGTCGCGACTTGATCGCAAGGTCGAAGAGTGTTGGATTGATGTGAATCGCATAGAATCGTGAGATATATCGAATCGGAGGCCAGGATCGTACGGTGCGTATCACCGACAACAAACAAACTCAACTATCATTCAGACGATGAAGGGATAAAGAGGAGTATATTGATCCGGTGTGACTAAATGTAAAGCATAATGTACATACATCGATGATATATAAAGAAAACATCTTGAGGGGAGGTTGTGACCTATCATCCATAGGCAATGCCGCAGGTATACCTGCGGGTATTCAAGGCCCTACCCATACCTGTACCCGTAGCTACCCGTACCCGTGATTCGGCGGGTTTACCCGTTATTTTGAGCTCGAGATCATCCAAAACGGTCAAGTATTGAGTAAGATATGATCAAAACACTATATTTCAGTGTTTTAATTAGTGTTGGGGAAGTTCGGTTTGGTCCGGTTTGGGGCCTTTTTGCCCAAACCGGAAACTGAATGGTCCAGTTTTCCACCCAAAATCCCCAAACCAGACCGAAACCGATACAAACCATTTGCATTGGTTCGGTTTCGGTCCAAACGTGGTCTGAACTGTGGACCGCTAGTGCTCAGTCCCCCTGCACCATTCTGACCTCGCAATAGTGCTGCGCACGTCAATTGACGTGGCAAGCCTGTTTGCAAGGTTGGATTGGGGTGCTGGGGTGCTGGCACACCCTGCACCGGCATTGAGCCGCACGTGGGCTTCTCCGTGGGTGTCCCGACGCGTCACATGCGTTGTACATGCGATGGCAAGTTGTTATGGATCGCTAGATCAGCGGGCTCCAGCAACAACCAACTAAAACAAGTCGAGATCAGACCAGAGGAAACTCAAGAGGAAAGGTGTATTCATGGTCTACCACTACTATACAGCAAGTAGCAGTCTGGGGGAGGGAGAGAGTCTAGGAAAGCGAACCAGGGGGTGAAAACCAGACTAAACGTGAGGAAAGGGAAGGGAAAAAGAGGAACAGTTCGAAGATGAAGGTTTAAATACAAAAGAATTAGGGAAGTGCCATGAAAGACAGACTACTGGGTCTGTATGTACAAACCGAGAGAAATGCAAGAACAATAAGGCTGTCCTGCAGGTACAGCATGTCAATCAGTGTTTCAAGTAGTGATTTCAAGGAAATGGTTCGGAGCAATCAAGGGTCCTGACCCTGCGCCTCATGGTTGCCTCATGGTAAGGAGGTGAAACAATCCATGAGTGGATGTGTCAGTGAGCACATGGTGAACATGAGGTGGCCATGTGGATGTCATGTGGGTGAGTTCCTAGTTTGGGAATGATGAGATATTGGCAGTGGATGCTTGGCCAATAGCAGCATACGACTATGAGTATGTGTATGTGGGATCAGGATGGAAAGGCGAACGTGATGCTTCATCATTGGAGGCAAGGGAGAAGGCGAATCACTGAATGGGAAGAACCATGATGGGGGCAATGCAATGAACACTGGTAATCATACACCAGTGACTGTGGTTCCTGCAGTACGATAAGCAAGGGTGTTTCATATAACCCTTCTTGGCTGCAGGGTACTGGATGACTGGGATGTTGACTAGGTATGGATATTCCCAACCAGTGGACTGGTACATGAAGGTGATGAAACATGTCAGAATGCAAGTTTTTGTGGAGCATCAAGGGGACTTGTCATATATGCGAGTTTGGGTTGTTAGTTGAGCACCGGTGGTCAGCTGATGAGAAGAAAGGCGAATGAATGTGGAGGTGACATGTGAAGAAGAACAAGATGTTCGGCCAAGATAGGTCAAAGGAGTCATTGGTTGTCAGCAACTATGATGGATCCAATGTCTGAGTCATTGTGGGGAGGTTGCATTATCCGAATATAGGTTGCATAGATGTAGACGCCCACAAGGGTGGAGATGCCAATAGAACATATGACAATCGTGGCGATGAGCTGGGCGTCAAAGGTAACCATGAGGATCGGGATGACATGTCAGTCTTCTTCGAAATAGGAAAGTCGATCAGTCATCAGGCACAAGGCTATTCATTTGTCTGTGACAGGCACAAGGAACCGTGTAGGTGAATTGTGGAGGAACAATAACAATGTCATAAGCATATGGGTGTGGACATACGATCGGTCGGCAGAGAACCAGAGTATTCCAATTGCTGGGCATGATCGGTAGTTGGGTCATGGAGTATTCTTGTCTCCGGGTATGCACACTGGTCATGGGTTGTGACAAGAATGGAATGGTCAAGTTCGGATTGTATTGTCTTTAGGTTCCTTCAGCTCCTGGTTGTGCATAAATGGTTATGCACTGTCAGGTCATCCAATGAGAACGTGGGGTCAACCCGAGAGTTTGGTAACAAGGTATTGTCCAATCAGAGCATGGGACTTGGCACATCTTCGTGGGAATTTATGGGTGTCACGTGCTGTCAAAGCAAAAGACAGGGGCACAAAGGTAAAAATTGTAACATCTTTAGCCTCAAACTCAAGTTATAGTCTTGAGTCTGTCTGTCCTCGTCATCCGATATCGATATCATCGTCACGACCATGTTCGCGAAGTCGCACAGTTGATCGCAACTGTCGCACGTATGTTCATATTGTTTGGAAATCTAATAGTAGTTTCTGTACCCTCCCAAACATTTCTATGTGTAGTAGACATCTTCACATCCTCGCATTCACCTATTAGGTAGTTTGTTTGGGGATCTCCCCCTTTACAGCTTCCTTTAGCGTATCATTTTGGAGCCCAACCACGAGGCAGTATATTTTAGATTGCTTCAAAGATTGTCTCTACACCCTCTCATTCTTGACTGCTAATATTGCTAACACTTCCCATTTTTACACCACCATTTCCGATACTTTCTTTTAGCCCCCAATCCTTTAGCCCATGACATATCATTATACTCTTCGACATTCGACAAGGTCCATCGCACTATACCCAAGACCAATCGACGACAATCTTTACCATCCCCGACCAAGCCTTTTATATTCAATCATGTCTGGACCAGCTTTTATGCCAGCACGTGGTCATTAGACAGCTCCGACCTTTTCGCCATCCAAGCCCAGAGAACTCCAGCAATTCTTTGATGATCTCGAACTCTTGTTCACATGTTGCGCGATCACCAATGTTCAACAGAAGAAAAAGTTCGCATGACATTATGTCAACATCGACTCCTCCGACATTTGGGGTTACCTCCCAGCAAGCGAGCCTGGAATATCGTTCGAAGATTTTATACAAGCAGTGATTGCCCTTTATCCCAGAGCTGAAGACGGCAGAAAATGGTCGATCTCCAACATGGATGCATTGATTGGAGAACAGTTGCGAACTGGGATACATGATTCAAACGAACTTGGGAACTACTATCAAAGTTTCCTTAACATTACGACCTTTCTTCAAAGCAAGAATCACGTCTCTGATGCAGAAATTAGTCGAACATTCATTTGAGGTTTCCAGGACCATTTGTCGAAAGCGATTCGACACCGACTTTCCATCAAGTTCCCCGATCATTTCCTCAATGACCCATATTCACTTGACGATATCTATACCGCCACACAGTATGTCTTATGTGACAGTTCTGAATTTTCATATGAACTTGCGACGTCTGTTCCGAAACCTTCAAACTTGACTCCATCATCCCCAGCCAAGGATGATCTCACATCCATTGTAGATGAGTTCACGACTACATTGATTAATGCCTTGACCCCTTGAACCCCTCCTGCGACCACTTCTATGCATTGTTATGCCACATTGGAGCCCACATCGTTGATGATACCCCCTCGACACGCTTATACTGTCGAAATGTCGCCATCATATCAGCATATGTTGCGTGCTGCATATTTTAACAAAGATTCATCACATGCTAATATTTGCATCTTAAATCGACCTTCCTCACCCCTGACACCTCAAGCCTCTGATCAAACATCAGCTCTAGATTTATCTCGTATCGCTAAGCTAGAGCAAGAGTTAGCATTGCTCTGACAGCTTCGTTCTCAAGAAACCTTTGTCACCAAAGAAGAGCCAGAGCACAACTTTACTTCATTCAGGATTCCGGCAGCTGTATACTGTCTAGAAACACCAATATCATGATCACCTTCAACCACGACCCTTCCGATCCCGATTTGTCCTTCGTCAGTGCCCCCCATAGTTCCAATTTCAGCTTTGCAGCCCCCTGCTCCAGCTTGGTCTCATGTCCCCTCAATCACAGTCGCATCAGTATTGCCTTCGCCAGAGTCACCAGTACCGCCCCTGTCTCTGATAGATTTCCCTCCGCCTTCGCCCATCGAACCAGTATCTGCAGAATCCTCACCGCCCACTCCAGAGTTTGTGTCGGAACCATTGCCCAACCCCTCGACATTAGATATCGCGCCATCCGAACCAGTTTCGCCCTTGTCTCAGCCATCATATATTGTTTCTCTGACAACGTTAGCTTCGTTGCCGGACCCTCCACTGAATATAGTAACTTCGACTTCACACCCGAATATTGTGTCCATGTCGCCTTCGCCCCCTTTGCCATCGAATATTGTTTCTTCAAATCCCTCAATTTTCCCTTTGTTTATTTCTCCCCTTGATACGCCATCTAGTTTGACGCGCTCGACCACGAATGATCTAGTCTCCTGATCTATGTGAACTAACAACTCACATCGTGATGTTGGTGAACCGCCCCCTCGATTACACTGCGATTTGTCGACAAGCCCTTCTTGATCCCCTGACAATTATTTCGAGATAATCGGGACCCCTTTTTTGTTTTATTTATCCTCACAAATTCTTGCGATAATGGACGAAGCTTTTTACCATTGAAAATGTCGAAAAATAAAAATATTTATGGAGAAGGAAAAGGATCAATACTTCACGACGGCATCCGACCAGTCTTTAGGCATCATACCACAGCTCCATTAGCCATTCCCTTTCGTCCTCCAGCACCTCAACGAACTGCGAATAGATGGATACCTTCAGTTTCATCTGTGAAATCTCCTCCTCAGCTGACAACATCTGCGCCTCGATCTCCCCTTGGTTCATCACCTTCTCTTTCCCTTTTCCCTTCACGACGACTTTCACCGTATGAGGACTGATCTTCGACGATCCTGCGACACCGCTTGGTGGTCATTTTCTGATCCAGGCTTTTGCTACAACACAGTTCTTTTATTGTATTGCATGCGAACATTAGACGACTTACGAATTGGACCCCCGACATCCTTAGCCTGTGCAGTTTTTTGCCTTTTTTGTCCTAGGCTTATGGCCCAACCTAGCGATCCCGCCCCAGAAGCAGCCCTTCCGATCATCCTTACACTTGCGACATTTCGCATCACGATCTCCGTATTTGCATGGGAACTCAACCTTGAAGCCTTTGCATCGATCGCACTATAGGTTATTTAGATTGACAGCATAGCAGTGGTTTCAACAACATACCTTGCCTTCGACAGCCAAGAGACCGTCGTCGTCGCTTTCAAGAGCCTTTCGCTTCCCACCCAGATGTTCCTCCTCGTCCTTGTCTTGTTTGCGATCGACATCATCGTGCTTCACTGGATTTCGGATTGCCTCAAGTGCCGTCTTCAGTTCCTTTGCCGAGATTTCTTTCGCCTGGTATCGGTGATACAAATTTAGTTGGTCGACTTTCAGTTTTTCTTGTCGAGCTTCTTCGGCTTTAGCCTTGAGGGCTGCTGCTTCTTCAATCAGTTGTAGTCTCTCAGTTTCGCGTCGTTTCTCCTCCTCCGCTTGTTCAAGCAGCCACCGCATATGTTTCTCCTCCTCTTCCACCCGCTTCCTTTCGATCTCCTGTGCCTTGACAGCTTTTGCAAGCTTCGGCATCAAAATCACTCCTCCCCAACTCAGCCACCTCTCCTCTCCGAGCCCCTCATATATGACTTGTACTTCTGCGATCCATTGTATGACAATTTCATCTTTGGTCTCCTCCCACAGCTCGATCACCTCACGATATTGTTCCTAGATGTCTGAATTGTTTGGTTAGCAATTAGACTTTCTGGCGACATACTTACAATTGCCTCGACAAAAGACCGGCCCCAAGTCTCATACTCCTCAGTCCCGGCAATCAAACCACTGGGCATCGTGTTGACAAGCCCCTTGATCTTGTCTTTAAGGGCACCCGAGATTCTGATGACAGACGACATGATGATGGATGAGTTGTAGATGAGTAGATGATGGTCGACAATGTAGAGAAAATTTTTGAGAAGTTTCTCACGAGTTGTGGAGTTGTAGTCAACAAGGACATGTGCTTCCTTCTCTCACGTATTGACTGAGGACAGTCAAAATTTCAGTATGGAGGAAGATGATACGCATCATACGATCCTGAGCTCCAGATATACAAATCGGACGTACTATACCTCTCCATCGACCGTATCCCGATACCTCACGATCTTACGAACGTCTGTGAACTCTTCCGACACCTCTCGACAATGATCAATTACTTCCGAACTTGTCGCACCCACAGGACAAAGCCATCTTGTATTGGACTCGCCTTCATCGGACGTCTATTCCCCCTATTCCATCCACCTCCTACCTCACTTTCGATTGTATTGGACGTATTTGTATAGTAGTTTCCCTTTCTTTTCCGTTTTACCTTTCTGTTTCCTTTGTTTCTTTGTTTCCATATTATGTTTCACCTCTTGATCCCTTTATCCCCTTCCCCTTTTAGTATCATTACTACTCCTTTCTATCGATTTTATACCATTCCGATCCTCCAATCGAAGTAGTATAAAAAGAGATGTAGTTTAGATACATAGAAATAGATAGACAGACCCCCTCCTCCTTCTCAGACAGAGAAATCTACAACTTTCCCTCCCATTCGATCTTAGTCTAAGAGCTATAAAGCTCTCTTTAGCCTCGAACTCAAGTTATAGTCTTGAGTCTGTCTGTCCTCGTCATCCGATATCAATATCATCATTGCGACCATGTTCATGAAGTTGCACAGTTGATCGCAACTGTCGCACGTACGTTCGTATTGTTCGGAAACTTAATAGTAGTTTCTATACCTTCCCATACCTTTCTACATGTAGTAGACATCTTCGCATCCTCGCATTCACCTATTAGGTAGTTTGTTTGGGGATCTCCCCCTTTACAGCTTCCTTTAGCATATCAGCGCTATGTCATTGGATTCCTCCGTGCTCATGGATTTCGAGTTCAGCATCATCGTGTGATGTTTTCATTGCAGCGGGTTTATGCACTGGGTAGTCGTTTGCGAGATTGAAAAGTTAAGAAAAGGAAGGAATATGAAGTTAAATGACCAAACTCACTCTGGCATGTTGATGGACACCACAAGCTGATTCGGTGGGGCATTGTCATCCATGGGATTGTTGATGGCTATGATAGAACAGTTTGTACTTTGATTATAACACTGAATGCTGAGCTGCTAATGAATTCATACACAGGTCACCGGACTTCGAGCTAGCACCAATAACCTGGCTGCAACAGTGTTAGACGTATTCTTGGAGGCTGCAACAGCCTATGGAATGCCTTCTCAAATGTGTGGAGATCGTGGTGGTGAGAATATTGCATTGGCGATATACATGATCATGCGCAATGGTCCAAATTGTGCATCATTCATGTGGGGCTCATATGTGTTAATCCCTGAGAATGGTGAGTAGACTAATGTACATTGAACAGGTCCACCCATAACACACGTATTGAGCGACTTTGGGTTGAAGTTGGGACACAATTTGCTCACTTGTGGAGGGCCTTTTTCAGTCATTTGGAGTGAATCCACCACCTCAATGTCAGTAAACCCAGCCATCTCTGGCTCTTAGGTGTACTTTTTCTAGGAGCAATCAATAAAGACTGTAGACAATTTCAACTCGAATGGAATTCACACCCAATCTCTGGACCACGAACAAATGATAAGAGTCCCAATGTGTGTTTTGTACCCATTTGCTACTACTAGTAATAACAATCGTGTTTTTACTTCTTCACAGGATCTTCGTTTTTTAGGACAGACCAACTCGGCATCTATCGCGATAAATGTGAGAACATTCACCCTGATACAATCAGTAAATATTATGGTGTCCATGGACGTCCACGGCGAAATCGGAAGGACCAAACTGGTGCCGGCCATTCAGATAACAGTTCAGATTATTCTGATTTGGATGGGGAGCCCTTCGTCATTCCTGAGGATCTTGCTGAGCACATTGAAGATCACCAGCCACCAAACATCCAACATGATGCTGTAGACCCCCCACCACACGAAAGCCCATTCCGTGACGATGTACAAGAGAACCTATTCCAAAGAGTCCTTACTGAAATGATTGAACAGAATATTATACCTACAGGATATGGCTTGCTTCAATCAGAGTGGGACGACGAAGAATATCCATTATTTGACACAATCAATACAGGAAGAAGTAAAAAAGAAGTAAATATGGATCTATCGGACAGTGTGTGGTGGGAGCAAGCAGTACTCTGGGTCCAGGCATTAGATGTTCTCTCACATTTTGAGGATTTGTAGTCTAAAATAATCATCAGCTGAACGTGAAATGTGACAGGTTAAAATTTTACACATACCATCCCTCATCGTAGTTGCCTCATGTCAGAGTTTGTTACAATTTTTACCTTTGTGCCCCTGTCTTTTGCTTTGACAGCACGTGACACCCATACATTCCCATGAAGATGTGCCAAGTCCCACACTCTGATTGGACAATACCTTGTTACCAAACTCTCAGGTTGACCCCATGTCCTCATTGGATGATTTGACAGTGCATAACCATTCATGCACAACCAGGAGCTGAAGGAACCTGAAGACAATACAATCCGAACTTGACCATTCCATTCTTGTCACAACCCATGACCGGTATGCATACCCAGAGACAAGAAGACTCCATGACCCAACCACCGATCATACCCAGCAATCGGAATACTCTGGTTCTCCGCCGACCGATCGTATGTCCACACCCATATGCTCATGACATTGTTATTGTTCTTTCACAATTCACCTACACGGTTCCTTGTGCCTGTCACAGACAAATGAATAGCCTTGTGCCTGATGACCAATTGACTTTCCTATTTTGAAGAAGACCAACACGTCATCCTGATCCTCATGGTTACCTTTGACGCCCAGCTCATCGCCACAATTGTCATATGTTCTATTGGCATCTCCACCCTTGTGGGCGTCTATGTCTATGCAACCTATATTCGGATAACGCAACCTCCCCACAGTGACTCAGACACCGGATCCATCATAGTTGCCGACAACCGATGACTCCTTTGACCTATCTTGGCCGAACATCTTGTTCTTCTTCACATGTCACCTCCACATTCATTTGCCTTTCTTCTCGTCAGCTGACCGCCGGTGCTCAGCTAACAACCCGAACTCGCATGTATGACAAGTCCCCTTGATGCTCCACAAAGACTTGCATTCCGACATGTTTCCTCACCTTCATGTACCAGTCCACTGGTTGGGAATATCCATACCTAGTCGACATCCCAGTCATCCAGTACCCTGCAGCCAAGAAGGGTTATATGAAGCACCCTTGCTTATCGTACTGCAGGAACTACAGTTACTGGTGTATGATTACCAGTGTTCATTGCATTGACCCCATCATGGTTCTTGCATCATGTTCACCTTTCCATCCTGATCCCGCATACACATACTCATAGTCGTATGCTGCTATTGGCCAGGCATCCACTGCCAATGCAAACCATCAGGAAGACGAACCAATCTCATCATTCCCAAACCAGGAACTCAGCCACATGACATCCACATGGCCGCCTCATGTTCACCATGTGCCTGCTGATGCATCCACTCATGGATCCTTTCACCTCCTTACCATGAGGCAACCATGAGGCGCAGGGTCTGGACCCTTGATTGCTCCGAACCATTTCCTTGCAATCACTACTTGAAACACTGATGGACATGCTGTATCTGCAAGACAGCCTTATTGTTCCTGCATCTCTCTCGGTTTGTACATACAGACCCGGTAGTCTGTCTTTCATGGCATTTCCTTAACTCTTTTGTATTTAAACCTTCATCTTCGAACTGTTCCTCTTTTTCCCTTCCCTTTCCTCATGTTTAGTCTGGTTTTCTCTCCCTGGTTCGCTTTCCTAGACTCTCTCCCTCCCCCAGACTGCTACTTGCTGTATAGTAGTGGTAGACCATGAATACACCTTTCCTATTGTGTTTCCTCTGGTCTGATCTTGTTTTAGTTGGTTGTTGCTGGAGCCCGCTGATCTAGTGATCCATAACAGAGTTCTTCCATGGAACAATGACGAATGGGGCTCCATGCGACTGCGAGGAGTACTCACAGCCTGCCAATGTGGACCCTTCTCAGCCTGCACTCTGTGCAGAGTGTCTACATGGCAAAAGTAAGCATCCGAAGCTGGGTTTGCCCAATGGTTCTACCAAACTGGATTCAGTTCGTGACATCTTCAAAAAGATTACTCAAGACCAACCAAAGACCAGTGCTTCTGAGGCGCATTCAGAGGCGCTGAAGGGTTATCGTAAGGCATCTGGTTCATCTTCTAGAACAGTGTCAAGATCGAAGGTATAACGTCAACATTTACCTCATGATGATCTAACAAAATTTTTAGGGTAAAGATGCAAGCTCAAAGGCTCCGAAGTCAGGCAATAACAAATTGGTTCAAGTTGCCGCTGTTGCAGTGCTCGTTTGTGGTCTCAATGTGAGTACTACTAGTGAGAGCAGTGAGAAGGAACTCAGTGTTTTTCTAGGCATCTGGGGAATTGAAACGAAGCAAAGCCCTTGGGAAGATTGACCTCTCCAGGATGGAAACCCAAGGCTGTGCAAAAATCTCAGGCGACTATGATGAGGATATCGTATTTGATGCTAGCTGGACTCACGAAGAGGTGGACTCTTTCCTTCAAAAACTTTTGCCAATTCCCTTCCAGTATGTTGATGGCTTGCCAAGTCGTGCTTGCGGATCAAAGTCAGCGTGGGTCTTGCTATTCAAGGAGAATAAGAAGTTGTCAGTGGTTGCTAAGCAAGCATCTGGAAAAGGTACAAAGGGAGAGATAAATGTGGACCTGAGGAATCCAACATTTTCGTTGGTAAGGAAATTACACATATCCTATTATATAACAGTTTGAAATGTTAGTATCCTAGCATTGCGGGCTACCGTACCTGAAAAGGTGTACAATTCGTGGGCTGAAGGATCTGCCAGTGAGGGTAGCAAAGTGGAATCAGATGAATCAGACAAGGCAGATCATGATTTTGATGTAGACGAAGATGACGAACAGGAAAGTAAGCCAGTGATGTCACATGCTAAACTCCAAAGATGCTTACTACTACTCTATTGTTTTCCATCAAAGTTCGAAAATCCCAGTCCTTGAAGCGCCAACGCGAGTACTCTGATTCAGAGTCTGAAGTCACTGTTGTCAAGAAGCCTGCCCGTGTTAAGAGGAAGCTCAATACAGGTTGCGCCACACTCACTTTTCTTTATCCTAATACTACAACTAACAATGATACCATATAGGCTTGGAAGTGGCAGTGGCAAGTGCAGATAACATTGGGACTTCTTCAAAAACTCCATGTACGTCACATGCATTCTGATGAATGTTTTTTGACAAATTTTCAATAGTGTTCATTGCCTCTGACACGGAGTTCGACATATCGGCCTCAATTTAACACACCCAAGCTGTATCTACTCAAGCCACAGGCCCAACACGGCACTTAGAATTGGTTCTGGCCCTTCCAGGAACTGAAGTCATTCACAATCCCCACCAGCCTGTATCGCTGGTCCCCCAATTTGTCCTGCCTAGCATGGAGGCTTCCCTCCGAATGGGCAACAACCCCATCTACCGAGGTTGTTTGAGTCGAGACGGCTTTCCTAAAGATCCCATAATCAATCCTTGGTCCCTGGACTACAAAATGCCTCACATTTACATCAAATTCTAAATGTTCTTCACCTGGTAGACCCCAAATACAATACTCATTAGTAGTTCGTCGACTTCCGTTGCCTTCACACAGGAATCAAACTCAGCTGGAAGGGTGTCCAAGACGAGGTAAGAGTCTTTGTTGACACCAATGAGATCTTCCGCTTTCATCCATTCTGTTCTTCATTCGAAACACCTTCCGTCCTTTATTCAAAACGCTCCTTTCGTTCTTTATTAGAGACACTCCTCCATCACAATCAATCTACTTTCTTGCTCAAATCAATCCATAGTACTCCAAGCAGCCCATTCCTTTCGTATACCCTTGTATTACATTAGTTACTACACAGAAATTTAATAGTGAACATATTCCCACAACTTAGGTCAGTAGAATTGCTCTGCTGTGGTTTGCGGACTAGTCAACTAGGACTTGCGGAACCTGCGCTACCCACGGTAACTGCGGGTATCATGGGAATAAATAAAAGTACATCTGGAATGCCATATAATCTTGCCTTGACATACAGTCATGGGATTTAAACTTTCGCAAGGTGCCTCTGTTCTCAGCTGTGATTGTTCCCAGTAATTGCAAGTGACTACATAGAGGTTTAGCTCTTCAAAGCTTCAAGCTTCAAGCTTCATCTGTCATGGCATCACAAAATCATTTGGAAGCTGGTAGTGGTTTGGAAGCTGGTAGTGGTTGGTGGAGTTTGTCATCAGTAAGCAAACTATAATGGTTCTCAAGGCTCGGCTACTGGCTCGGCTAGTGGATGACAAATATGTAGTTATTTCTATATATATAGTATATGTACACAGCAAATCTTTGCGTCCAATATGCCCTCCCCGATCATCCCAGAATCTCCATCCCGGGATTGCCTCCCTGCCCCGAATTTGCCGGGATGCTCTACATCCATCTCCATACTGCCCTTTAGCTATGTTTAAGATAATATTACCATTTTCAGTAGCCTACATTTTGCCTATAAATACAGGGTTCTTTTCACTCAAATAATCCAGACTCTTTTGTAATGCCTCAGGTTTCTCAATGCCAGCAGCTGAGAAATGCTATCAGTGCAGCACAACATAACCTCATTCTAGCCAGGTACCATCACCTTATGGGATTGGTGCTGGATGATATGTTGTCTGATGCTGATTCTGACTCTGACTCTGACTCTACTATGGACTTCCAAATTCCTTCATCTGATCCTTCATCTGATCCTATTTCTGATGATTCCATGACAGACTCTCTATCCTCTGATGATGATGATGAAATTCTTGCAGGTGATTTATTTGAAAATATCAGACTTTGACCCTAATTTGATGATGATATCATAAGTCTTGTGTTTGAGGAACTACACAAGACTCTTGCTGCCCTAGATGATGAAGTCCAAACAGCTTGGGTTCTCAATCATCGTCCACCTCCTCCTTGAGCCCCTCAAATTCAGCTTCTTGCTGAATGGGCTACTGAACACCCCAATCATTTTCGCCGCAAAGTCCGTGTTCTTCCTGCAGTGTTTGATGAACTTGTCAGAAAGATCCAAGATCATGCAATTTTCTAACTCAGGGCCAGCTTCCTGCATACTTCCAGCTTGCCATTTTTCTCAATCGTGCTGGGCACTATGGTAATGCTGCAACTACTGAAGATGTAGCTGAGTGGGCTGGGGTTTCAGTTGGCACAGTTTACAATTGCAGCTCTCGTGTCATGATTGCACTTGTCTCTTTACATGATGAAGTCATGCATTGGGACATCCAAGATCCAGCTTGTATGGAGGAGAAAAACAGAGCAAAGGCATGGGTTGAAGCAAAAACTTGTAGAGGTTGGAGAAATGGATACCTCTCCTGTGATGGGTCATGCTTCAACCTCTTTCAAAAACCTGGATACCATGGAGAAACTTTCTATGACAAAAAGAGCAATTATTCTCTTAATTGTCAAGTTGAGTTCTTCTTTGTAATATTGATATGATATTGACATTTATTTTTTTAGGTCATTTGTCTTCCCCACAATTTGCAAATTGTGGACTATGTGGCTGGTGTGGTTGGAAGCATTCATGATTCAGCTGTTTTCAATACTACCCGCATTGCTCGACAGCCAGAAGCATTCTTCGCACCTGGTGAGTGGATGTGGGCTGATTCTGCCTATCCATGCCACCCATGGTGTGTCCCACCCTTCATCAAGCCACGACGTGGACAGCTCAATGCTCAGCAAAGAACCTTCAACTACCACCTCTCAAAGGTTTGTTTGATGTTGCAATCCCAGAAATTCAGTTCAAACTTCATGCATTTTAGATTCGAGTAAGGTCCGAACACCTGTTTGGTGCTTTAAAAGGTCGCTTTCAGTCACTCCGGGAACTTCAGTTCAAGATCCAGAACGAGAGGGATATGGCTCTTGTCACCCTCTGGATTTGTTGCTGCCTAATACTACACAACATGATAATCAAGATTGAGGAGACATTTGGCTCAAAGGATACATGGGAGTGGGCTAAGGATGATGAAGAAGACTTTGAGGAGGAGCAGGAGCAGGAAGGTGAAGAGGGTGAAGCAGTTCAAAATGGTAGCCAAGATGGCCAGGCATTTCGGGAAGGGCTTATGAGAATTTTGTTGTGATTTGCCTGTTAAATTTCTCTGTATTTACAATGCAGGATGAAAGGATGGTATATTTATTCTACAAAAACTACAAAAAAAAATACAACACGGGCCACTGTAAGGATTACTCAGAAATCGGAGGGAAATTTGACGCTGGTATATCCCTAACAAGCTCCATCTCTCTCACCTTGAGTGCTTGCCTGTGTGTCTTTTCCTTCTCCATCTCCAGCTCAATCTTCAGCCACTCGATTTCAAACTGTGCCAGGGAAAGTTCGTGATCATGCTTAGCTCGAGTACTAGATTGGTCTCGATCCACCTCAGTCTTCGCCAATTCAATTTTTGCTAAATTGAGCTCATGCTCGCGTTGGGCGTTCTGATCCACCGTCTCCTTGGCCTTGCCCTCCTCCCGAATAAAACGTAAATCCATTTTTCATTTTTTGTTTGAGACGCTGGTGTGATAGGTGGTGGTGAGAGATTGGATCGAGGAAAGGCTGTCAGAGACATTGCCTGCCGAATCCGTGGCACGTTTACGTCTTTTTTCAGGTGAGGGGCCAGATCCAGATGATTGTGACCACGGAGTAGCCTGGGACATGTGTGGTATGGATGGCTGTTGACGGAAAGGTGTATGGATAGACATGGATTGTGTCTGCAAAGAAAGGTCCCGTTCTGATCTGGATCCAGACGCCCAACTGACAGGGCTCTCACTCTGGGAGGAAGGGTTGGATGAAAGGGGCATCAGGTATTGGTGGGAAGGGCCGAAAGGCGAAAGACGTGGACTCCTTTCTGGCATCACCTGTGCTGACCATATACCATCCCCGCTGCCAATTGGGCTTTCCACAGTGTTAGTGCCAAATGCCGGATTTGGACACTCGTCGAAAATGAAATTTGGGGGCGTAAGGGGGGCCAGGATATGATCGGTGGGAAGTGGGGTTGAAAGGGGGCAAGGGCTGGCGTTGATGGGGATTTCTGGGATACGTTGGGTAGTATTGGTGGTGGAGGGTGCTACAGGTGAATGTAGAGGGGCCAGGGTGTCAAAATCGTCGAGTGATTGCAGCTGTGAGTGTTGAACATCGGCAGGTACTTGGCCGGATGATGGGAAAGCTGGAATGGTGGCCAGTTGCATCCTTGGGTTGCGAAAGAGCGCTGCAGCTTGCTGGCCAAGGTTTTGACCAGTATCGGAAGTGGCCGGACTCAGATTGTGACTCAGAAGTTGCTTCCAGAGCCCATGTAGATCCTGGAACCACGGAAATTCATGCATGGCATGATCTGCTGACTTTTTGAGCAAATGCAACGGTAATAAAAAAACAACAAGCTTACCGATGGGGTTGACATGACCTGATCCATCTTCAGCACGAATTCCAGCACCGGTTTGATTGAGGCCATGCATGATATCGCGATATTTCGTTTTGAGGCTATATAGTTGTGAATCAGTAAGATCCCAGTCACACGAGAAGAAACTTACGCCTGTAAGCGGTTTTCAACGGTCTTCACATACTTCTCAACATTGGTTTCATATGTAGCAAGAACTTGAGGATCTTCATCAACCGAAAAGATGGCCCAAGCGATGTGGTTGTAAATCACGTTCCGCGATTCCTTTCCAACCTTCTTCTTCCGGTTATCAGCCTTAGCATCCTGAGTAGAGTCAGAAAATAGGAGCAATCCGTCGGCAGGGTGGTCCTTCAACCAGCAAACAAGTCGATCTGTTCGAGCGCTGTGTTTGCCCTCCCAATAGACTTTGATTTTGGCAACGTCAGCGCTGCTATCCAGAGACGGACCAAGAGCACGAACTTCTACTCCTTTGCCCTTGTAGCTGGCTTGCATTGTGGTGGACATTTTAGATTTACGTCTATGAGTGTTATGTCGGGCAGGCATGAAGGTTTGCTGAGTATTAAATTACTACTGTATATAAGGTAGACGTCGTCCATCCTTGTACAAGGTCACATGTTGTGACGATATTTGTGACATATCCAAGCAAATCAGGAAAGAATGTGTCGGAAAAACTATGGAAGACGCCTTTTGCAACATCAAGGATGAAAATAAGAAAATTGTTCCCTATCAATTGTTGTAAATATAGTTAAGAATGAGATCCCACAATCCTGTGAGAATCGGTTCAGTCTGAGCTAAGTTATTCAACGAATAAGATTTGATCGACCTTTAGTCCGATCAGTCCTCGTGTCCACCTGCAGGTCACACAATGCGTTCTCTTCCGAGTTCTTCCATGATGTTCTCAGGCAACACTCGATGCCCACGATACTTTCTCGATGCCCATGCTGCCTGTCTTCCGTTTAATCCTCGACTGTAAGCGTCCATAAATCGCAGAGACCGGTTCGCAAACTTGCGCATCATGACCAACGGGATCAATTCCAAAGCCATAACGGTATTCACTTCAAGATGGTCTTCTCAGGAGGATTCTGGGTAAGTTCAGTAGACACTTTTCGCTCGCCCCCAACACTGTTCTATAAAATTTAGTTCACAATGAAATTTTGGAAGGAAGAGAACTTGGACGCCACGCGAACGGCAGAGGATTTGAAGCAGTGAGTCCACATGCATGAAATCGGGCTGATTGTATAGGATCCGACGACAGCAACAATTCGTCACACCTGCCTTACATTTGAAGTCTTTGCATTCGGCATGAACTCTCGACATATCTCCAAAGCCCTGCTCACTTATAATTACTGCCATTCCTTTGAACACCCCTGCGCGTGGATGACCCGGTGGGAAATACAATGATTGCGGTTCGCTGTTCGCAAATTGAGCATCTTTCATTCTTATTTTGGTTTTGTTGTTTGACCCGTCAGGTTTGCAGATCGGTTTTCCTGTGGTTGGATTGCGTTTAGTCACTTCAACCCCCCAGTTCGAGCCTTCCTTCGGAATGTTCTTCGGCATCCGACGAGCCGATAAGGCATCTTCCACCCTTTTCAGGTGAGTCGTCGTGTTGTCATATACAAGGACATGTTCATACTGAGGATAAAATTCGTTCAGTATGTCCATTGCAGCCATTGCTTTCTCCTGGACATCCTTGTTGGTAAAGTAGCTGTCACAGTTCTTCCCCGGCTTGAAAAGTCACTGCGCTGATTGTTTACCATCCGGAGATCGAAGCCAGCCAAAACCTTGCGAAACAAAGTCTGCTACCATCAAGGATGCCCCTTCACCTTTAGCGTAGGGTTTTGCCGGGGAGTCTTTGTAGTACCAACCCTTCATTCAACGATCATGGGCATAGAAAATTGATTCATCATGGAACCAAGCAATGACCCGGCAACCTGGACTAATGGGGGGCAATTCAACTAACTTCTCATCCCACCAAGCCATCCGTTCTTGAATCTGGCGCCATTGCGCCAAGAAGACATTCTCACGATAGTAAACAACATCCTCCCGTTCATGTCCGTCCACATATTGTCCCTTTGGCGCTGTCCTATAACGGTATCCAAGCGCATTGAGGTATTGGCAAGCCGTGCTGTGACTGATATTCCTCTCAATTCCATATTTTTCTTTGATGTCTGGCTGATGCAGAAACTCCATTAGCTTCCTGGCTGAGATTTCTTTGCCTATCGACAGTAAAAATATACTGATTTCATTACACAGGTTCTCATCAACAAGTCGGGAGTTGTTCCAATCTCCATATGGGTTGACAGGCAGGACCTTTCGATCGGCAAGGAATGCTCAGCACAGTTCTCAAAGGTGTCACGCGCAATGACGACCCCAACCCATCCCTATGGCGGTTTGGTATGACGATGCCCCCCAATGACTGTATGTCTTTGAATTTGGATGGGTGTACATGCGCAACATTGATTGCATACCCTCTAGCCTGGAACGTGTCCAAAGATCGAGGTCAGGGTCTTTATAACCAGCGCCGGTTTTACGTTTTGGCCAAATGATGGAACTCAGGTCAGGGAGTGTGATCAATGCATCCTGCAGGGTCGGTGATGTGTAAATATGTCCAGAGAGTGATCGAGGCTCATCATGTGGATCAAAGGGCGAGTACTTGTATCCCTGGGGTGGTCCAGGTGACGGTCTCCTTGATGGAATATCCACATCCAAATCAGGGTCTGTCTCATCTTCGTCATCATCCTCCCCCTCTGAAACAACCACCTCAGGTCCTGGAAGGGGCTCATCTGGATATGGAATCTCGTCACAATCAATTTCTTTATGGTCCAGAAGATGTTCCACAATTAGGGAATACATTCTGAAGGTAGGACTTGTGTCTGGCTGTGCTGCGAGGCTTCCTTTTTTGACATGGCATCGAAAGGTCGACTGCATATCAGATGAGGATTGTTTTTTAGGACTGGGACTGGGAGATTCCTAAAGGAAGACGTTTTGTGATGATTCGAGTTGTTGGAAATTGGAACTATACATTTTCAGTGCCTCCAGCAGTGGAATTCGTGCTGGTATCCCTTTTTTGCCTCTTTGGGAGATCTTTTGTGGACCCTTGGTGTAGATTGGCAATTGAGCTCATCACTTTCCTCCTTCTGCGTGACATTGGGTCTGCCGGATGGGTGATGAGAAAGGGTTATGCAAGTTTCTCAAATAACTTGTGCAAATCAGTATATTTTTTTCATTGAAACAGGTATTTACGTGTTATTTGCATATATCTATAATTGATAGGGACAATTTTTGCAATATTAGTCCTCAATCCCTCTAAAAGCATGTTTATTGACGCGTTGCACCGTGTTCTTGCCTTATTTAGACACTGTCACGCTTTATCACATGACCTTGTACGAGGATGGACAACGTCTACCTTAGAAATAACTATATACTTGTCATCCACTAGCCGAGCCAGTTAGACCGGTGACCGTCTCTTGGCGAGCCCTAATTGGGAACTCTCGCTAGAGAGACCGGTAGATCTGAGCTTGAATTCCCTTGTTTCCGGGAGTTTCTATATTAGGTCATGCTCAATAAGGAAATTTATCATGTTTCTCTTATCGCTATCTTATCTAGTCCTTGTGCTTGACCAACGGTTCAGAGAATGGCTGCTGCAGATCCCCCGTTGCCCGCAATGGAACTTGAAATGATCAGGAACCTCTCTGGCAACGACTTGACTGCAAAATATCAAGAGCTATCATCTGATAAATTACCAGGGCAAGAGTTCTTTTCAGATCTGAGTGCTTCGGAAACAGAAACAGTCTACAAATGCTGTCTCTTGCTCTATGTGGCCTCAAAGGGCACAAAATTACCTCGCGTTTTTCAACTACAGGCTACTCTGGCCCTCTTGGCTGGTCAGGACAGCCTTATCAACGCTGGAACTGGCTCTGGCAAGACGCTCTGCATGGTTCTCCCTGCTCTGCTGGACCCCGGCTCGGTTTCCTTGGTCGTTTCTCCCTTGAAGAGGTTACAGGTCTTGCAGGTAAGTATTCCATCAAGTTTTGACCTTATTGAAGCATGGTTGCCTCAGGTTGCGGAATTTCAAGCATATGGACTGACTGCGGCTTCAATTAATGAGGACACGACAAATGCGCCCGAATTTTGGCAGGAGAGTTCATTTCTCATGTTTCTATCACGTCTCTGACTCATTTTCAGGCTGTACAAGCTGGGCAATACACAATCCTCGTCATACAACCAGAGCAACTACAAAGCTTCGAAGGACACTTTCCTCGCCTTGCGCAAGCACTACGGAATCGGCATTTCGCCAAACTTGTCAAGCGAGTTCATGTGGACGAGGCACACACTATCTACACTGCCGGAATCTCCCTGTATGGCCTCCCTGCTTTCCACCCAGCTTGGGGATCACTGGGCCAACTTCACTTGGTTCTCGCGAAAGACACTCCATTTCAAGCACTCTCCGGAACATTTCCCAGCCACATCATCAAGTGCGTTGCAGATAAATTGTTGTTCCCATCAAGTTTCATCACCATCACTCTCACGTCAAACTGCCCGAACATCACCTACGCGACGCACACTATCTCCGAATCACTCAGCAACTTTCATAACCTCCAGTTCTTGATTCCTGATACCCACAATCAACCGTTCGAAATTAATTTAATCCCCAAAACCCTCATCTTCCACGACGACCGCCAAGAGGCTGCCAATGCCGCCAAATTTCTCAACAATCTCTGCCCTGAATCCATGCGTCACAAGCGGATTGCCAAGCACTACCACAGTACTATGTCAGATGAATACCTAGAACAGACCTTCAACGACTTTGCCGCACCTGGTGGGACAACGAGATACTGTGCGCAACGTCAGGTGCTTCAACAGTAAGTGTTGATTTCTCAAAGTGTTTTCACTCACGTTTCTTGTTCTCAGGGTCTTGACGTACCAGATATTGCATGCATCATTCAATACGGAGTCTGTAGAGATATCCCGAACCTTCGACAGAGGGGTGGACGCGGCGGATGCACCTCATCCATCAACGCCCTTTTCCTCATTATGTACGAACCATGGGCCTTGACAACAGACCTGTCAAAGTTGTCGGTGGACCTTAGCGACCCGGATCAACCCCTACAAGCAATCACCAAGCTGTCAAAAAAACCAGAACGGACTGGAGCAGCGATGTACCAATGTATCCAGTCGGGGAACTGCATATGTGCCTTCTTTGCAAGTTACCTCGGTGATAAGACAACTACAGGTATGTGCTGACCAGGTTCACTGTTGACAAGCTCATATTGCTTATCCACAGCGATGTTATCTATGAATCGCTTTTGTTGCCATAACCACTCTGACACTGGCTTCGATCTCACTCAATTCTTCCCAGGAACATTTTTAATGGCACAGAACTTCACATTCGTTGAGCAAGTCTTCCACGCATCCACCACAAGACCAAAATATTGGCCAGTGAAAGAGCGCGAACCGCTGAAGGCACTTTTATATGCATGGCGTTCACATTCACACCGTGCTGATCAATATCGAGCTGTCCGTCAGATCTCGTGGATACTTACTGATGCCGAAATAGAATTGATCTCAAAAACTGTCAAGACGAAGCTCCGTACAATTGACGACCTCAGGACGTTGTTGGATGCCCGTGAAGACTGGACTAGTGAATGGGGTGCACAGGTAGTGGGTGAAATTCACTTGTTTGATTCATAATTACATATCATCCGTGTCCAAACTCATAGCTACTGCCAGTAATTCATCATCCTCTGTCAATGCTGCAGCCTTGTCTAAGTTCCCTTCCATCATGCACGCAAGCTTCTTGTTGAATGTTGCCAGGCTTGACGACACGAGTTTTCGTTCCCCTGACTCAATGAGATCGGGCACAACCTTCTGTTGTTCATTCCCATTTCGTCCTGATTGGTAGTTGTTGAGGCCAAGTTCATGAACCTTGTTGGCGACTCTCCAAACGAGATGCGAAGTGTCAGGGGTTGTATGTGTTTTTCCTTCATACACTCCACCAAGCGCTGATGTTACTTGTTTCTTGACGTGCTGGAGCTGAAGGACAGTGCTGGAAATGTCACCCAACCTGTCCCAGTTTGCGCAAACACCTTTTGTGACAAAAAAAAGCTGTGGAACACCCTTCACCAAACTCTAGTGTGTAAGAACACTGCTGACGCACCTTGAGGTAACCAATTAAGTGTTCGATGTTAAGATCGACTGCCATGAAGTGTTGGGGCAGTCCTGAGACGTTCACAAGCATGTTGTCTCGCATAATGTCACTGATAATAATCAGTGCAAATTTAATTTAATTTAATATGAGCTCACGTGAATTTTGGTGTCCAAATGTACTTGAGACTAGCTAGAAAGTGTAAGATCTCAGTACAGTAATTATTCAAGCCTGCGCCACGAAAGATCTTCGCCAGTGAGGGAAGAAGATCCTCGACCCGACCAAAGTCGCCCTGAGAGATTGCCTGTGTGAGTTCCATGACGTAGAGAAGGTCTTGAGAGAGCAAGAGAATTTTTTGGTGGGCAAGGTCCTTGAGAGGATCTGGTGCATTCGGGTAGGGGGGCTTGAGTGGGTCTTTGGCTTTTGCACCTTTTCGCCAGGTTTCCATTGGTGTAGAACACTTCGTTAAGACGTTCTGTGCGCGACGCAGAAGATCTTGTGCACTTGGGTTCGTTTTTGCGAAGTTGTCAAAGTCACCAAGTTCTTCTCGCCAGCCATTGAGGATCATTCCATGGAGAATCTGTGTCAGAGCAGCCAGCAATGTGTGGTAGTCCGGATGCTCGCCACCAAGCCGTGCCTTCTCCATGAGAGCAAAAAAGTATGTTAAACTGCCGGTTTGATGAAGCAAACCGCGCTGGACATGCAGGAGTGCCCACGCCAAGTTTAAGCAAAGGTGAAAAAGACCAAACGCAAGCTGAAAGATGTCCCGCCAGGACCAGGGATTGATGACATTTATTCGCGAGACTTGCCCTCCACGGATATGAGCATTTGTTGATTGGTCATTCACACTCGGAATCGCGTTTTGACTGAGTGTCTTCGTATCCATGCCAAGCTGCACTCGGTAAGCATCATCGTGGACTGCAAGATTTCCCACTATTGATGACTCATCAATAGTTGTTGTACGAAGCGGGTATTGGTTTGTTTTTTCTCCAGGAGGCATCGGTCGTCGAGGAATGGGCTGAAGATTTGGGTCACCTGCATACTTTTCAAACAACTTGCAGTACCGGCAGAGAATCTGGGTGATAATGACAGAAAACTGATGATCGAGGGTCTTGATTTGCTCCAAGCTGAGACTGAGGTCCATATTTGACAACCCCTTGAAGGTTTTGTAACGACCAATGATGGGTGCAAGTACCAGATCCTCGGGTCTGGCATTCCGAAGCATATAGAGAATCCCAAAGGTTCCGGATCTGACCTTGGCAGGCATTAACGATCCGCATTGTTCAACAAAGTTTGAGGTGCTGATGTTGATATTATCGTAACAGAACATATGCAGAAGGGTGGCAGCTTGCTTCACAAAAGAGATGCATCACTGGCTGAGGTGTGATAGAAGGGTCCTGATACTGTCATAAGATATGGTCAAACTGCAGCGGAACAGGGCGTCGATCATTTTCTTTGGGGATCCTGTACTCCAGAGGAAAAGGCCGAAGACAGCTTGAAACTTGATGGATCTATTTGAGCGTTGGTAGGCTAGCTGAGCAACAATGATATTGCAGACCTGGCATGTTTGAGCAACGAAAGGGGATATAAATCAATTGAGACTCACAGTTTCCGGGTCTTTGATTTTGTTCTTTGATTTTGCTTCTTCCGTCTGAGCAGCAGCTTGTAGAACGCGCTGTAGTGTTGGACATAACAGGATTGCTGGCCCAAGAGTCGTGTCGAGTTTCCAGTCTAGAATCAGCTCCGGAGTGACATTCTTCACACCTGTAAGGGAGAGCTCCTTCGCAACTTGGTCCATCTCGGCATAAACGATGGAGCAGATTGAGTCGACGGCATGAGGGCGCATCCAGTTCAAGATCCAGTCATGGCCTTTTGGGTGCGCAAAGATCCTATCGAGAAGAAGGGTAGTCTTTGAAGAGCTCCGAGAGAACCATTGCAGCTGATAGCTTTCATATATGTCTTGTTCCGGGTCAAGTAAATCTAGAAGGAAATCCAGAGGTGTCCGGTGAGCGCTATCAAGCATCGTCAAGATTCCCTGCTTGCATTCCTTCCAAGAGTTTCGTGGTAAAGCGGTACTTCGGATTGTCTTGTATGTACGCATTCCGGATGCTAGTAATGTCGGCTGATTTTCTTTTGTGCTCGAAGACAACTCCAGAAGCAAGGGGCCGGGTTCGTCGTCCTTTCAGATCGGGGACATACCATCATTAACCAGGAAATCTTCAGGCATGGTGTATAGCAAATAGTCATCTAGAGAGTCCCTTGGTGTCTCCAGGATTGACGATTGCACTGACGACGGACTCAGGTGAGTGGTTAGCCCAGGCCTTGAGTTCTCTCCAAGGAACCCTTGACTTGACGGATTCCAGGCTCGGAAGACCGGAGCAGGTGTCCAGGGACTCATAAGAAACATTCCAGGCTGCGAGGATTCTTGAGTTTGCCCTACAGAACTTGGCCCGGGTGTGTTCGCGTTAGCTGTTCCAAAGTCCAACTTTTGTCCAAGTTCGACGGCTTTGTGTCTTGTCTTGTTCCGTTTCTTCTTAGGCGCGTTTGGATTAACAGAGATGAAGGGGTCATTTGCGTGGGGACGTTTCATGGTACAGGATAAAAAGATGTATTATTTCGATGTGAAGGATATTCGATCATAATCGACACCTATGATATTTTCGCCACACGTGATGAATTTCCTTTTTGAGTCTGACCTAATGCGGTAGGTATGGATTACATGGTAATTCAAGCTCAGATCTCCCAGGCTCTCTATCGAGGTTTACCGGTTTAGAAGAGAGCCTGGTCACGAGGCTACGAGCCAGTAGCCGAGCCTTGAGAACCATTTATGGCTGAGACACATGATCAGGCTCTCGGTGTGGTATGATACAAATTATATAGCAGATCTGCGATTGTAATGCTTTATATTGATTTCGTGATGGGTGTAACGATATCATCGATGATGCGTACCAACCCCGCAGCGCACAAACTGGGCGCCGACTTGCCTCAGAATGCGCTAGATTGTCCTGATGATATCGATGCGAAACCTCCGAGTCAGCCTCTCCCGGTCCCGGTCGAATGCAGACCCCCCATAATCATGTTCAGCCGCGGAAGCCGTTTCGTCTTTCAATACTGGCCACGAGACCCTAAGGGTAAACCCCTCCTGCCCCCCTCCTCCAAACGAGGCAAGGAGACCTCGAACGGTATCCAGTTCTGGGGTGAAACCTTACGCGACTTCTACTTTGTAAATCGCGTTCCAGACATCCCTTACTATGTAACATTGTCAACGGGAAGCAAACTCGCAGCGGCTTTCCGAGAGATGGGCGAACTCGACTGGGCACAGGAGGAGATCGAAAGGGCTGACAACGAAAAGGAGCCTTCCCAGGTTTTTCCATGTGATGTCGGAGTCCTCATTCGCGACGCAGAAACGCGAATGAGCCTATTTAGTCCAGCATCTCCTGGCTTGCTTCCTCCCCTGCACAGAGCCCCAACACTACAGCAGCGCATTCCATACCATCTTCTGCCTCGGAAACTTATCGTACACGATCCCAGCAACGTCCTCTTTGTCGGCTGCAATTTTGATAAATCGGATGATACCAACAATAAACCTGATACCCGAACGTACGGTCTGCGATTGTCAAAAGAATGTCTATTACAACAAGAAGCCAATTCCAACCCAGAGCGCCACGTCAGGATTCAACTCATTCCAAAGATTCCTGGGACAGACTCTCTGCTCATAGCTGCTCTGTGTCCACCTCAGCCGGATCCTCCCCAGTCGATTCCTGAAGCCCATCTCTACCTTTCGCCTTCGGCGTGTTGTGGCGAAGGAAACCACTCTGTGGTCTATAAAGCCGAATGGGAACTGCCTCGCTCTTTGCTGGTTGCAGATGTGCTTTGCGAGACATGTCTGTTGGAGAAGGTAACCGAGGAGTTGACAGTAATGGAAAAGTCCGGAACGTTGATCGTGCCTGGTGGTTTGTCCGCCTACGATGCGACGATAATTGGCCCCAAGCCCGATGGAACCCCTGCAGGAATATCATTTGCAACCACTTCGACATCGAAGGGAAATTTTCCTCCAATTGTTCACGGCACACGCGATGTCGTAGAAGAGTGTACTGAATATCAAAATAATGCCCACAAGGCGGAGAATGAGCTGGGTAACAAAGGTGAAACTAGCAGCGGTAAGGGCAAGGGCAAGGGCAAGGAGGATAGCATGAAAGAGATTCTCACCACGATGGAAAGGCCAAACTTGGTCCTTCGTCTTGATATACAATGGCAAAATCCCGAGCGTGCTCCGTACTGCTCACATCTTCAACCATCATACCAGGTGCCCCTGACCACGAAGGTCACTGTCGCTGCTAAACTCAGCCATAGATACGACAACCACCTTGCCCGCGAGGCCATCAATTACCAGAAATTCCCTTCTCATTTCTTTGAACATTACAACGGATACAATCTGTTGCCACCACTTCACAATCCGTTTCCCGTTGGAGCGTTGGTGCCTCAGTTTTACGGTTATTACAAGCCAATCAAGAGCGACGATTCACCGCCATACCTCAGCCCGATCCTTCTCATGGAAGACTGCGGTACTCCCATACAGCCAGAATCACTCAACCTAGATGACAGACAGGAATGCGCCTCTATTCTCTTTCGATTCCATTACGCTGGGTGGTTTCACGGGTCGGTCGCTCCACGTAATATCGTTATGCAGAAGGGTCCGCTAACAACATGGCCTGCCTTTCGTGATCTTGACGATGTTCGAAGCTTTCGCTTGATTGACTTTGGGAGGTCGGCCCTTGGCGAGAGCACGATTGCAGAGGCCGCAGAAGTTGTGCAACTTCTCCTTGAAAGCTAAGACGCTATTCAAGTTCTTCATGGCTACGTATGCCCCGCTTATATCATTAGAATCAAAGCCAATTGTAAATTGTTAGTAAAGTGTACAGTTTATCACTCATGATCGGTCTACCATCCTCATGGACTTGTCGGGAGACACGAAACATCGCATTTCGGAAATGACAAAACAGCTGCAGCCATTACTTTGTTACTTTGCTAATTGGGTACTCCAACGAATCGACCACTTCGTCCCATGTTCTGGGTTATACCTTACCTATAGAAGAACAAGAGCGAATATTGCCATAGAGCTCGAGACTAACCACTCTTCCAGTGGTAGAAAAAATGTGCATGTGAAGCTGTTTGGTTGGTGAATTTTGGTAGTGATGTTCGGGCCTGGTTTGGCCTGAATTCAGCCATGGCTTGGATCTGGCCTGCGGCGGCGCTGTGGCTTTGGGTTGTGGGAGAAGGTTCAATGGAGAGGCTGAGAGCATGACGGGTGAGATGATGCACAACCTCACGCACGCGACCTCCACTCTGGCGGACAGTCAGAAGCCACGATGAAGTTTCACTGTGCAGCAGCCACGTGCCTATATCGATTTCTCTCCGTTATCCTGCTTGCACTTGGACCATCCCCACATGCCTGAAGCCGAGAAAGAGGCAAGCAGTGAAAATGCTGGAAATCCTCACGTAGGGACCGGCTACTGTTCAGCGCTTTGACACTTATTATCACCATATGTTCTGAAGGTACAATTTATCAATGATCGTGAGTCCAGTCGTGACTTTTATCCTTCAAGTTTTGGGAAATGACCTTCCCTTATGCTAGCCACATATAGATCAGTATTAGAGTGGGAAGGAGATGAGAAACAGTCCACTTCATCCAATGTTGCCGAACCCCAGGATTTCGTCCCGTATTATCGTGGACTTTCTGCTTTGCATCCACGATGCCCCTTCGACGAGTTTGGAAGAGACACCCAACCTACACTTTTCACGGCTACATTGGTTACGAACGGAACCCACATTCGACCAGTTCCCAACGTTAAAGTTTCAATTGAAGTTTTGAATATGGACAATATGGACGGTGGCTCAGACAAAGTAAGACTTCACCTGAAATTGCGGATGCTGTGGAAGCCAGCTTTGCCTGAGATCCGTGAATCTGATGAGATGGTACGGTTTCAGACCTACGATCGAGGAGGTCCACTTACTGATACCTTTAGGATATAACGTACAAATCCCTCCCTGACGACAGCTTTGAATGCCAGAAGACGATACTTCAACTCCGGCAATCGGCGGACTGGAACACTGGACCAGTGATTATGCCCACTTTCATTGGACCGGGCGAACCGCCTCCAGTCGTACCCCAGCAACCGCCGCCATTTCTTGGGCCTTTCATCTCCCTCCAAACAACTTGCGGAGAGCGGGATGATCCCTTTTTTACTGAAACACGGCTTCGTGAAAATTTTTCCTTGGCGAGGGAAGGAACCATTCACGTAAGAAAGGACGAATTTCCTCGCACACCAGCATCAGGGGATCTTCTTTCTCCATGGAACATAGAAGTTGAGCATCGCTTCACCGAGCTTCTCTCGACTGCAGGTGTGTGTGGCAACCCCGCATACCGTGGTACTCATGCATTGATGTCAGCATAGGTGGACGGAGAGGATTTCCTTTTGATACACAGACAGCTACACTCCACATTCATTCAGCTTCCGGACTTCAAGGCAAGATGCATGGTACTGAAGCCAATTCGTCACGGCATGCTAATCTTTGGTTTAGATGTCGCATTTCATGAATTCGACCAGCTTGACCAAGAAAATCTGAAGAACAGGATTCGACAGCTTTCTAGCCGGAACCTCAGATGGACCATCAACGGTATCAAGTTCTGTTTCCAACCAAATTCTTTTTTATATACTGATCCTTGTTCCTAGATATTCAAGTCCTGTCTGGTTACAGAACATTGAACGGCGAAGAGTACTCAACTGTGGAAATCTCCAGCAAGTATCGCCTGGATTCTTTCAGATCCAAGGTTTGAGGTCTCAACTGGCTCTCGCAATCCTCATTTATCAATCTGGTGTGTTTAGATTGTCTTGAAACTCACCTTCGGACGAAATAAGGCTTACTGGTATTTGAAACTCATTTTCCCTCTTGATGTGATCACCATAGCCGGCTTCTGTACCTTTCTTGTCATACCAACCTTGACGTCCCCAACACCTGACCAGCAAATCTCCCTCCTGACTTTTCTTGCGGGGATCTTAATTGCACTTGTAAGGGAGTGACCTGTCGCATTTCCAGAATGAAATTTCTCAATCCCTCTACCCCAGTCTGCATTCACGATTTCCGCGCAAGCCGCGTTGCCAAGCTTGGACTACATGACAGTGCTCGACATACACAGCTACTTCTGTTTCGCGTAAGTCAACATTTATCATATGTATGCGTTGCTGACGGAATTCTCCGCATGTAGTGTCATTGGCGTCTTGACAATTGTCGTAGCAGCGAATCCGAGTGCCAATTTAGCTTTATTTCAAAATGTGGAAATCATTGGGGACAAACGGAGGCATGGGCTGTTATTTGCCATTCTATTGATAACTCTGGTATTGGAGCACTTGGTGATTTATGGTCTTGTGAGTTGGGTGTGGGTATTGCCAGCTCGTTCCCCGGGTCCGAGCTATCAGGATGTGGGTAATACGTACGCCTACCCCAATCGTAGTGAGATGGCCGTTCCGATCATGATCCCCACATCTCGCCCATCTCGTTCATCTCGCTCTCCACCCAGCACCCGGTACCCTACGGTCGTGGTACAACCCCCGTATGAAAGGCACCAACCTCCCTTGTCCCCCGTACGTGCGGACCGTTACGCTCGTCGCCGCCACCATTCAAGGAGCTTGGAACGCTCTCGATCACCTGTATCACCTTTCATGGCAATCCCAGCTCATCACTGGCGATCAAACATTCGCTCCCGATCCGTGTCCCCCTCTCGTTCCATCTATGCTCCTCGCTCAAGGAGCTCCACCCGTGTCTATCCCCAGCACTATTCTCCAAGCCGGAGCCCATCTTCCCGTCACCCTATTCCGATATACCCGGAGCCCAGTTCTCCTTCTCCCCCTTCCGCTCCGATCATTATCCACCATTCGAGAGGCTCAAGTTCAGATTCGTATGCTCGGCGCAGATCTGGGTATCAGTTCAGTGAGGGTGGGGATGCAGCCTACCGCAATGTCACGCCAGCATCGTACAAGAGCAGCAGCTCGGAAGCTGAACTGTCTAGAAGGGGTCGATCTCGATATATTAAATCAGCACACCGGGAACATTCGAAGGAACGTGAGGTTTATCCTGCTCGACCCAAGGCTGGATTGCAATCTGAGGAAGATGCACCGGTCCTTCCGCGTAGAACCAAGGGGAGGAAAGTGTAACACTCAACATAAGGAACGGACGAAGCACAGGATGGAGGGATTAATATTGTAAAAAGCATTGGGTTTTGCTACATGCTACGGTACTTTACATGCTTGTATTCTTGTATGATTTCTTTGCCCAAAGGATGACATCAGATCAATGTATAGTGTTACAATAATTTGGTTGGGCACTGGGCAGGCAAAAAACATGTTAGTACACCTCCGAATACCCTGGGATTTTAAGCTGCGGCGCAACTATTGCTATCATCGACGAGAACAGCTTGAGCTCGTGGGATTCGGTGATCTGTGGGGGAACCGAGCATTTGAAGACTTCGATGTCCTCGGGGATAATGATGATGAGACGCCAGTTGTTGGGTGGTGGTACTTGTGCACATTTTGCAAGCAGAGGTATGAGTCCTCCCTTGATGGTATGGGCATTGCTGCCAGTAAATTGGAAGATGAAAAGATATCCATCATGCACAATGAACGAATCAAGGGCTAATTCATTGGTCATCCTCGGTACGTAGTAAACGTCCGAACGGAGCTCGAGGCCATCGAGGTCGTCGTCACGGTAACGGCAAGTGTCAGAAGGACTTGCTTTGAGACTGATAATGTTACGCAGCGCAACTCGACGCTTTCGCTCCAGCTCCTTGTTAGGCAGGACAAAGTGACTGGTGTGCCATTGCGGTTTGTGCTTCTGATCGTCCCCGGGATGCCGGACCATCGGGACAAGCTTGATAGAGATTCGTTTTTGAAAGCGCTGTTGACAAAATGCCTCGAATATACTACCTGACAATGCCCTCGTCGAAGGCACGGCAGAAAGGCTTTCGTACAACTGTATCTGCTCCTGGCGCTCGACGTTCCGGAATTGGATGGCTAATTTAGATTTCACATAATCCGTGATGGGCGATAAGTGAATGTCAGCAGATTCGATCTCAACTGGATCTGCACGTCTAAGGAGACATATTTTGTGCGAGAGGCTATCCATGGTACATCTAAAGTCTTCGTATCCATGAACGACGCCCTCGAAGGTCTGCAACGTCAGACGCTTAAGAGCTCGGTCGACTTCACGCTGATAGGACTGTAATGCACGGGGCGACGATGCCTTGTCGAAGCATATACGAGGAGTGGGGCCGAGGCGATCATAAGTATCGTCGATAAGCTGAAAGTCAGGACTGGAAAATCGAAGTGGGGCACTAAACACGTTGAGAGGCGTGAGTAAAGAGTATGGTTGATATTTAGGTAAGGAACGACGAACGCGCGACGAATCTCATTTTTGGTCCACGGATTCATGACGATCACAGATGGAAGAACGGTCCTCTCCATAGGAGCCCATTGTTCTCTGGCAGGAGATGAGACATATATTACGAAGAGGAGCGTACCGTGGGGAACGAGATGTGGTGGGACACCGTCTTTACTCTCATCTGAATCGACTAAAGTCCAGACGACAGTTTTGAAGCAGCCAGGGGGGAAATCGACAGGTGCTGCGTAGACGCCTTCGTCTACGAACAGATAACACGTCCCTTGATAATACCAAATGACTGGTTTCCTTTCGGCAAGGCGCCTACGCAAGGCATAAAGAACCCAAACACTCTTGCCTAGTAAGAAAGAGAAAGTAGGTCAACGAGAGCGGCGCGTGCCGAGACGAACCCACCGATCCCTGGTTGTCCAGTAAGCACAGCTGCTGGTGACTTGCCCCCAACGCTAGCACCCTTCGCGTAGAAATTTTCAAGGTAGTCATATATACGTATATATTCGGCCTGCGAGTTTGCGCATGAGGAACCAGCAGTCAGGCCAAAATCGAAATACATGCGCTCACACGAATCCAGATACTTTCGAACTCGATACCCGGGATATCCATGTGGAGGACGTAGCAGCCCGGGATGATTGTGACGTCGTCCTCCTCGTCCTCGCCTACATCCCTGTTTGTGCTCTCTTTGCCTCCGTCCTCACCTGCTGGTGCAGTGGGATCGGAGACGAGATGCCACGAGTGCTCCTCGTCTTCCATGTTTCTGCCCCAAAACTTCCGGTGAAGTAGGGCGGGTGGACGATCGGTACGGACTATCTTCGAAGTCCATGCAGCCAAATCTTCTGGATCGTCGCCGATAACGGACCTTAATGAGGATCCTGATCCCGACATCCTACTTGGGCTACCAGTAGTTGGAGTCTTTAATTTATTATAATTAATTTTAACACTACCCGGGCACGTGATCAATTATGGCTGAAAGCCTTCTGCCAGTGAGTCAAGGTAAAGTGGACCTCTCGCCTGGGATGGATGACTCTTCGACAGACGATGATGCTGCGTCTCAAACAACTGAAGATGATCCCCAAGTGCCTGAAAACCAGGAAACAGCCCAGGCAGCTGTTCCTTCAAGTTCACTACCGAAACCAGTTGCTGCTCCGCCAGCTCCCCAGCCGATCGTTCGTGAAAGACCGCATTACGAGCTTCGTCATACCTTGCGAGGGCATACGTTATCGATATCTGCTGTGAAATTTAGTCCTGATGGAACGCTACTGGCGTCTTGTGGTTGGTCTAACCCGGTCCCTCTTCTCTGACTTGCATCGATGCCTTACGTTGTTCTATCCAGCTGCCGATAATGTGGTTAAGATATGGTCCCCATTTACCGGAAACTTGATTCGAAATTTGAGCGGACATACGCAAGGGCTCTCAGACATTGCCTGGTCCTCCGACAGTGTCTTCCTTGCCTCGGCGTCAGACGATACCACTATTCGGATATGGGACGTTGATTCTGTATGTTTTCAAGTGCCGCTTCACAGTTAACATGCGGAAGTTTTTGATATACCTGACTGGGGGCTCAAGGGAACGACAACCAGACAACTGAGAGGGCATTCGAGTTATGTATTCTGTGTCAACTACAACACGGCATCCAACCTTCTGGTTTCTGGAGGCTGCGAAGGCGATGTCAGGATTTGGAACGTAGCGAAAGGTCATAATTTTGTCACAGGCAACCTGGGCTAGTGTTAAAAAAAGCTGATACCTATCATTCCTCAGGGCGTTGCATGAAAACATTACATGCTCATTTGGACTTTGTTACCGCGGTACACTTTAATAGAGATGCAACTTTGATCGTCTCATGTTCTCTTGACGGATTAATGTGGGCTTTTCTATGCACGCTCACTTTCTGCCAAAGGGAATGTGACTAATCCCTTGCAGTCGGATATGGAATACCACTTCTGGCCAGTGCCTCAAGACTCTTGCTGAAGGACACGACGCTGTCTGGTATGATGGTCAATAGCCAGATGAGATGTTGCAATGCCTGACGCCCCCTCTTCTTCATCCGGTAGTCAACACGTTCAATTTTCTCCGAACTCAAAATACATCCTTTCTACAGCCCATGACAGTGCCATCCGACTTTGGGATTACCACACCTCTCGCTGCCTAAAGACATACACAGGTCATAGCAACTCAAAGTACTGCATTGCCGCATGTTTCAGTGTCACGGGTGGCAAGTGGATCATTTCCGGTAGCGAAGATCACAAGGTCTACTTCTGGGACTTGCAAAGCCGGGAAATTGTTCAAGTACTGGAAGGACATCAAGGTGAAAACTCTCGTGTCGTGCTGCACCACCAAAACTAATATCAATATTTGAAGATGTTGTCGTGGCTGTTGCCGTACGATCTCTTCTTCGTACTTTACCATTCCTTTTTACTCATTCAACCAATCCGATAGACACACCCTAGCCAGAACATGATTGCGACGGGTTCCATGGACACCGATATATCCATCCGAATATGGGCTGATCGGGCATTAGAAGAATAAGTATTTGTCATTATATTCATGGCATGCCTCTTGATCTGTATTTTTTGAATATTCCGTGCGTTTGCTTATAGTTGGTGAGATATGATACAAAAGATGCGAGTATCCTGAGATTATTCAAGAAATGAACACAAACGTTTATTAGACAGGCTTGGCATGCAATAGGTCTAGCAGACGTTGGGAGTCAGGATTGTTATACTCTAAAAATCACACGAGATTTCCCACCTTTCGCGACCTCCTTGTCTGCATCTGTCAAACCGGAATCATGGGCTTCGAGGAATGCATCAACCTTTGTGGAAGGTAATAAATGAGTCAACAATACCACGGTGGCGATACCGAAACCGACAAACCTCATCCAAGACCTGATCATCATCACCCATATTATTGAGTTCGTCATCACTCTCGTCCTCGTCGTCTTTTGCATCGTCAATAGCAAACGGCGTCCGCTCCATGAGAGCCGCATTGGCAGCATGGACCATGGGGATCGGCAAGAATTCGCGGGGTGTAGGTGGTGACATTGGCACGTTTGTGGACTGGGCCTCACTGTTGGCTACCAGTGTAGACGAGGATGATACGCTGGTAACGGAGCTTGCAGCAGCAGCAGCGACAGCAGCACCGCCATTCACCGACAGACTAGATTTGGATGACGAGTGCCGCATGGACGGCGTGAGGAGAGATTCTCGAGCTTTTGGTTCTTCCAATTTTGTATATCGGCCAATCGAGGGTCGATGTATGACCTGTGCGTTGAACATCAAGAGAAATCTGTTCCCGTGTGTAGGTCGAACGAACCTGGTGTTTCCCAATCGTCTTGCCAATCTCGTCTGTAACTTTATTAAATATTTTCTTGTTGCCGTCGGTTGCTATCGAAGACCAAATATCACCGAGTAAACCACCGCTCGGGAAGGGGATGTCCAGATCTGCAGCAGGTTCTAGCCGGAAGGAAGCTGACAAATCAGTCTCGAAGAATGATTCCAGTACTTCATCTGCGAGAACAACCATCCGGAATCTAGAGAACGTGTGTAAGAGTAGCAGTTAATGTGAGACATATCCAAAATAGGTGTACGTTGCAAGATTCAAGTAAGGTTGGTTGTGGTCCACATGGGGAGTGGTCGGTTGAGGTGGTTGTTCGTCTGGTTGTTCGTTGTTATGGGGCTGAGGTAATAGTGCGTCGCCGTATTCGAAGACATTCGTCATGAAGCGACTGACGGCTCCAAGATATGCGTCACCGACTTCAAAACGGAAGATGAACTAGTAGAGACTGTGAGGGCGAGTTATATAGAGAGGGCGAACTGTTACACTACCAAGAAGGATTCGCATGAAGTCAGGACTTCGTCCTTGGTGAGGTACCCATCCTTGTTTTTATCATGCAAATTGAAAAACCACTCAATGTTTTCCATCAGATCGTTGAACATGACACCGTCCAAACCAGAGATGAGGTCCTGGAACTAAATTAGTATCACAACGACAAAGCTCCTTTTCAGAGATGATTCACCTGAAGCGATAAGGCACCCCGACAGGAAGTATCCCAGAACAAGAATAATCGATCAATGAACTCGTGTTCTGCCATCTCCCGGTCTATCCGTTGCTAACAAGACATCGTGGGTCAGAGGGAGGGAAACATGAGCCACGACTAATCACCTGAAAGCCGTTCAACACGATCTTTTCATCACGAGCCCAAGTTGCAATCTCGCTCAAGAAGTGCTGGAAGGTGCGTAACTCTATTCTCGTTTCAGGCTTTTCCTCTTCCGCATGAGCCGTCGAGAACAGTGACGGAGGAGGCAAGGCAGCGACAGGGGGTGGGAAGATACACATCGCTTGGTACAACGCATCATACACGAACCCAGCCTGCTCCTTTGTGAATCTACCGAGGTTCTTGAGGTTCCTGATCGCCGAGCGCTTTGAGAAGGATTCAATACTATGAATAATTTCGAATCTAAACTTTCTGCGCTCAGACAGAATGGTCTCGTCCGTGATGACAGAGAATTCTCGGAAGGATACCAGAAGCAATTCCTGAAAGCGAGTGATAGCGCGTGCACGCGGATCGGAGGAGTTTGGATGTGCTGAGTTCCCAAGGGACGCGAAATAGTCCCTCATCAGGCTGCAAAGACAGTAAAGGGCGCGTCAGGCAAACCCAACAGATGGAGAAATTATTTATACTTGAGGAAGCCGCCATCATCTTGGATCTGCAGCAACTGTTCACCATTGATCTTCAGAATCGCTATTACGCCAATGTCAAGACGAGAAGAGAACTAAGAAGTCTCCTAAACTGACCAAGTCTGCGTGTGGGATCAGTACGACCAACGTAATACCACCATCTACACTCACCCCACTTGGAATAGAACTTTGGGACCCATACAGAAGAAGCAATCGACTATTCGGAAAGCAAAGACCATCGGCATGCTGTTAATATATCTACAGGTTCGTGGGATTAGCACCAAAATACCCATTCATACCCTCATAGGGCGAAAAACTTACAAACTCAAAAACCAAGGCAGGGATGCTACTGAGAGTTGAACATCGACCACGTGGAAGTGGTCATGGATGATGGGCAGACATCGCTGAACTAGCGACTCGAATACACGTTGGTCGAGGAGGGTTCCGTGCATGGAAGGACTAAAGGTTGTACTATTATGATTAGACCTGACAGTGACATATGAAGAGACGAACCCGAAGTATCCAGGCAGGAGACGGTCACAGAGCACTTCTAGAAGCCAGAACGCTTGCTCTTCAGACATATAACTGCAGCTCGTTGTTTAATACGATGCCGTATCGCGGAAACCACGCTTACATAAGAATTGCAGCAGCAAGAATGTTCATCGCCTAGAATTTTTTTAAATTTTGGGGACGACTGCATATTCGTGAATTTTAAACACACACCTGACAATAGCCTAACTCAGGATTTTTGAAGGAATAAGCCTGCAACACTCTGCGGAGGGCAGCGATGCCCTCCTCAGATTGATACCCAGCATACTCGGGCAAACTCCGATGCAAGTCCTTCTCTATGTCTTCGGTACTAGTACTCGTCCTGCCTTTATTTTGCAGTAGCAGGTGATCATAGTAGCCGGGGTTGTGGTAACGGAGGTATATAGAACCTGACAGTGTTTCCCACATTTCGCCCCGGAGACGATTGGGGAGGCCGACCTGAACAAGGCGGGTGCATTGAGGATATCGAAGGAGTGTGAGATTGCGACCATGGGCTATGAATCCAACCATTTTAGTAAAATAGAAATGCCGTGCGCGTCAAGGCATACTCCGGAGATACGTCGTCCATAATTTGATTTTTGAAGCTTCTCGTAGCCTGTGGTCCAAAAGTAAAAAAATAACATTATCCTAGACGGGGTTCTACCACTCACTTCCGGGGGTCGCCGGGGAATTTGAAACGCAATCCTAAACCTCCGTGGTAGGTCGTCTCACGAGGTGCAGAGCCTGGCTTCTCCTCGCTGATCAGGCTGCCGTCTTCACGCTCGTTGTCCGCGACAGATGATGATGAAGGCACGAGCGCTTCCGAGTAACACGTCTTGACGAACCCCTTCACAGCCTTCATCTGGCCGCGTTGTAACTCCACCTTCAGTGCGTCACGCAACTGCGCGCAGAAGAGGTCTGCCGTCGGGCGTAGAGAGGTTAGTTGCACAATCTACGGGTATGAACAGTGCCTCAGTGTTCCCACAAACTGGGGGAGGGTGGTGTTGCAAGCACCCACGATTTTTGAGCTGTGCCACGTTAGGAGACTTAGCGCGTATATGCCTGCGCGTGCATTGAGACGCTCCACCCTCCGGATGGTTGATAGCGGAATAGTGAATCGGACGGACTTGCGGTCGAGCGACGAGAATGCGAGGAAGGGCGGGATGATGTACAACTTCCCAGCCTGGTGAAGCAACGATACAAGGGTCGGCGATAGCAGCGCCCAGCAGGCGATCGGAATGCAGTACTCACGTACGAATCTTCCTCAGCTTGCGCGGTGAGGCTGAGCACGGCATTTATCTCGGTCCTCTCTGGTTCTTCAGAAGATAGTTTTTCTGGAATATGCAGCGAGGCGACGGAGGGAATGGAGAAGAATATCTGGGTTAGCTGGTCCCTGCTGGGCTCCTTGAAATTTCGTAGATGGGTCGAGATCGTAGACATGGCGAGTATCAAGACTGCAGGGTTGCGTGGGAACTTGAGTTAATTTAGGCTACAACGGTAACTCACTTACGATATGTGCTATATATAATATAGCTAGCTACCAGTTGTACTACTTGGATGTTATTCCATGCTCTTACTACATTTCGTTGTTGCTGTAGATATTTCAGCGCTGTTACTTATATTGATTTTTGTGTGGTGACACAATAAATTGAATGACCGGTTGCCTTCCTTGGTTCTGGATTACTTGACGGCTTAGCGTAGGCCCGGAAATCTCGCCTATGCATTAATGCATGGAGCCGTATCCTCACCGTACGGTCCGTACGCAGCTTTACTCTGCACCAACACCTGATTCTCAATATTGTAGAGACTGATAGCTTAAATAATATTCACGCACCTCATTGTACTCGGATCAGAATTTCCGGAGTGGTTCCTGTGAAATGAAGGCTCCTTCTGAAATGGTCGCGCTCGGTGAACTCGAAATCCGTGCAAGATGAGGATACATAGAGTTGTTCTCGAATACCTAGGCTTAATGTCACGAGAGAAAGATAAATGAAATAAGGTATACTTAGACCCGAAGATCCAAATTTCAGACGATATGCAGTTTGGTTCAAGTCGAACTGTCCCCTTCTTCATCGGCAAGGGAGTCGAAGGGTTCCTCCACGATGCATGAGCCCATTCAAGTCTTTCCTGTTTGCTTGAATGCTTGAAGTATGAGTCAGCACAATTTCGAGGCCTATTTTGTGTTTGTCAAACAATCAAGCTGGGGCCAAAAGGACGCGGATAGTGGTAAGGGGCATCCGGTCGCTATTGCATGGTGATCTATGAGCGGCGTCGACGCCGAAGACAGCATTATTACGGGGGCTGGTTTGGTCTCGGGGACATATTCTTTGATGATATCCCAAGAAATAAAGCCGTGGGCGGCATTACACAGGCAGAACCCGAGACAAAATCAAGGCTACAATCAGGGATGGAGACGGCCCACAGGGAAACGAAGTGGCCGGTGTTTGTTTGTGTGCTGACCCCCAACTGGAAGCTTTTTAATCGCCGGGTCCACAATGTTATGAACAACTTGGCGGCAAACACTCAGCACAACATTCTCGGCTTCGTACCTTGCTCTTGCGCAAGTTTGACGGTTACTTGCTGGAGAATTTCTCTGAGGTCGTGATTCTTGTCGATCATGCAGCTTCTGGGTTTCCTGGTGAAAATGACGGTCTATCTTGGATGCCTCTAGGCAGTCTTCGATTCTGTTCAACTTGGTTTCCACGACCTGGCTAGTTTGCAAAACTCTTCCTGTCGAGCGTGAAATGGAGCACCAGTATCATAATTCTTCGATTTCGTCCGAGTCCTCAATGGGGTGTTGTTGTCTATACGGCGTATATCTTCAGGCAACATTCCTGGAATTTTTCACCGTCCGGGAACGGCTTCTTGGAGTTCATGTTCGAATCAGAAGTATAGCTTGCATGGCCCGGCGTTGCACGGTGCCAAAATCGTGAAATGTCACAGTGAGTGCTGCTTCATTGCCCCTTGAATTCTGTGGAATCTTGCATGGTATTTGCGATCTTGTGTGGGCTTCAGCTTCAATGTTTGCCCGAGGAGGTGCTTATCATCACTGGGCGGCCTGAGTGCAAGCTGTTGCTGAGGAGCCGGTGATGTTGCGGGATAGTGAACCCTCTTGCAATCTTGATCACACGCTTGTGGCTTTTTCGAGTCTCCTTGGGTTTGGGATGTGTTCATTCAGTAAATGGATGACGGAGACGGAGATTGCAACGCTACTGGCCTTTGTGACGTGACATAGATGTGACGTGACATTCGTGACTCAGAACAATGCAAAACGGCCGGAGACTCTGGTAGAGCTCTATCAGGTTGGAAAGAACGACGCTATGTTGCATTCGCTCGTCGTGTGCAGACTGCCGATTCCGCCCAGGTTTCTGATACAGGAATAGCCGCTTCATATCGTGGAACGAACGCCAAGAAGCCGAGGTCAAGTGATGACGGGACAAGAAAATGTTTGAATATATTTGACCCTCGCCGACTAACTCGATGTGGACGGCTTGTATTACTCCCTTTTTTTTTCTTTCGTGTGAATTGGTGGCCGGCTTTTATTTAATAATTCAGACTGTTTTTTTTTACTATTCCCTTCATTTTCTCCTCTTTTCATTTTCTCTCACTCTCAGGCTCCACCGCTAGACCTTCCAATGAAAGCCAGAATCTCGGAGCCATGCCTGCACTCGTTTACCCCGGCGTTGCCTCCCGCTGACGATCAGTACCCGTTTCGCCTTCCTGCTTATCGCTCGTGTTACCAGCTGCGATACCATCCCTACGCTGGCCATCCATCTCGTCGACGGGATAATTTCATGGTAGGAAAAATGTTCTCCGTTTGATCTCCTACTTGGTGTGCTCACATCTTATGAAGACTACCGTTGACTATCGTGACGAAGATCACACAGCTATGGTGAGCTCACCCACCGTAACCCCATTAGCATTATAGAGAACCCAATTCCGAGTTTCAGGATGCCATCCATGGGAACGACATGGATTTGAAATCTACCAGCCGCGAAGATGATTCAGTTGTCGCAGATCTCGCGGAAGCTATGTCTGCCGCCGGAACTATTTGTGATTCATACCGAAGAGGATGGCGTTTGTCGCAGTTGATCGTTGTTGGTGATCGTCTTCTGTTCTTCGCTGCATATCACTGACTCGGAATGTGTCTTGGTCTTGGGCACAGGATTTGGCGTTTATGGTTAGGCTGAAGCTGAAAGGCCTTCAGGCGAAAAGGCCTCAGGGCGAAAAGTAACTCCGAAGATGCGTAAGTTTGACACGGACAATAGTCAATTGGTTTTTGTAGTATATCACGTTTTTTCATGCAGATAATTCAATAACAGAGATCTAGCATTTGAGTAGTACCCTCAACTTACGTAATCTTCGTGATGTACACGAAGGGGCCAGTGCCTCTACGTCTCAAACGTCGCTGCTATGTCGTTGAAGCAGCTGCCCCTCCGTCAGATTGGCCTGAACGGCCCCAAAGTCAGCGCCATTGGCCTTGGAACCATGGGTAACATTCCTGGCTTACCCATCCACACGATATGATAACCATTCTTGTCATGGACAGGAATTGGGGCGTTTTACGGGAAGACCGATGAGAATGAAGCCTTCAAAGCCTTGACTTATGCTGCCGATCGTGGTATGACTTTCTGGGATTGCGCCGATATCTATGGCACGGGTGTGTACACCGTCACTGTTGGCTACGGCCCTCCGATTATCCGATAATATCGCAGCTGAAGCGATGCTCGGTAAATGGTTCGAACAAACTGGGCGTCGCTCAGAGATTTTCCTTGCCACAAAATTTGGGGCGTTCGACGTGGAGGGAAATCCGCAAGATGGCGCCATTTCTAAACCCTCCTACATCAGCCGGGCTATTCAGCGCTCGTTGTCGACCCTCAAGGTTGATTACATCGATCTATACTATCAGCACCGTGTCGATCCAAAGGTTCCAATCGAGGTAGTACTCGAGACGCTGCGCGAATTTGTTGACAAAGGCCAGATCAAATATATCGGGCTGTCCGAGTGCAGCGCCAAAACCCTCCGACGTGCGAAAGCAGTCAAGGGTCTCGGTGATAAGATCATTGCTCTGCAGATGGAATTTAGCCCCTTCACCCTCGATATTGAGAAGAACGGCATTGCTCAAGCGGCGGAAGAGGTTGGCGTCTCTATTATCGCCTACAGTCCCCTAGCACGCGGCCTTGTCAGTGGCAGGTGTGTTCATCTCGTTAATGCCTTCCTTCAATGCGTGCACTCGTTTTCATAGGTTCCGCTCTCGTTCTGATTTCGACGAAGGCGACCTTCGCCTTGTCCTCCCTCGGTGGTCGGAGGAGAATTTCCCGAAAAACCTTCTGGTAGTCGACAAGCTCAAGGAGATCGCAGATAAATACGAAGCAACCCCTAGTCAAGTCACACTTGCTTGGATCATGGCTGAGCATCCTAGCTGTACGTCTTATATATATCCCGTTCTCATTGAAAACTGCTAAAAAAATGTTCCCTTCACAGGGATTCCCATCCCTGGCTCCCGTACTTGGCAGCGAATTGAAGAGAACGCACGTGGTGCAGAACTTCGCCTCTCGCCCGAGGCCGTCATGGAAATTCGTACCCTGACTGAAAACGCAGAAATAGCTGGTAACCGGAATCGCACTCTGGATTGGATCAAGGCCGGTTTCGAGGGAGATTGTATTCCACTGGATGAGTGGAAGGGGGAAGAAGCAACGTGATAGTTGTGCTACTAGAAATGTAGAATATGAGAATTGAATGTACTTGTAGTGCATGATTGTGTGGGAAAGTCGGAGTAGTAGCATTGTATGCTAAAACCTTCATGTGGGCTTGTCGTTTGCCTCTGAGCTCACAAGAGGACAAACTCGAACCCATTGGCTACCAAACCCGGGCCAGGGGAACTAACAAAAACCTCGGATTCTGGATTATGTTACCGTAACGTTCCCACACAATTTTACTTGGGCTTGGCACCATAAACAGTGGACCTGAAGAATGGCCAACACGCTGTCATTTGATCCCCAATGCAATTCATACACAAAGCCAAATGCCGATATCGCTGGCATAGGAGTACGCCCTTTCTGTTATCTGCTTCCTTGTATTATCTCGTATTAATGAGTTGATAAACCATCAGGTCATCGTTAGCATCATCGTACAGTCATATTTCGTTCTCCTCGTCTCCCTGTATAGTTCCTATCTCGCCTTCCGCCAGATCACCGCCTCATCCGAAACCCTTCGAACAAAGACAAGGATCACGAACAAGATCCTCCTCATGTGCAGTGATGCACAAGGTGTACTTGGATTCTCGATCCTCACAGCATCGTTGTCCCAAATCAGGCGAATTTCACTGTACCACGCTTTCATGGCATATCATCTTGCCGTCCTCTCTGTCCTCTCCCACTTTTCAGCCTTGCAATACCTGTTTCATGAGAAACTCCGAACCTTGATCCCAAGGTTGTTTATCATCTTTACCTCCTTGGTGATGCTCGTGATCTTCGGAGTGATAACGTGGAACCGTCATTTGCACTGGGCAGACAAGCCTGGGTGGTGCTACCGCCACAAACTTTTTCAAGATCCCCCACAGTCATTAAGGATTGAACACTTGTCTTTGATGGCTTTTCAGGTTATTGCCTACTTGCTGATATTTGTAGTGCAACTCCCTCGATCCCCCTTCCGAATCAAACGACCAACTTTTTATCGTATTTGGATACCATTCAGTGCAATTACCCATGCCGTATTTGTTGTCATAGTCACGTTGGGCATTTCTAGTGTTTTCATTGCTAGCATCCCACTGTTAGTAGACAACAATGGACTGGGAGATCGGGAGCAGGAGTTGTGGGGATTTGGCCAGGTTATAGCGGTACTCACATTGCTAGCTATGATTTTTGCCACATATGGAATCTGGGACGGTAAGTTTGTCCATTTCTTGTAGAAACACATTTCTAAAACGTTGCCGGGGTTTTCCATTTATACAGAAGACCAGGATAGATCTGGGAGCCATAACAGCGTGCGTAGCTTCTTTACGATTATACACCGGTCCAGCAACTGACCTCAAAGTATTTACAGGTGGAGGATAAGTTGAGAAAAGAGTTATCGATTACAAATGCCAAGCTACGGGAATTGGAGCCGTTGTTGACCACACGCGGCGATCCACCGACATCACCGTTGGCAACTGCTGGACCTGTGGCGGCTGTTTCTGCCCCGCCGAGTCCAGTGCTGGGCACTCCGGCTGCTCAACCATATGCATCGCCTATGCCAGCGTTGGAGGCTATACTGCTGAATAGGTTAAATACCATGAGAGGAGCGACGGCCGGTGGGGCCATGGGTACCAATGAGGATGATTTACTCCACCTGGCTCGACAGGGTCAGGGCGAAGGGTATCCAATGGTGCCAGTGCAGAGCAACATATCAGTGCGTGGATAATTCGGTTTTATGCTTGTTTTGACTTTTTTCCATGCTTCAAGCTTGAAACAAGCGATTAGTTGTGGTCAAAAGTTACCCCTTCTCAAGCACTTTGAGCCAGTGGCTTACAGGACAAGAAATTGACGTTTGTTAAATGTATTTAGGCGTTGGATTAGATCGCTGGTAAATAGTATTTCTTTGTGATTGCCTGGTACTATAGTGAAATAACATAAGGAATACCCAGATTGTTGAGGAAGGGATCAGAGAGCGTAATACTCTGAGCAATCGCTCTAACTATAAAATGTCCACGACTATCACCTATATATCAAGGGGACTGCAGCTAGGCTCGTAACCACCCCTTCGTACTCTAGAGGCAAGCTCTTCGACAGAAGGGACTATCATGATGACCTTTCCAGCTATCGGATGAGATCACGTTCGTGTGCGGCCAAATAGCATTGAAGTGTCAGCGTCAGCCCATTGGGAAGGCATCGACGTGAGCGAGGGTATCAGTCGAGATCCTTGGCCCAAACATCGAGAAAAGGTCAGCACGGGGATGTCAATTGAATATCAAGAAGCATGCTGGGCTTCCGCACCCATTTAACGAGATCACGTCCGCTCAGTAGTCAAACGAACTTCAAGGAGCGGTTTAGGATGAGTCACTGCAGATAGAATTCCTAGATCATTCTGGCATTACAGCGTTCGGGGTTCCGGTTATGCTCTCGGAAGCAGCTTGTAATTGGCTGCAGCCTGGGTTAGCTGCAGCCTGGGTTGAGCGCGCGAGCTCAACCAATATGAACTTATAAGTAGGCCATTCCCGTAATAATACGCTGAAGCGCTCAGGCTCGTGCTTTCTCATCAGCGAATCCGTGAATTATTGGTAAAGCATTAGATTTAGATTGTGATACACAAAATCTTTCAAAAATGCCTAATTATTTCACCTTACTTTGCAATGAAACACATTGAAGTATAAAGGAAGGTCGCTGTGACCAAGTGCATAATGATTCTTGTCCTTGACAATTTAAGTAAATTGGCAAGGGTTGTACAAGCCTCTGTTATGCATTCCAAATACGGTACACATTGCAAAGTCTAATATTATTTTGATACACAATATAAAGAAACACCTGGGAATGTAAAGGAAGGGCTCATTAACAAAGGTGACAATTATTTCGGTGTTTGACAATCTGCAAAAAAATGAGTGGGCAAATCATAAATGCCGGTATGACTTTGAAACTGCATTGTGAAATTTGAAGTCGTTGCCCAACAAAGTGACAATGTGTGGAAATGGCAACATGTACCATGATTTGAGGCGGGTACGCCGAGCACGGAGCACGACTGCATTGCCATAACCCTCCTCCTCCTTTGCAAGTTGTCGAGAAAAACTGATAATTAGTCACGGTATATAATTGATAGAATCACCCTGAAACCACTGCAAAAACTTATCTGAGCTGATCAAAACCAGAATCAAATAAAAATATGACGAGTTTGGGCTCTTCGTATATATTCACATAGACTAATGGTACGAAACCAGGCAGGTGACGAAAGCAATTTGATGCATTGTCAAGTCGAGACATATCACATATGAGTTACACCTTCAGCTACCTCCCATGCTGCACGCTGCATTGCCAACATACCAACAGATGTGCCTGTTCGAAGTTGCACACGATCTGGTGAAGGGCCGCATCCAAAAATCTGACTGATTGCAACATTAGATCTGGGAGGGTTCCAAGATACAATGCACTTACTGGGTCCACCAACGAAGTAATTCGTTGGCATGAGCCTTAGCTCTTGGACCTGGAGTGACAGTAAAGTAATCAACAATGTGGTTGTAAAAATCCGAATAACTGAAATCGCCGTCAGATTCCGACCAGGACCCCCCGTTCGAAAGGGCAAAACGAAGCTACAATTTTATCATGAGCATGTTGGAAACACTAGTAGAAATGCGTTAATGGGAATGTCAAACCTGGACTGCTATATAAGCTATTGACCGTGCAGTCACAGTCTTCATGCCGAGTAATGACGCCACATGGCTCCGAGTGGCGACAGAAGACTTCTTGGATCTTTTGGCTAGTGGTGGGTCGTTCTCTGTATCATCGGCCTTTACGCTTCGTGCAGAAGACGGAGATGTGAATATAAATTTGAATGCCTGAAACAATGTTATGTTATTAGTTGAAGCACGTCGTAGGAGTCTTGTACCTTGAGAAGTAATGTGCTCCGAAATAGACCCTTCTCAATGTTGGTGAGGTCACAGTTATACCTCGCATAGAGGAACCTAGGCCATGATGAGGCGGTGACCATAAAATCAGGATGGCCATCTCGAATATTCTGCCGTGTGCTTGAGGGGTTGTCGTTACTCATCAGGCATGGGAAAATAAAGACGAAAGCTCACGTCAAGTCTTCCCAGTCGTATTCGCCAGGGCAGAGGAGTCGTCCAGTACCATCGTGGTCAAGTCCGCGATCAGTTTTGACCTCTGGGTCTAGCGGCGGGTTTGGAGGCTGGAATAACTGAGATATCCAGGATACAATTGCTTTCTTGATTGCCCCTGTATCATCTCCCCTTGCGCCGTCTGCTCCCTTATGTAGCTTAGAATAGGTCGAGTTTAGTATTTGAGAAAACAAGGAAACTATAACTTTCTCACCGCTTTGTAGAATTCTTGGAGTTCGTGCGGTTCAAGCACGTCAAGCTTCTTCTTGACCAGAGGTATATAGTGGATGAGTTCCTTGTACGACTGGAATGTTCGTGCCTCGCTTTCTCGGGCCAGAAACTTTACAATAATGTAAATTGATAGATCCGAACACATACCATTCTGTATGAACAATATCGCATCCACTAGAGTCATCGGCTTCGTCCTCTATGTTGAGACGGCGATCGTTCTCCTGTACGAGAGTTTCCACAGTGTCGAAAAGCGCTATCAGTCTGCAAATTCCGCGCCCGTAGCTGGCATAGGACTTGACATCCCTACCGTGATTTTAAGCCAGGTTGCTCATAGTAGGTCACGGTGATAGAATGGTGATAGAACGTACGATTTACGTTTCTCACCCATTCCCTTCAACTTCTCCAGTTCATCTTCCAGCAGAGCAATTCGACGTTTGGAACGAGCATAATTACTGGCATCCTCTGAGTCATGGGTACTGGTAGCAGGCATCTCCGGGTCAGGCGCAGAGTTATCATGTTGTGGATTCAAAGGAGGCATTTCGAAGTCAGATAACTTTGGATCCGACTGCTTTATATGCGTAAAACTAACTGAACGGCCGAATCTGATTTGGTACATGCAATGAAGTCGTACTATCATAAACACGGAGTCATACTATCACAAACATGGAGTCATACTATCACAAACACGGAGTCTAACTCCATTCTCTACTTGTAATACAGGAGATCCTTCACGACGGCTTCAAATGTAGAGCTATGAAATACCTTGAGGGTGACATTAAGTATTATGAATGGGAACTATGAAAAGACTTACATTTTTATCTAAATTAATATCCGTGGGTTCTTTCGCCTTCAGGAACTCATTCAGGCAGATATCTGAGGGAAGAACAATAAATCAGGAAACATCAAAGACAAAAAAACAGACTTACAGGACACGATTGCTGCCTGGCTGAACACCACACTGGGAACAACAAAGAGACGGTCGAATATTATCTCCCTTAACAAGGGATGTGCGAAAGTTTGTCGAGCTTCGGCAGTTATCAATGCGTAGTCTTAGGAAATGCAGCTAGCATGGCAAGTGACATGGCTGCAACAGTGAAATAGACACACCTGTTTCTCCAGGAACTTGAAGAGTAACAGATAAGTCTACGTATTCAAAAGGTAAGGTGTACATTTAGGAAAACGGCCGCTTCGAGGCCAGACTCACCTGAATTCGCGAGGCCTGCAATCTCTTCGTGCTGCGTAGTCATTTGGTAGCGGTGGCTCCACTGGCGGTGAATATTCGACGTCTTTATACTTCTCGCCATTACCTACTAGTAATGCCTTGCCATCCGAGACCCGGATCGTTATCCCGCGATATTATGTGACTGGTCCTAATCAATACTTTGTAAAACCTCCCGCGATGGTGTGATGATGAACAATGCCGCACCGGGAGTGATCCAAGTCGCTGTCTAGTAGCTCAAGAGTACTATGGGGATCTTACGTTTCAGGGATCATTGTGTTAGATGAACTTTGACATAGTGATAGTATTCTCCGGAAAGAATGCGAACATGAACAGTAGAAGAGTGAGGTAGTATGATTAGCATGTGTATGGACTAATTACTAAGTACTAACCTGTTAGACAGACGACAACGTGGCTGATTTTATGAACTGTGCATCTTTGGTGATAGTACAGATACTTGTTTTCAAGTTACAACAAGGTCCCCGTCTGACGGCAGCGTAATACTAGGGCGTTTATCAATCGATCAAGGTCAACGACGGATATAGAACTCAGCCCGTTTTCCTCCATCTCCGAGAATAAAAAAATTACACATTGGAAGAGATAATAACGGATGGTTCTAAATTGAAACTACTAGTCTGAATCCTCTCTGGTCAAGTCAATCACCTCCAGATCGGCAACATGGATAGTCCTCACGCAATCGTGGTATTTGAATTTTCTCCGGGTCATGTACAGACCACACTGACACTTAGCGAACAGATCCCTGAACTCAGTCCCTGAAATACCAGGCCTCCTGGTTGAGTCGAGACACAGTAGTAAGTCTAAGGGATTCTTAGAAGGGCGAGCCTGTGGCGGCGGAAAAGTTGGAATGCATTCAAGCTGGAACCCGATGTCTATAATGGCAGCTTGGTAATAGTGTGGACATCTTCTAAGAACATTACACACCTTCAGCCGGATTGGTAGTCCTGATCTGGGTGTCTGCCTGGGACCCAACATCTGAGTCATACATCATGGGCTGGGTAGCTAGGCCAGAATCTGTCGTGAATAAACCAGAACTACGATCGCAGTGGAAATTTCACCTCTCATTGGATAATTTTTGATACGCAGACCATTTCTATGATACGCGCGTTCGAGGCGGACTGTATGCATGCATGATTAATAATATATTCTGCGAGGGGAAGCGGTATTCTTACTCAAATATCCACAACGACCTTTGGCACAGGTAGCCAAGTATTTGCCCGAAAAGCGGCCTTTAGTACATAAAAAAATGGATGTTTCTGTGTATGCGGTTAAATCTATATCATTTAATGCACATAGGCAGCAAGGAGCTCGGAAGTCGTGCGAGACACGAAATTCGATGAGATCGGATGGTGCCACACGCTCGCCCACATTGTTGACTGGCCTATGTGAAGTAATGTAAATGTTTATGACCAAGGATTTACAAGTAGACAAGGACTCACCAGTACCAAGGTGTGACATTGTTGGTTAAACGATCATAGTGGAAAATCGTGGCATTTACACTGATCTCCCGTTGGATCCGATTGATAAACGATAGGGAGCCAGAATGGAAAGTACGAAAGTTCAAGCACGGGCGCATTTTAAGGGCCTGAATGACGGTGAAAATGGAATCTGGGTGGTATGGACTCAGAAGAGACGGGGAATTCTCATCGCAATGACTTGAAGTCCCATGGATATTTATATGGGAACAGATGGTTGCGGGATCCTGTCTGGGTTGTCCAGCAATTATCAATCGCACATTATCACAGTGCTCCAAGTTACTTACTGTTGACCAAGTTCAACACGTAGAACGGCATGGATTCTGTGACTAGTCTGAGGTTGTGATTTCCAGGCACAGCGGCACTCCCCGTCCTCACGCTCGAAGCCCGTATATATACATGGGTCCATCTTCCGATTTTTCATTGACTTTTCCACTGAGGATAAATGTCAGTAGACTCTTTTATTTTATCCAGATACACACTGATTTTTATGCCCTTAGATTATGAGCGACTTCTCCACGGTATTGGAAGTGCCAGAATTGTCGAGTCAGAAGAATGCAGCTATCGATGATGTGCGATCATCTGCAGGACGGTCCCCCCGCGCACTGGAGCTACTAGTACCTCATACGCCCAAACCCAGCCAAAGCCCATGCAACCTTGGCGGATCCAAGTCATCTAAGGCTCCTGTTGCGCCCCGGAAGCAATTCCCTGCCCCCATGTCGGCCTACATTGCTGCTGCTCGGCTCGAGAGGACTGCAACGCTATTGCTCGACGACTAAGTACATTTTTCTCAAATTTAGTAGTCTTATCATCGTCCTTCAAAAGCCTTTTAGTCTGATTAGTCGATCGTCCCAAGCCAGCTTAGCAGTCACCATCGTAGAACATTTGACAACTTGAAACTTGAATTCATTCCCATTCCATTCCACTGAACTGGAAATTTGTAACCGGAAGAAAATTCTGATTCATGTATCTGCATGATCAATAATACACAGACGCACAGACATGAAACGTAGCTAACAAGTCAACTTGCCAAAACGCTCTGTTATACAATCCTAATAAATATGAGTGGTAGTTACATGGTCCCATACACTTATTCCCAAAAATCATCGTCAAGTTCTGATTTGATAACATTTACAGAGGGTGAATGCGCTTCGGTTGGTTCTGAAGAGAAGTTGCATCTCTCGCGTCGTCGACGGTGGGCAATCACACTGATACTAGGAGTAGCACCAGATCTGGGGACATCAGCACTAATTTTGCCAATGGCGTGTTGAGCTGCTGCTAACTTCCTGCGAGCCGATGTAAGCCGGGTTTTGTAAACATCAGCCTGAACGAGGATGCGCCGGTATCGAATTTCTGCCACAACTGACTCAGCATGGCGTAGATTTCGAGTCTCGATGGCGCGAGAAAATTGGTGTGTTCTCTACATAAAAGTTGTCTCAAATTTATCTTGAAAATTGCATTGAACGGCTCACTGAAATGCTGCTCTGTTCAGATGGAAGCTCATGCAAAATTGTCGAGTTGGTTGAGAAATCAGTTTCGAGTTCGAAGTGAGAATGGGATAGCGGTGAAGCTGGAGGGGAAGCAAATGGGTCGGACAAAGGTACTACGGAACGACGCCATGCTTCTAGGTCATCCTGAGCAAGAGAGGATGGAAGTGAAATGTAGGACATGTCAGCAAGGATACCAAGGAATGAGGCACATTCTTCAATGATCTGGTATTCGACTACCGTTTTTTCCCACAACCATCCTTGGAAAGCATTGCTCCATTGCTCTGAGTCGAGAATCCGTTGGCTGTTGGTACAGCTTCTGATGTATATTGGCCGCACAGCGCTATCTGGCATGTTCAGCCAAGTGCTTCAAGTACTGAAGAAAGACAAGTTATTGCTACTTAACTACTGGTAAATAGTACCACCACTAGCACACTTACATGCTCTCACCTAGATGCACTAGCACACTTACATGCTCTCACGTACACACACTAGCACACTTTACATGCTCACGTACTCACATACTCACGCGCAAGTCACGCTCTCACGTACTCATGCTCTCACATACTCACGCTCTAGTCACGCTCTCACGTACTCTCTCGCATACTTATGCTCTCACATACTCACGCTCTCACATACTCATGCTCTCACATACTAACGCCCTGAGGGCTACGACACCGGCACACTTACACATTACGCACCCTTTTGAGCCTGAGCCGATCACTTTCACACTAGCACACTATCGTTATGCAGGATTCAATTCAATTCTGGAATCTGGATATCACAATGCCGATGGCCTGTCTTTATTTTTGTGTATTTTTGTGCATCGAGGGACCATATCCTGAATCCGTGTACACGTACGACTGTAGGACGCCAAGCATGGGCATCTGCTATATAAACTCTCCGATAATAAATATCATTGTAGCCTAACATCTCCTGAACATGGCTTCGTCGTCGCAATCTCAATATGTCTACGATGAACTTGAATGGACTCCTTCACTGCACGGCACGAATACGACGTCGACTCAGACTAGTACTCAATCAAATGAACGTTCGGTGAGTGCTTGTATACTCATCGCTACCCAATTGTCGATGTTGACACGTGACCCTCAGTTTGACTTCTCAGATCATCATGTGCAGTATTTCCTCCCAGCTCAAGATGCTGGTAAATACAGTTATCCTGTTATCCCATTCCATTTTGATTACATTTTTAGCCTTTTCCAAGGAGGCGCCTGTAGGATCCCAGAATCCGTCGCGTTTTACATTTGTTGAAGAAGCTGGTGAGTCTAATAAAGGATTTTATTATGAACGACGTTGAAAGGGTGCACCACAGTAATGCGAAGGGAATAATACACCAACCCTACCACAGTGCTGTACGAATTCTGAGGGGTTCAATCTCAATCCAAAAGGTTAGTAAAAATACACAGAGGTGCTCTGAATAGCTGCGATGATGTTTCCGATGTGCGCGGCGTGTGCGAAACAGTCGGCAATGTTTTCGGCGTAAACGTAGCACTTTGTAGAAGGAACGCAAAGTTTAAATAGAGCAGTGCGGAGCTATCGCATGGACAGCGCAGTAAAGATGTGATATGATAGACTGGAATCGGGGGTATACAAGACATCCCTCTAGTGTGTAAACTATAGGGGGTATTTATATGATAGGGGTTGCTATGGTGTAGCTATTATGAAAATAAGAAAACACAAGCTAGCTACATGTGAAATGAAGGCGAAGCAATGGTGCAATAGGGTCAACAAGTGAGGCGAGATGAGTAGCATATAAAGTATTTGAAAAATAGAGTATTTGGAAAAATACCCCTAGCAGTGCGAAACAGTGCGATAAATCCGTTATTTGACAACCGGTTAAAGCGCAGCCGTGCGAAGGGTCTACACAGGTTCGGGTGATGTCAGAGATGGGCTGAGTTGAGCGGTTAAACATTTGAAAAAGGTAGAAAACTGGTGCGATGTTTGTCGGAGCAGTGCGAAGTGCGGGCGATGAAAATGAGAGAAACGCGAAGTTGTACAGCGAAGCGCAGTGCGGCGACGAGTGTAGGGCATAGGTAGGATGCATAGAAGTGTGTCTGAAGTGTTTCGAAGTTAGAATAGGTCAAATAGAATATTTACGAGGTCAGAGCATGCAGCTGCGTATCAACGTATTATTAAAATTTATAACTCTGAAGCTCAATCATACCTACGTACGAGTCTGGAGGGTAGGACTTATGAACATCATGCGCCCGTGTCCTTCATCGATCCTGGCAGTGTTCCCATGACCCAGGCGGGCTCCGAGTCAGGTTCCCAGGTAGGGAACAGATCGACATCTTGCCGACAAGGACCAAAGTCAATATCTGACCGTTCTTCCCCGTACCCGATGTCGGGGCGATCACAATCTAAGAAGAAAACGGTTGCTATTACAGTTGAAGCACAAGAAGGGACTACTGACCTGGAGGCGGCACCAGTATCTTCTGTTGAGGTGAAAAGGTTTACGAAGGCCTGGTTCCAAGCCTACTGCCCGATCTTGGGAAACGTGCTGGATGAAACGAGACTATTCTATGCAGACTACTTGTCATCGATAGATATGTATCCGGATTCAGAAATGGCCCTTCAACAAAGTGGGGTAGCGTTGAAACGGGCGGTTGCCAAATCCAGACAGCCACTGGAAACCTGCAGGTGATCTCGTTATTCTTCGCTTCATTTCCTCATGTCCTTTTTGTCAGCTTGCGAAGATGACACTGGCTCCATTCCACTCAGTCCAAACTCGCAACGCATTGTAGAGCTAGTAAGTATTTTTCATAATTGTGAATAATATTAACCCCCACGGTAGATAACGGGTTCTGCGGCACTCTTTCGCAATACGGCAAAAAGGAAAGCCGCGATCATCGTCGAATGTGGAAAGTATTATCCGACTGGTCTCGGGAAGGACTCAAAAGATCAGATATCTTTGAATATTAAGGACCTCATGGACGCCTGGAAGTTCGCCCATTGCTTCGATGACGTTTGTTAAACTTTCCTCTGTTTTTGTTATTACTTATTTTTTTCCCCAGCCGGCTTCCATACGGATGTTCGAGCATCCAGCACTCGAAGAATTAGTGAAACGTCTCTTCTTTCAAAGCAAGAATGGAACCCCAATCGCCATCCAAAACAATTGGACCATCATTCCTCTCGGCGCTTATGCTGTTGCACTCACTGCGGTAATTGTGTATTTCATATTTTTAATGTGCTGTTTGTAATTTATGATTAGCTTTGGGCCATTCTGGAACAATATGCTTCAGGGTGATGAAGCGAAGGCCACAAATTTGAAGATTCGCCTCATTATCATCAAGTATACGATGGCTTTGCAGATGCTCTCGAGCAATTTGAGCAACTTGAGGTTTCGGGCAAGGCCTTCCACAAGAGAAGGAAACATCTTGCAAAATCATACTCTGCTCTCTGTCGGAGCCGAGCCAGGTGAGTTAATCTTTATTCAATGGTGCATTTTTTCTCATCCCCTGCAGGCCGTTCGTCCAAGGTTCTCCGGTTGTTTTTCATGTGCAGGAGGGTGAGCAAGCAGCACTCTCGCAAATCCAAGCTGGCTGGGCACTTGGTGCTTCGACTCCGTCTTCTAAAGCACGTCGGGCCAGGCAGGGCTTCCAGCCTGGCCAGGGGCAGGGAACATCAGAAGATCTTGAGGACCTGTAGTATTATGTTTTTGTGATGTCGTGGATCTCATTGTATTTGTAACTCATCTCCAAGTCGTCAATGTACTACTTTTCCGTCTTATTGGTTTTTCTGGTTGAGTTTCACAACACGTGCCTGCAATGTTGATATTATTCTATTGTCAAGATCACCAACTGGCTAATCGACTGGCAGACGCTAGAATCACCTTTGAGACCCAACAAAAAAAGCTTGTCATGCAAAGCAAAAGCACCAGGGGCGAATCAAGGCAAGAGCACCTACAAGAGCATATTCACAAATGCCAGTATCCATTTTTATCGTTCGTTATTCTCATTAACCCCTACTCCCATCATCACCGTCTCATCGCCCACACATTGCTCACAAAACTGTCAACCCCGACTGCTCCAGTGTGAGAGAAAAGAAGGCCGAGTAATAGGAGGAAAACTCACGGATACGTGCCATGTCATTCGATCGTTTACACTGAATCTCTCCTACACAGGAACTAACGGCTATTTTCCTCTTCACTGCTGCCTTCGGTGTCAAACGATCGCAGGGTGAGGGGGAGGGGCGACAATTGGTCGTTCCCATTTCCGACGCTTGAAGTTGAACCGGGGTGGATAGGTCAAACGATAGGAGGGCGAGGGTGAGGGGAGATAATTCAACGTTGTTTTCAATGAGGGTGAGCGCGAGGGGAGACAATGGGCCGTGTTCGGTTTCAACAACGCTGAGAACTTGAGCCGGGGCGGGTGGTGAGTTGAACGATAGGAAGGTGAACGCCAGGGGAGACAACAGGCCTTGTTCATTTTCGATGACGCGTAGAGGTTGGGCCGGGGAAAATAAATGCCTCAGCGAGTCGAACGATTGAAGGGTGAGCGCGAGGGGAGACAATAGGCCGTGTTCGGTTTCAACAACGCTGAGAACTTGAGCCAGGGCGGGTGGTGAGTCGAACGATAGGAAGGTGAACGCCAGGGGAGACACTAGGCCTTGTTCATTTTCGATGACGCGTAGAGGTTGGGCTGGGGAAAATAGATGCCTCAGCGAGTCGAACGATTGAAGGGTGAGCGCGAGGGGAGACAATAGGCCGTGTTCGGTTTCAACAACGTCGAGAACTTGAGCCGGGGCGGGTGGCGGGTCGAACGATAGGAAGGTGAACGCCAGGGGGGACAACAGGCCTTGTTCATTTTCGATGACGCGTAGAGGTTGGGCTGGGGAAAATCGACGTGTCGGCGAGTCGAACGATTGAAGGGTGAGCGCAAGGGGAGACAGCCGGCCGTAATCATTAGTCCCGTTGGTTCCCTCTTGGGTGGGAGTGTCCTGGGCAGATTGTGGTGACGGCGAGTCGCTTGGCGCCTCAAGAATCGGCGTAGATGAGATGGGATGGTGGGTCATTGGAATGGTTCAGAGTAAACAGCAGCGCGACCCAAATCGTACAAGTAGAACGTGGGAAAAAACAACTGTACCAGGTAACTATTCTCTTCTATCCAGAAGTAATGTCTGATAGATTCTATACATGACAGAACTCGACGTCGATCATTGACTTGGTCCCACCGACCAAGTGTCCATGAGCGTGGTCACAACAACGCCGTCCTCGCACGGCAATGCTGTCCTCCCAAATGCTCGCAATGTCCCCCGAGGTATAGCGTATACTTTCAAGTACTGTGCAACACCTCCAACCAAATTGGGAAACCTGCACCGCCAGTGACAGCTTTCATACTGTTGTACCAGGACTCTGAAGCACAGATATATTGTTGTAATAACAATTATTGCATGTGTTTTACTTAAATAATAATCTGGTGGCAACCTGGTACTTGGTTGCGTTGTATGAGAGTATCTTGCTGCAAAAGACACTCACTTATGCACGGTGTCCTGGGTCCTGATGCATAAGTTGCGATAACTTGATAACTTCATACCGTGACCGTGACTGTGACTCCCCGCATTCAACTTGTGAAGTTCAAGTTGAAACCGACCTGCTCCTATGACACACACTCACTGAGCTACTGTATATCGTCGTCATGCGTTTCCATTACGGGATCATCTCTACCCTTTTAATGGTCTTTATCTGTGGTTATAGTTGCGATAAATCCTTCACCAACCAAAGGGGCCTCAGCAACCACCAGAACTCATGTTCAATCTATCAGCGAAGTCATGTTGTTGCTCTAGAACAGCGCAAGGAGCATCAAAATAAGAGGAAGTTGAAACAGCAGACGCGTACTCGGATTGAAGTTCCTGAGGCTGTTCGGGCGAGTAGTAGGATTTATGATTCTGAAGGTCATGACGTGCGTTTTTTTGGTTCATCTATCATATGCATATGCATGTCTGAATAATGAATTGGAGAATAGGGAGTTTCATCCTCTGCTCAGACTATGCATAGCACAGACTTTGCCATGTGCGAAGACATGATGCCCACGTGTCCTGCCAGCGCTTCAACAACTTTGGCTCCAGGCTCTCAACTTCCTATCCCACCGCCCGAATCCCCACCACATCTTCTAACCCAAGCTGGCCGTCCCAGACGAAAGTACCGCCTTCCCCGGCGTTATGACGATTTGCAGCCTGAAGGACCTGCCCCACTTCCGCCCCCGTCTCCAGAACCCACACCCGTTATTCGTCGAGTCATTCTCCATGTTAGAGATTCATTGCGCACGGCCGTCAATAGCTTTGGACTCCTACGCGAATACATGTATCGCCCATCATATGATCCCGATGCTGACATACCTCCAGGGGATTTGGCTAACCGCCCTGTTCCTCTTATAGAGGGAAGTCACGAGAATACTGACATGCAACGCCCACCCCCATGGCCATTTGCTAGCATGACGATCTTCCGTCTAATGCACTGGATGAACAGTGGAAGCGATCGAAAGTCACAAGGAGAGGTGAACCGTCTGGTGGACGAGGTCATTACTGCGGATGACTTTCGGACTGAGGACCTGACAGGATTCAGTAGTCAGCGGGAAAACAAGCGGCTTGATCAGCCTGACACACAGCGCACGGGGACACCATTCTCAGCAGATGGCTGGAATGAGGTCCCAGTTGAGGTTACTGTTCCAACAGGTGTAAAAGACGCTCATGGGAATGGCCAGTTATTCAATGTTCCTGGGCTACATTTCCGGTCTCTGAAGGCAGTTATCACCTCGGCATTTTCTAGTTTGCAAGCCCTGCAATTTCATCTGATGCCATTTAAGCGGTTCTATCATGACATGCGTATTTTCGACGAGCTATACACATCTGATTCTTGGCTTGATGAAAACGAGAAGCTCCAGAAGCAGCCAAATGAACCAGGTTGCAAGTTGGAGAAGGTCATTGCGGCGATGATGTTCTGGTCGGATTCCACCCACCTCACAAGCTTTGGTACGGCAAAGGTTTGGCCGCTGTACTTATATTTTGGCAATTTATCGAAATACATTCGTGCAAGGCCAAACTCTGGTGCATGTCACCATGTCGCCTATATTCCTTCGGTAGGCCATTATATGCTCCATGTTCTTCCATGAAGCTTATTTCGAGACAGCTACCCGATAACATTCAGGACTTTATTTCATTATTTACCAAGATCCCAGGGAGTCAAAAGCCGACGCTCCTCACACATTGTCGCCGCGAGTTGATGCATCAGGTTTGGAGGCTGCTACTTGATGATGAGTTCTTGGAAGCATATCAACACGGCATTGTGATTTGTTGTGCCGATGGTATTACGAGGTGAATTTATCCTCGCATCTTCACTTATTCCGCTGATTATCCTGAAAAGTAGGTGTTGGTAAATGAATTTGCATTTTCGTGATGGCTTATTCTCCTGCCCCAGAGTTCTACTTGCTACAGTACGAGACAAAGGTGTCTGTCCATGCCCTCGATGTGAGGTTTTAAAAAAAGACTTTGACAAGATGGGACATGTCTGGGATCTCCGTGCCAGGATCACAAAGGCTCGCACATACCTCAACGATAAGATAACATGTGCACGCGACTTCATATATAAGCTTGGAAAACCTGTTGCCGGCGCTGCAGTTGAGAGACTACTCCAAGCCCAATCGCTGGTCCCCACAGTGGTGCGCACGTCCCATTTTCTATTTATTTAAGTTTAATAGTTAATGGTGAATACAGAATGCATTTGCAGATAAACTTGCTGCTTTTGGCTTTGATTTCTTCCCCATGCTTGTCGTTGATTTGATGCATGAATTTGAGTTGGGTGTGTGGAGGGCCGTTTTTACTCATTTGATCCGCATTCTCTACGCTGCATCCCCTGGCCGACAGTTGGTGACTGAACTAGATGCAAGGTAAATTCAATATCAGCAATGGCCTTAGGTGTTGTTAATGGTGGTACCAGGTTTAGGCAAATTCCCAGTTTCGGCCGTGATACAATCCGTCGCTTTTCGAATGATGCTTCAGCAATGAAAAAGTTGGCGGCCCGCAATTTTGAGGACCTCCTACAAGTGAGAAAGTTAGGCTTGCTGGTATAACCGTTAACTCATAACTCATCCTTCTAGTGTTCCATTCCGGTTTTTGAGGGCCTCTTGCCTCACCCACACAATGAGATCATCATGACAGTACTATTCCGGCTCGCGGAATGGCATGCTCTTGCAAAACTACGGCTTCATACAGAATCCACCTTAACGTCACTTGAAAATGCAACAACAATGGTTGGTCGCAATTTGCGGAAGTTTCGCCAAGTGACATGTGCGGCTTTCAACACTGAACTACTGCCGAGGGAAAAGGCAGCGCAGGCTCGCAGAAGGCAACGCAAAAATGCTAGGACGGATGAGGAAATGCCGAGTACATCAAGAACGCCGTCGACGAAGAAGTATTTCAATCTCTTTATTTACAAATTCCATGCTCTTGGGGATTATGTAAGAACCATACGCTTGTTTGGCACAACTGATTCGTACACCACTCAAATCGTACGTGTCTGTCTACATGCAATCACACTTAAAGGCTTATGGTCTCCAATGACAGGGTGAGCTGGCTCATAGGCTTGTCAAACGCTTATATGGGCGCACGAACAAAAACCAGGCTATCAAACAAATTGCAAAGCATGAAAGGCGCCAGACTCGCCTGCGACGTGCAGCGGAGGCGGCAAGAGTGGCGATCAAGAAAGGCAAACTACATCTCCACCACGTTAGCCTGTGTGATAAAGATGACCTTCCACTCACATCGACAGATATGCATCACCACATATCTGACTCTAAGAACTTCCCCCAGGATATCTTTCCTTTCATTCACAAGTTTCCTCATGATCCGGCAACAAAGGTACAATACTATGCTTCCCCATGTTTATTTTAGTGACATATTCTCAGGACTTCCTTCCAAAACTCAAGAATCATCTCCTATCTCGATTGCTTAACTTGGATCAGGATGACGATGAACCAGATTTTACAGACGACGATCGAAAGACCATTCGGATAGCCGAGAATCGGATTTTTGCCTCGAAAGTACTGCGTGTCAACTATACGACATACGACATTCGTAGGGACCAAGACTCCATGAACCCCCGTACTCACTGTGATGTCATGGTACTTTCTCGGGAAGAGGACTCAGCCACTCACCCATATTGGTATGCTCGCGTTCTCGGTGTTTTTCATGCTCGCGTACTCCACACTGGTTCTCGAGCTACGAACCGTTCTCTGCAACACTTAGAGTTTTTATGGGTCCGTTGGTTTGGCATTGAGCCAGACTATGTCGCGGGCTTCAAAGTGGCACGCTTGCCTAAGATTGGGTTTTTGCCCGAATCCGATTCTGATGCCTTTGGATTCCTAGACCCATCATTGGTGATTCGCGGGTGTCATTTATTGCCTGCCTTCGCGAATGGCCGTACTTCCAAATTACTAAGAACTACGAGCACCGCAGGTCGCCCACTGGATGAGGTAGATGACTGGACCAATTACTATGTTAACATGTATGTCTACAAATTACCTCACCTACCAATGCTCACACTTTGCCAGTTTTGTTGATCGGGATATGTTCATGCGCTATCTAGGAGGTGGTGTTGGTCATCGCACTCATCATCATCACGACACACCCGACATGAGCGTTGATGAACCGGAGGAAGGCGAGTCAGAGCTAGAGGAAGGAGAGGAAAACGGTGATGGTGACGATGAAGTCGGGCAGGAAGGCAGAGGAAATGATGACGACGATGTTGGCAAGATTGGTGATAGCGAAAGTGATGAAGATGATTGCTTGCAGTCTGACGGTGGAGGAAGTGACGAGGATGAGGATGACCTCGACCTTGGCCCTGAAGATAATGCTTTTGAAGATGATTGGGTGGATACTTTATGACGGTTACAACGACTGAATATCAAATGTTAAAACATGATACTAAATTCATAAATTCACTGGTTATATTGGGTGACTTCCCGTAGGCCTTTATGAGGCTGACTATCATAGATTTCGACAATAAACACCCAATATGGGTTGCCGCTAAGACCCCGGAAAATTTCTTTGAACTCCGATGTCATGAAACGCGTGAATAAACACACATTCTAGAGGTGGGGTGCAGACCCCCCTCGATAGATTTAATCCTCTAAAGACATATTTCTTAATGCTTGCCGAGATCCCACCCACCCAAATTCGCCCGATTGTGCCTGCCCCTCACTCTTTTAGCTATTGTCCATTACAATCTAACGTTTGACATTACTTGTTGATAAATGTTGAAGAGCTGACTCAGCACGGGGTTCCAACTCCGACTGGCACCGCGTTTATTGCAAAACATAAACTAATCGCTACGGGAAGTCACCCATTGCTTCTACGCAGCTGGAACCCAGATATTGTAGGAGCAATATAAGGTGTTGTATTAGTTTGTAAAGTCTCGAATTCTAGACTTAACATTAGCACTTTCCCCATGGGAACCCAGACATTGTAGGAGTAATACAAAGCGTTGCATTACTTTGTGAAGTCTCGAATTCTAGACTTAACATTGCCAAATATCACCAGGGTCTAACACTTTTCCCCTGTTTCGCTGATGCTTTGTCTTGTGCCATGCCAATTTTCAATCAAGCCAGAGACATTAATGCAAGCGGAAGCACCTTCCATGACATTGGACACGATCAGATCATTAATATCGTCAACCACTGTACCGTTCATCACTACAGTCTCTTCAGCCTGGGAGCCTCAAGGCCCTCAACCCGTCCGAGCGACCTTCTCTCAGGCTGCAACTCGGAATCCAGCAACAATTCTCCATGGTCACTGGCAACCTCCATTCCCGGCGAGACACCGTCTCAAGGAAGTGCTGGCGCCATACTGCGGTTCTCTTCCAGGACCAGTCTTGTAGATGACACCGTCGGTCTCATCGTCAACATCACACAATTACTGATCGATCATAGGGAATCTCCAAATAGTCAACGGGACTTGGAGCTTGAATTGAAAGCGTTATATCAAACACTGATCCTGACCGGTTTTGCAATTCGGGCGTACGACGATAGACCATTAGGTCAAACTTTGGCCAACACGATCACGCCGGAAATCGAGCGATGTCGTGTGGTGTTGTTGGCATTGTTCGGCGAGGTCGATGGCACTCGGTTGGGCCTCACTTTTACCACTATCAGTGGCTTGTGGCGACCAGTCTTCGGAATGAGGTGGGATGGGGACGAACTAATTTTATTGAAAATGAAGCTACACCGTATTCGAACATTGCTTGGTGGTTTTTTACTGGCATTGAACTCGTATGTTGCAAGTGTCTCATGCATTTTCACCAACTGAACGATCATCACATTGAAGGGTTGCGTGGTTGGAGCTCGCAAATTCATCAAGCATTAGTCATTTGCCCCTGAGCAAGTTTCATGCTTTGTTGAAGCAATCCGTGCCCTTTCTGGGTCATATCCCATTAGACGTGGTGCGCGTATTGAATCATGTGGGACGGATCATACCGGTGCCTACGCTATTTTGTTCTACATGGAAGGTAGTCCTTCTTTCATCTACTTATCGATCAACTGACACCGCGTGTTAGGATTTCGACTACGTTATTAATGGCTATTGCAAAGATCACCCTGGAAGTCGCTTCATTGAGCGGGGCGACTATGAAGTGATACGTGCCCAAGATAGCCAAGTCATTAACCGCTCGGAATTCATGATACAGCCAGAAATGCTTCTCGAACTAAGTATTGTTATGCGGCAGAGATTGGCCTTTCAAGATAACAAGGAAAAGTGCCCCCGCTGTGGCCACCTCAACTTGGGTTCTACCGCAAGCAACGGTTGGATCGAATGGTAAAGGCCACTAAATTTCTTCTGTCGACATTCTAGATTAACATAGTCGATAGTCGTAAGTGTCCAGGGCAGTTCCTGGTTGAAGAAAATGTTGAGAGTAGTAAAAAGTACAATAAAAAGGACGGTAGGCAAGATGACAATGGCGAGAGGGATGGGGATGACTTTCAAGAGATCACTTCTCCTGCCTCGTATGTCGCCAACTCTCCTTTATGAAATGGTCAATGACAAGTGATAGCATGACAGGGGGTAATACCATACAGAAAGTCAACGATGGAACAGAGTTTTTCCGCCGTATTCATGTCATTTTCATGAACAAGTATATTGCACAGAGAGCAGAAGCGCTTTACCATTGTGAGCCACCCACCATACTATTTTGTGCTCTTTCTTAGCTGTTCTTTAGATTCTGCGTCTCCAGATGACCCGAATGAAATAAGCCTTATGAGAGGTGAAGTGTTTGACATCCTTGATAAGAGTGGGAAATGGTGGGAGGTTAAGAAGGCAGATGGATCAATAGGACGTGAGTTACCTCCACCTTATTCAACAGGAGCTCACAATCTCTTCATCAGTTGCACCATCAAATTACCTTCGAATTCTGGACAATAACAGTGCGAGGGAACTGAGGACTATTGCAGCAGACTCCCCCAAACAGGACTTGGGCTTTGAATTTTATCCCCACAAAGCGAGGACTCTTTATGCTTGTGAGTAATCCATGATGACGCTTCATGTTCCAACTTCGCCGTTCTTCAGATACCGCTTCTCCGGATGATCCGAACGAAATAAGCTTCATGAAGGGTGAAATCCTCGACATCTCTGATAAGAGTGGGAAATGGTGGCGAGCCAAGAAGGCGGACGGATCAATAGGAAGTGAGTTACCCTCCCTCATATTCAATGCAAGCTCACAATATTTTCATCAGTCGCACCATCAAATTACCTGCAAATTCTGGACAATAACAGTGCAACGGGAGGGATTACTAGAGCAGACTCCCCTGGGCAGGACTCGAACTCGGACCCGTCACTTGACCATGATCCACACAAAGCAAGGGCGCTTTATAATTGTGAGTAATCCATGATGGCGCTACATACTCTGACTTCGTCGTTCTTTAGATACCGCTTCTCCTGATGACCCGAATGAAATAAGCTTCACAAAGGACGAAATCCTCACCATCATTGACAAGAGTGGGAGATGGTGGCAAGCGATGAAGACGGATGGATCCATAGGAAGTAGGTGACCCCCTCCTTTCTTTGAACAGAAACTCACGATATCTTCATCAGTCGTGCCATCGAATTACCTCAAAATCATCAAATGAACTGGACTGCCTTTTCCACACCCTCTTACCAGAGTTGACGCCCTCGTAAAATGATGCATGCATGATATACTGGTTCTCAGCCAATCTTTGCTCTTCGCAATATTTTATTCATTCACTTACCATTCTACCGGTCGACGTGTCTGTTCGTGGTCTTTAGCCGTTGTTATTCCGCTTTCCTACTATGTTTACAACTATCTGAATCAATCCGTTCTGATACCCTTCACATGTAGTCTCCTCAAAAGGTGGCAGGCGGTTGGTAAGGTGTACTGTAAAGGACATTCACATTCCGAGTCCTAAAAGCATTTTTAGGATGTCGGTGATTGACTTTTGTATTGAGCAAGATCTTTGGAGCTCATGTTTGAAAAAAAGCTAGTTCAAGTTGTACATAGAATGAAACGGGTACGTACAGTCAATGATCAAGAAAGAGCTCATACGTTTGAAAAAAAACTAGTTGTACACAAATTGAAATCGGTACAGTCAACAATCAAGAAATAAACAGCAGCAGCATTGCAAAAAAGGCTAAAACCCTCGAGCAAATCCTTTAGCTCCCGAGGTCTGAACCCCTTGTGTCTGCTGTTTGATCACGGGCTCCTCTGTTTTCTCACCAGTGTCGAGATCTAGCAACCCTTTGATCGAAGCCTGGATAGGCAGCAATGTCTCTAGCATCGGCCCATAGTTATGGACTGCGACTTGGTCTGGTGTCTCGGCATTGACATCGACGTAGGCATCAATGGCTGCCTGCATTTCGGACTGCAATTGCTTGAGAGCAGAGGTCCCTTCCACAAAACGGTAGTAACCGAAACAAGGAGCTGCCACTTCGCCATGACGACCAATCGATTGTTGGGTAAGGAACTTCGCTAGAGGGGCTAGAATACCCATCATGATGCCAAACATGTTCCCAAGAATGAGTTTGCGTCTGCTGTCATCTGACTTGATCGTCCAGAGCTTCTCGATCGTCAAGAGAAGGAAGCAATATGCAGCGTCGAAAGTAAGCGAGACCTTCATGAATTTGATTCAGGAAATCATTCAGGAAAGTAAAGTATTCGAACGACGACTTACTTGATAGATCCTCTTATCCTCGTCCCAATATCCCAAGGTAGTAGGATTCGTTCGGACAGGATAGACTTCCCACGTTTGCGTGCCACTCTGGAGATCTCGGAAGACATCGTAGTGATCCTTTTCTTCCTTGTCAGGATCATCATAAGGACCAGGATTGCCTTCTCCCTGGTCAACGATGATATCGATGGCTTTATTGGCGCTAGCAAGATCTGTGACAATGACTGAGCCACCTGCGTCACGGACTCGGGGCTGATAGCCCAGACCAGGAGCGAATTGATAGGTAGAAGTTTCAGGATCGAACAAATCCGGTTTCTGTTTGTTCAGATAGGCAAGGCCTGTAGCATATTGGTTGAATAATGGAGAAATATATTTGATCCCCAACAAAACCTACCTAGCTTGATCGCAGCATAGAACTGACCCAAAGTATGATATTCATCGGATTCTGGTTTAGGGTTTCTTTTTGCCTCGGGCGTCTCGACCTGAGCAATAATGTCAATGTGGACAAGAGACTATGTGGCATGCAACCGTACATCAATGAAGGTCTGAAGGTTCTCCTTCGTCAATGTCCTGAGGTTCAACTCGAGATCTGGGACTCGACCTGGCATCAACATCGGATACTGCGGGATAATGAGAGGATCATAGAGTGCCGGTCGACCGCCAACGGCACGGAGAATATTTCCAGCAAGACTGAGGTGAAGCATCTCTTCAGCGACAACTCCTGAACAAACACATCAGGGTAACAATTAGCAGACGCTATCAGAATTAACGGACCGAGAACAGCTCCCGTGATAGGGTTGTAATATCTGGGATCGTTAGCATAGGCTGCAGGCGTTTTTACGCTATACATTGCAAACAAATACAAGGGAATTGTGCTCAGTTCGACTGCCATCGCAGTCTGAAGGTGTTCCTGAAGACTCTTGACAGTTGTGATGGGATGGTTACCGGGGTCTGGCTTTGGAAATGTTATGCCATGCCCATAGCCTGGCCGGAATTGACGAGAATAAACATGCAGATCCCCACGTTGTTTCTCAATAGGAATTGGCTTTGGCGAGTAATAGGTATCCTTTTGCAGGTCCCCACGCTGCGTCTCAACGAAAATGGGTTCTGGTCCATCAGATGGCCTCTGGACGACAAAGCCAAGGAGATGCCAACGTTTCGCCATATCGGTATTGGCGAAGAGGGGCTGATCACTATATACATCTGGAGGGGAGACAGTTACTATACTTCTGGGGAGCATTCAAATGTAAACGACTTGCCAGTATAGTTTTGATGAAGGCCACGCTCCCAAGGAACGCGTTTGTTGAGTGCTTTCGCAAGACTCAAAGGGACGACCGATTGTTGGGCCCTGTGATACTCAGATTCCGGAACAATTGCGTCCGGACGCGCTGATGGCCACCTAAAAGGATTCTGCTACTAAGATTTTGAGCCATTAGGGAGCAAAATGTACGTGCCAGTATGATCGACACATGTAAAAGTCACTCTGCCAAGGAAGCGAGAGGTACTTGGTCAAATCTCCAGGTAAAGCGTCGTTACGAATGGTGAATGGCACATCAAGCTGGTATGTCTCGGAGAGTTCTGCATTCCACGACATTTCAATACCCGGGTAAAGCGGGGCACCAATTGTTGTTTCCAACGATGCCTTCGTGAGTGCCGCAGGCTGCTCGCCAAGGGGGAGTTCTTCAACACTTGCGGGAGGGAACTTAGGCGGATGTGGGGATTTGAGGAATTTTCCCTGGCTCCATTTGACAAGGCGATCATATTGCAGTTCAGTGATTGACGCAAATGTTGAAGGATCACCAGCTGTGGTTCGGCCTGATGAAAATATATTAGAATATATTCAAGTAGTAACAAAGGGGTGGAGGATCTACCATTGTCGCCTGAAAGCCAAGGCATGAAATACGGATATGCTTGGCCTGCCCTTGCTTGATCGTACTTTTCGTTTGTCGATGGAAGGCGCATTCTTCCGAGGACACCTCTACGTATCGGCTCCTTTTCAGGGCTTGGGTCAGACAGATCCCCTTGCCATTTCTTGTCAAAGAAATTTCCAGCTCCATTTGGTCCTATATTTCATGAACGGACAACGCAAAGGCGAGAACAGACCAATAAGCTTACCATGTCCACCATTGGCTTGGCCGTTACACCAGCTCAGTAGCGGAGGGCGTTGAAGCAGGGGCCAAATGTGTTTATACCATCCTACCTCACCTACGTCATATTCAATGCCCAGCTTTGCACACTTTGCACGTTCCTCTTGCTCATAAACTTCTTCCATAAGATCATAGAGTGATGTAGGGGCATAAATGCCATTTGCAAATTTGGGTGTCGTTCCTATGACACGAGCCTTGTTTGGCGCACTGAAACTAGTGTTGTTGCCATAGATAAGGGATGAGATGTCCAATGTTGCAAGTGCGAACAAGAAACCCACGATTTCCTGGACGAACCATGTGTGACTTCGACATGGATCCACCCATCAGATGTGTCGTCAATCCAGTTGGGCGAATCAAAATCAGTCATGATAAGTGGGTATGGCTTGTCCTTGTCTGCTATGGAACGCGAGTGCCCGTGACCTGCTAGGACAACGAGCCGGCCTTCGTTATCGGTTCTTGCTTCGCCCAGATAGACATCCGTGGGCTCAGATTTTGAGCCATAAAATTGACCAGCGAGGACGACTGGGTGGACATTTGCACCACTCAAGGTTTCTACACCACTGGTAACGATAAGCTTGTCTCGTTTCTCCGGAGAAAGCTATAGATGTCATGACCAGCATCAATGGTAAAAAAAATTGTATGGATAGTAATAGCTAACATCCGGTTGCACGCTAGGATTTCGGAGGGTCGTATTTCCCGGTTTAAATGCTCCATCCTGTTGACTTCCTGAGCAAACAGGATAGCCATCAGGTCATCGTCACTTGCGATATAATAATGGTGAATCTCACCCATGAATGTATACCAAGCAGGTTTCTGGTTAGCGACTTGGAGTGACCAGTGTTGTTCGAAGCCATTCGCTCGGTTAGCCTCACAGAGGACCTTGCCTTTGGCATCAAAGGCATAAACTCGGAATCGTGCAGCCTGTAATGATAGGTTGTTAGTCTCTGTGGAGAGGGCAGGGGAGAGGCATGCCGTACCTGTCGTTTTACAGCCCCTTGATCATCCTTGAATCCACCAGTCGGCTCATCAAATCGGCCAGGTACTTCTGGGCCAATGAACCAGGCATCTTTGGAATTGCCAACTCTCGCAATGCCAATGGAAGGATAGATGCGAATTGTGTCGATACGGGATGGGTTCAGAGGTTCAACATGCTGCAAGGGTGTCTCCATAGTGCGGAAGAGGGATGAACTTGAGGACGCATCGATAGGGACCAAGGAAGACTTTGTACCAGAAGCATCGCGGATAACCGGGGGTTTGTAAGTCCCGAGGTTATGTGAGATGTGCAGTTGGCCACATTCCAGGCTTTTGGGTCATCCAGTGATTGGCGGAGAACGGCAACTACTAGAAGCAGTAACTGACAGCCTTCTTGTTCTATCGGATTTGCTGGTCTAGGCCAAGATGGTTGATAACTCAATATGGGATAATAAACAAGTTGTTGTCTGCCTTACGATATCCCTCCAATGATGAGCGCCAAATTTGATGGTGAGACTGTCTAATAAGTATTTTTGTCCAGGTCTATGATAAAACCAATTTTACAGTCCTTTCGGAAATTCATGTCTCACGTGTTCAAGTGTAGTTGAAAATCCTGGAAAAGAAAAAAAATCATTAAATCATCGAAAATCTATTTTCACATATGCAGGGCTTGGACAAGCTCATCTACACTCTTTATTACATCTTATAATGCCCGACATATACTCAGAGGAAGAGCTTAGCTTCCCTACCTCTGACAGCGACTCCGAGAGCAAATCATCCAACTCTTGCTCAGACAACGAGAACGACAGTCGAGATAGCGGAAAAGAGGGGATAAAGGTTATTGACAGGTACGGAGTGCTAGGGGAGGGAGAGTATGAGTCAGAGAGCGAGACTGACGAGGGCATACGAAGTGAGGGATTAATTTATCACAACATCATTGAGAACAAGAATTCAGCACCGTCTATTGAGCCTTCAACAACTCGGACAGCCATATAACTGTTTCGAATAAGTGTGCAGCCATCCTTGCTCGGTTCATCCAGGAATACCATCTGGTCTGCAGAATAGGTTGCAAGGATATCAAACAACCAAGCAGCCCGAGCCGCGTCATCTCTTTCAGCAGCAACCGTGACTTTCCTAGTGATCTTGCGAGTCAATCCAAGCTCCCCCAAATTGTCATGGAGGGCTGTTATTGACATGGGCTGGTCATGGTATACCGCTAGCCATTCCAGGATTTCATCAAGGTACAGTGAAGGCGTCCCATTAATCAAGTCTCGGATATCCTTGATAGCATCAACATTCAAGATGTGGGGACGACCTCGCAACACTCCTGGTGGATCTACACACCCGTAAGCTTCATACTTTTCGACCCATCACCCAATGCTCTTCGCTGAGACTCCAAGTGCATCAACAATACCTTCCATCTCCCAGCCTTGATCCAGGAGCTGTAGGGCCCATTGTTTCATGTCCAGGCTAATACGTCGATAACCCATGATCATTTAAATACAATTGAGAGTGTTTCTGAGAGGTTATGAGGGCGGAATAGATTTTCGATGATTTAATGTTTTTTTTTCTTTTCCAGGATTTTCAACTACACTTGAACACGTGAGACATGAATTTCCGAAAGGACTGTAGTGATCATTGTCGGAGGTGGGCCAGCTGGATGTGCGACTGCGTTGTCCTTATACAGTCACTGTAACCGAGGATCCTTTCTTCTTCTCGACGACACCGATCCCTCAAGCTTGGACTTCAAGGTTAGTGAATCAATCATCAAATTGCTTCTGCATCTCACCCTCACACCAGATTGGCGAATCTCTCCCTCCAGAATCTTTACAACTGCTACACCATCTTCACCCTGCGTTGCCTGAACGTCTGGCCCAGGAAACTGTGTCTGGGATACACCTCCATTGCACAGGCAATGCGTCCTCTTGGGCATCGGTCGTGCTGGAAGAGAAACACGCTATCCTGAATCCGTTTGGTCATGGGTTTCACCTTAACCGTGTTGCTTTCGATGAATTACTACGTCGGTGTGTCAAAGACTGCCAGTCTGAGGAGACGAACTCGATGCTGGGTGTTGGTGTACTGAGAGGTCGATTCAAGGATGTTGAGAAAGAATCTTCCGGTGACTTCGCCATTCATGCGGACGTGGGTAATGAAGATAAGGTATTTCGCGCCAGGTGGGTTGTTGATGCTACAGGAAGGAAGGCATCTCTCGCAACCAAGGTCCGCCTAGTCACAGTGGGCATGCAACAAATGTTGATTAACCCACCCCTCCGCTACATACTACCCAGCTCGGTGCGAAGATAATTACATCCGATCCGCTGCTAGCTTTCTATGCAGTATTCACTGGACCGTCGTCGCTCGACCGTCCGGATGTCGACAGTGACCACCGTACTCTGATCGAAGCAACTGCAGACGGGTGGTTCTACAGTGCCCTGCTCTCCCGTGCTCCTTGTATGCGCGTAGTAGCGTTTCATACTCTCCCCACACACCCCTCTGCCAAATGCGTGCGGCGACGTGACGGCTTTCTCGACGTTCTGCACGCGTCAGCCCCCCATATCTCCACGATTATCCTGAGGAACGACTACGAGATGTCGGCGGGTGGATTTCCGCGCTGTACGGCTGCAGGGTCGTCTTATCTCAATAGGGTATGTGATATGGAACGTGGATGGATTGCGGTGGGAGACTCGGCCATGGCTTTCGATCCGCTTTCGTCGCAAGGAATGATGACTGCTCTTGAAATGGGATACTACGTAGGCGCACTCCTGGCTGGCCAGATGGGTGACGAGAACCCAGTACCCAGAGAGGAGATGCTTACTAAAAGGTATCGGAATGTCATCGAGGAGTATGTACAGCAACGAGCATATTATTATGGTATTGCAAGAAGGTTCCATGGGCAGGAATTTTGGGACAACGTCACATCTACAGCATAAATCTGCGAGCAGGAAATTGAATGAAGAAGTAAGCAGCGCTGCTTACTTCTTCATTCAATTTGAAAGGTCCCGGCCGGTGAGTTATGCGAATAGTATCATAGGCATAGGTTGGAAATAGTGAATCCCTGTTTTCATATATCGTCACCCTCACCAGAACTCAGGGATCAATAGTTCTTGTATTGTGCGACAGATGCCTACATCTTTAGCATGTGCTCAGCACCAATGAAATTGACTTGAATACGCAGTGCCTATTGACAACATGTGAACACAGCAGGAACAAAATCAAGTGCAGGGCACAGGCCTGGATAATACTCTTTGACAAACGAAGTGAGGCAGATGTGACGCAGGCCGCCTGCAACTGGGGGTGTGATCACCAGGTTTGGTGGTAGGAGAGTGGGTGCATATTTGGCATACACGAATAGTCAGCTTTGTAGCAACAAGGGGAGCGGAGGGGCAGATGCGCAGGTCCTCATGCACGAACCGTTCCCTGACAATCTCTTTGACTGCAGATTCAAAGACGTCGTCATACATGGGGTAAAACTTGAAAAATAACTAGAGTTGCATGTAGTATATATCGGCAAAGTACTTCAACCTATGTAGATTGCGACTGCGCTCACCGTGACAATGCACACGCTATTACATGTACTGCATCACAGATACGCCTTGACTATACCGATGTTCGACTATGAACAGGATATGCTACAAAATATAACCATTGTCCGGGGTTTTCATGTCAATTTAATCATCCTCGGAGTTGTCTTTGGCTCTGACGACTTTGGCTGTGACGACCTTGAGACCTCGCAGCTTCAGCCTGACCATGAAGAGCAAGTCCTGTGGGGAAACATCCTCAGCAACATGCAGGAAAAGAAAAAAGAAGTATCGACCAACAACGATCAACTGCGACAAAGGTAATCCTCTCCGTTGTGTGGGACTACAGTTACTTCCAGTAGACATAGCTGCGGCAAGATCTGCGGCAGTTGTATTATCTTCGCAGATAGTAGCCTGGAGATCCACTTTGGCCTCGTCGTCCGCATGAATGGCGTCCTGAGTTTGGATTGGTTTCATGCCAACAGACAGAACATAAAACGCTCACCGTAGCTACAACGAAGTCGTGGTCTCCGTAACGATAATCAACAGTAACCTAGAGAAAGATTGCGCTTCAGCACATTCAGGACAAGACCGAAGGGAGAGCGTTTTGCTACCATGAGGTTGTCCTGTTGAAGAGATGGATGGCCCGCGTAGGGATGGTATCGTAGCTGGTAAGCCGAGCGATAAGCGGGAAGGCGCATTGGGTACTGATCATAGCCGCGAGTTAACGCCAGGGTGAACGAGGGAAGATGTGGCTCCGGGATTCTGGTTTTCATCGAAAGGAATATGAACTAGGCGAACGCCAGGAGAAAAGGCTGAGGATGAGCAAAATGAGAGAAGAGAAAATGAGAGAAATGAAGGGAAAAAATGGATCAGAATTAAAAGCCGTCACTAATTCACACGAGTGCCGAAAAAAAGAAAGACCATACAGTCGTCCACATCGAGTTAGTCAGGCGAGGGTCAAATATATTCAAACATATCCTTCTTCCATCATCACTTGACCTTGACCTTGACCTTGGCAATTGCGACAGAATCCAACGATGAGGAAGTGGCCATTGGCACATCAGAACCCTGTGCCCGTAGTCGGAATGCGACGAATAAATGGATTCTGAGCATCCAAAGAGCCAAGAGTTTCCCAACGGCATCGCGGCCGTGAACAATCTGTGTCACGAATGTCACGTCACATGTAATGTCACATCACAAGGCAAGTCACAGTGGCCGAATTCTCCGCCCAACTATGCACTGAATGAATACGTCCAACACCCAAAGAAACTCAAAAAACCCACAAGCGTGTGTGATCAAGATCGCAAGAGGGTTCCTTAACTTCCAACATTACCGGCTCCTCAGCAAAAGCCTGCACTCAGGCCACCTAGTGATGATAAGCGCCTTCTCCGGTAAATATTGAAGCTGAAGACCATCACTGCACAAGATCGCAGAGACCATACAAGATTCCACAAAATTCAAGAGGAAATGAAGCGGGACTCACCGTGACCTTTCACGATTTTGGTACCGTGCAACGTCGGGCCATGCAACCCATAGGGCTTCTGACTCGAATGTGAACCCCAAGATGTCTTTCGAACGGTGAAAAAATCCGAGAATGTTGTCCCAAGATGCACGATGTGTAGGCAACAATATCTGGTTGAGGACTCAGACAAAAACGAGGCGAACATTTTGATACTGGCGCCCTTGTCATGCTCGGTTTTGCAAACTGGCCAAGTCGTGGAAGCCAAGTTGAACAGAATCGAAGACCGCCTGGTGGCAATCATCGCTGTTAGGGTTCACCAAGCAACCCGGAACTGCTCTTGAACGTGTTCACAAGAGTCAAGCGAGACATTAGAGAAAACTCGAGCCAGTACCCGTCAACAATTGAGCGTTGAGCAAGAACATCCTGAACAAGGTACGAAGCCGAGTTTGTGTTGAGTGTTTGACACCAACTGCACGTTGTGGCTCCCTCACGCTCTGGCTCAAGCTGCACAAACAAAGTGGCGACATAAGTTCTCGCCGGCCCCATTCTCTGAGGTGGTCCATTCCTGATTGCTACCGGGATTCTATCTCTGTCTCTGTCTGTGTGCTCTCGCCTATTGTTCGATGCTCGGAATGTTATCAAATACTTAATGCTAGTGAAGCCCTCTAATGCAACATCTGAAGCTAATGCCTGGTATTAATGCCCGGTACCCCTCGGTCCCCACCTTTCCAGGCCTCGGCATCAACTTTCACGAAATTACGAGCCGTTTCGGTAGCCTGACGCACCAGCAAGGATTAATTCGATCGTTTTTGCCTTCCTGGAACATCATAACCGAAGGGCAGTTCGACTTGGGTTAGTACATATTTAACTTGATTCCTCGAAACTTCTGAATTTTTCATTAAGGTAAGTCAGCTTTCCCGTCATCGTTGAAACCTTGATGCATTTTGGGTTCTGTTAATCCGGTAGAAGTAGTGAGGTTCGACTCCGTCTCTTAAACAAATCAATTTTGGAAGCAGGCCACGGAAGGTGTTTGGTGCAAGGTATGTTTTACACCTACACCTGGCAGGGCACTGTCCTGCCAGGCGTTTTGCAGGAAAATACGACTTTCCCCATATAGCCACTGGATGTTCACACAGGTGGAGGGACCTTACCACCTCATCCTCGCTCGTCCAAGTCAATACGTGGTATGTTGCCAAGACATTCGGAGCCCTCGAGCTCACCACTTCCGCTCAACCCCACTAGGCCCACACACAACTCCTCGACCCGCCTCTGGCTTTCTCTAATATCCTACCCGCTGGACGTTTGAGTGCAGACTCAAGCCTTCCGCTAAAAGTTGTGGGGTTGTCTTTTATTCTACCAATCTTTTACGATCTGTAGCCATTTATCTGACCACAAAAACAGAGCCTCGCCCTCCCCGAAGCCCTGCCGACTCGCCACGGCCGACTGTTCGAGCCTGAGCTCGAACGTTCCGCTAAAAAAATGCAAATTTTTGTAAATTTGTTAGTATGTTTTACTTTGAATGATTTTTGGTGCTCAACTTCGATGTCTGCATCTACGGACTATAGATGACGTTCCTTAATGAATCGGATGACAGAGAACATACCTGCAATACCCATGCCACCATCTCGATATGTGGCGGAGTTATCTCTGCACCGCGCTTAACAAATTCGTTCACTTTCTCTCGACATCGCTTACGTTGAACTAAGAAACGAATTTTGGTGAGACAAATGCGAGGAGGAGGACGTACCGCTCACCAGGACGCTCGGTGATGATGTGAAGGTGGTGAGATTCGGGCGGTGCCAGAAATAACTCGGATATACAAGTAAGACCTCCATCCTGAATTTGTTCTGGGTGTCGAATTGAATCCGAATATGAATCTAACAACTTATCGGCAATGGATACTTTTCATAGCTCGAGATTAGGGTCATGGCCCTTCATCGATTCCTGATTCGTCGACTTGATCTCTGACTTCAACTCAAAAATCGACTAGGAAGAATTTGGCAGGTTCATCACAATATGTTTGACTGGTCGGGCATGTTTTCGTCTGCGAGTAGGCGGATTGGGGTGTCTAGAAATTACTAAAAATCGGTTTTATATGACCCTGGGCAAAAATATTAGACAATCTCACCGTCAAACCTTTGGTGCTCTTCATTGCGGGGGTATCGTAAAGCGGGAAGCAACTTGTTTGGATATCAACTTGTCAACCATCTCGGCCCAGACGCCGGGCCAGCGAATCCGATAGAACAGGATGAGTACTTATGAAGACTTGTACTTACGTCAAGTTATGAAATGTACTGCACGGGAGGCTTTTGTGTTCCGTTCATTTATTTCTCTGTATTCTTAGTGACCATTCTACAAAACAGTTCTGTTTGACAGACGAGCAATAGATCATTCATACAAATTTACGGTACAAAAAAAATCTTCTCCATACTAGTGAGCAGTGCTCCCACTTTCGTAAGCATTGATACTAGAAACTGCCGCCAGGAAGGCCAAATAGAGCAGCATGTTTCATTGATTTGCGTCCGTGATCACCGCTGTGGGATACGTAAGACTGCAGCTACAGGATAGAGCATCTGTGGACTCGTCTTACATGGGAAGACATATCTGTGTGAACAGTGTGACGTTAATAGCCGTATACTGACACAAAAATTGTATCATGATACTCACAAAGTGACCAGTCCCTGTCGCAGTGCAGGTTAAACCTGGGCAACATACGATGGTCGTGCTGGTCGGGTCACAAACTTGATTCACACCCACGCATGCCCACGTAAGGGTAACAGCGTAGGCCAATGTGCAGAGTAAGGCAGTAAAATGCACGCGCATCGTTGACTTTGTGGAGACAGTCTGATGGAAGTAGGGCTTTTGGAAGTAGGGCTTTTATGGGCAGTTGGGTGGGAATGCAGCTCCGCCTTTCTCTAACCCGTCATCCATATCAGAAGGTTCGTGGAGAAGCTGATGTCGCCATACACATATCCGGCTTCATTCGTCTTATCATTCTCTAATTGATATGCACGACAGAACTGCAGCTGGGGAAAATCAGCCATTTCGGACTGATTATGAGGTCTACCTGAAATTCTTTGTTTGCCGGTGTGAACGTAACCTTTGACCTGATTGCGTAGTTTACTTACAGGCCGTTTCGTCCCAGCGCCGATCTAGCCTGAGATTTTTTATTGAAACCTTTGTTATCGAAATCCAATCAATATTTGCAAGCTATTTTCATATTTTTTAAATACCTTTCTCTAACCTGTCATCCGTATCAGAAGATTCATGGAGAAGCTGATGTCGGAATGCAACATTCAGCTTCATTCGTCTTATCATTCTCTATTGATATGCCGTCACAGAACTGCAGCCAAAGTCGCACAAAGCAAGCGTAAGTTGGGATCCGAGTACAAGATTTCACTCACATGTCGATACCCAGAAGACATTGTCGCACACCAAATCTCCTGAAAGAATCCGGATGTTGCTGTGGAGCGGTGGAAACACCAATCAGATATGTTTGAAGGATTGGGGAGGACAACAGACCCCCACCCTAAATATACTTCAGAACAGGCCACGTACGAGGATCAAGGTGAACCACGACGGTCGACAATGAGGAACAGACGACAACAGACCGCGATGGCAACGGACGTCCCCTCCCCTTTTACCTCGCAAGTGCACGACCACCTCAATTGAGGGCAATCCACCGCGATTGTGTGGCCGAATTGATGAAATACGCCTCCAAACGCCATTCCATCGTTGAGAAGTCGCGCAGCGACATATGAAGCAACTGAACGGGTTTGTCATCGTCCCCAGGGATCACTAGGATTGAGCAAAGGCCGTAAGATATCTTGAGTGTCCAGCCAAAGCCAAGGGTCGAGTCAGAACCATGATGGCGCCAACGACCCACTCGAAGTGATGATCGTGCGACGCGGAGGAAAGAACATGTGAATGAAGTTCAACTGCGACTTGCCAAATTGTGCGAGGCAGTAGAACAAATTTGCCGCAATAAATAATAGACGGCTGGCTAAAGTTCTTGGGGAAGCTCGGTCCACATTGAGACTGAGACCTAAAAATCCATTTAGGACTCGAACTCCTTGCAACTTGACTAATTCCGACTGTCCGACATAATGATGCAGGCACCGCCAGCTAACATCGACGACTCGTACATTTGTGCGATGGGGAGTACTGGAATAACCTGTTGCGACAGCGTTTTCATCTCTAGGGCCCGGGAAAGGTTCAATAACTGGCGTTGAATAAAGAAAGACAAGCCACCAGACGTACCCAACCTGTTTCCAGATTAATAAGGGGATTTGCACCAACTGAGTACCAATACCCGCGCCTTGGAACCCCCAGTAGTCGTCGACTCTCCACCGATACCACTGACAGGGCTCTACTTTTGTTTAGTGGACCAGCTAATGCAATAACAATCCTTAGCATAAGTACTCACGGTGGATACAATACCCGTGCTGCTTACAGCGAAAATGAGTAATGGAGAAATGTTCAGGATCAACCTTACGATTCTCACACTAATTGCCAACAACGACTCCCTCATGGCTGCGTTAGGTTCTGTCCATTCGGCTCTGGTAATAGAAGAGCCCAAACCACCCCAGGAGAGGGATGTGCCGATGCAACCGCGTGGCGGCACGTTTGACTTCCCAGCAGTCCAAATGAGATGAGGAACCGGACGGATAAGTTCAGCCCAGCCTGAACAGACAGGGGAAGGTATCCGGTAAAGGAACAGTATTGGTTTGGTCCAATATTTCAGCAGACGTGCACAACATTGCGCGGTTGAGGACCCAACGATGTCCACTGCTTGAGAAAGTCGCGCAAGCAGTGATAAGACGAATGGTATCCTCATCAGGGAAGATGTGCCCGACGACGAAAGACAAGTGGTGCTTCGAGGCAGCCTGTGGTAATGATAATTTGGGAAATGTGAGTGCTCCAAATTGAAGTCTGAGAAAAGAATGTCACAGAGTCCGGACAGGTACAGAGACAGAGGTTACAAGATCTTGTGAGCATAGCTCTCAAAGAGCAGAGGCACGTAGATTTAGAGATGAGCGAAACGTGAGCTGTGTGACCTTCGCCGCAGTTTCTCCTATTCAACCTTCCTCACACCTACTCCTACAATGTCAAACTTGACTCCTATCAAGAAACAAAACTTCCTTTTTATTCGAGAAAAACTTGTAACAAAACTCAGGCAGTTTACTAAAACCGTATTACTCGATGCTGGAGACTACAACCGCCATGTGACCGCAACCACCCTGCAGCACGCTCTTAGAAATGATATCGCTGTCAGCCACTCAGGAAGGACTCTAGCTCAAATACTGAGCCTCTCCTACTCACAGGACCTGTCAGTCTACACTGTGGACAAGGTTGTGCCTGGCTTTGGACGAGAGGGGACAAAAGTCCATTATTCACGTCCTGAAAGCGAATTTGCAGTAAGTTCTTCCTTACAGTAATGCCTTGTTCAACCACTTCCTGACATCTATCCAGGAATTCCGGAGTGAAGCACAAGTGAAGCACGACAAGCAGCAAGCAAAGCTTAACGAGCAGCAGGCTGAGATTGATGAGCTTACGGAGAGGATAGGTGGAAACTTGGAAGTCCTGTCTGAGTGGCAAACTGCGTGTTTGGTGATTTGTGGTGTGTTATAGTCCCATCACTTGCAAATTCTTTGCCTAACCACTGGCTGAGCAGCGTTTGAGACCTTCGCATGGAATCTGGTGTCACCTTTTCACCAGGCCGAACTCAGTCGATACAGGATTTGTCAATGTATGTTGATATCTCCTCTCTGAGTGACAAATACTGATGAGCTCCATTTGGGCATAGTCTGGGACCTTCATTACGCCCAGTCAAAGTCAGGGCCAGCAAGGAATTCTGCTCGGCGCATATACAACAACATCGATGAAAACGTTCGTAGTTACGCAAGCAATCTTGTGGGGATGAAAGCAAATATGGCTGAGAGCCGGCGGAAACTTGCTCACCCATCCATCCCAGATGTCAGGCTGCTCAAGTTTCTCTCCGAGCTCGGGTCAGGCGACGCAGGTCTGGAGCCAATTGAGATTGAGATGTTCAGCTACCTAGAGTCAAGGTCGAACCATCCTCAAAACATCGAATGTGCTATAAGGGGTGGACTGAGATTGTCATGAGTTCGAGGGCCGGATCAGAGGCATGTGCGCATATACTATGACCTATCAAATTTGTGAAAATTCAGTCATTGTTCCTTACGGAATCAGCGGTCCATGTTGAGATTCTCCTCCTACGTCTTCAACACATTAGGGTCTTCCCTATCGATTTGCCTTTAAGTCGGTAGTTCTCCGCCAATCACCAAAAGCCCGGAAAGTGGCCTACTGCATATCTTGAGGCGGGATTACAAACCCTGGTTATCCGCGATGCTTCTGCTAAGCCTTGTGGTACAAAGTCTTCTGGTCCCTATGCGTCTTCATCCCTCTTCCGCACTATGGAGACACCCTTGCAGCATCCTGAACCTCTGAACCCATACCGTATCGACACAATTCCCATCTATCCTTCCATTGGCCTTGCGAGAGTTGGCAATTCCATAGATGCCTGGTTCATTGGCCCAGAATTACCTGCCCATTTTGATGAGCCGACTGGCGGATTCAAGGATGATCAAGGAGCTGTGAAATGACAGGTACGGGACGTCTCTCTCCTGCTCTCTCCCCTCAGACTAACAACCTATCATTGCAAGCTGCACGATTCCGAGTTTACGCCTTCGATGCCAAAGGCAAGGTCCTCTGTGAGGCTAACCAAGCGAATGGCTTCGAACAACACTGGTCACTCCAAGTCGCTAACCAGAAACCTGCTCGGTATACATTCATGGGTGAGGTTCTTGTCTCGCGAGTGACGATGACCTGACCGCTGTCCTATTTGCTCAGGAAGTCAACAGGATGAAGCCTTTAACCCAGGAAATACGACCCTCCGAAATCTTAGGGTGCAACCGGATGTTAGCTACTACTATCCATACAATTCTTTTTACTATTGATGCTGGTCATGACATCTACAGCTTCCTCCGGAGAAGTGAGACAAGCTTATCGTTACCAGTGGTGTAGAAACCTTGAGTGGTGCAAATGTCCATCCAGTCGTCCTCGCTGGTCAATTTTATGGCTCAAAATCTCAGCCCACGGATGTCTATCTGGGCGAGAACTGATAACGAAGGCCGACTCGTTGTCCTAGCAGGTCATGGGCACTCGCGTTCCAAAACCAGAATCCGATGAATATCATACTTTGGGTCAGTTCTGTGCTGCGATCAAGCTAGGTAGGTTTTGTTGGGGATCAAAGATATTTCTCCATTATTCAACCAATATGCTACAGGCCTTGCCTATCTGAACAAACAGAAACCGGATTTGTTCGATCCTGAAACTTCTACCTATCAATTCGCTCCTGGTCTGGGCTATCAGCCCCGAGTCCGTGACGCGGGTGGCTCAGTCATTGTCACAGATCTTGTGAGCGCCAATAAAGCCATAGATATCATCGTTGACCAGGGAGAAGGCAATCCTGGTCCTTATGATGATCCTGACAAGGAAGAAAAGGATCACTACGATGTCTTCCGAGATCTCCAGATTGGCACGCAAACGTGGGAAGTCTATCCTGTCCGAACGAATCCTACTACCTTGGGATATTGGGATGAGGATAAGAGGATCTAAGTAAGTCGTCGTTCGAATACTTTATTTTCCTGCATGATTTCCTGAATCAAATTCATGAAGGTCTTGCTTACTTTCGACGCTGCATACTGCTTCCTTCTTTTGATGATCGAGAAGCTCTGGACGATCAAGTCAGACGACAGCAGACGCAAACTCATTCTTGCGAACATGTTTGGCATCATGATGGGTATTCTAGCCCCTCTAGCGAAGTTCCTTACCCAACAATTGATTGGTCGTCATGGCGAAGTTGCAGCTCCTTGTTTCGGTTACTACTGTTTTGTGGAAGGGACCTCTGCTTGCAGTCCGAAATGCAGGCGGCCATTGATGCCTACGTCGATGTCAATGCCGAGACACCAGACCAAGTCGCAGTCCATAACTATGGGCCGATGCTAGAGACATTGCTGCCTATCCAGGCTTCGATCAAAGGGTTGCTAGATCTCGACACTGGTGAGAAAACAGAGGAGCCCGTGATCAAACAGCAGACACAAGGGGTTCAGACCTCGGGAGCTAAAGGATTTGCTCGAGGGTTTTAGCCTTGTTTGCAATGCCGCTGCTGTTTATTTCTTGATGGTTGACTGTACCGATTTCAATTTGTGTACAACTAGTTTTTTTTTCAAACGTATGAGCTCTTTCTTGATCATTGACTGCACGTACCCGTTTCATTCTACGTACAACTAGCTTTTTTTCAAACATGAGCTCCGAAGATCACCTTGCTCAATACAAAGTCTATCACCAGTAGAAACCGACTCCTAAAATGCTTTTAGGACTCGGAATGTGAATGTACACCTCACTAACCGCCTGCCACCTTTTGAGGAGACTACATGTGAAGGGCATCAGAACGGATTGATTCAAATTGTAAGCATAGCAGGAAAGCGGAATAACAACAATGACCACGAACAGACACGTCGACCGGTAGAATGGCAAGTGAATGATTAAAATATTGCGAAGAGCAAAGATTGGGTGAGAACCAGTATATCATGCATGTAGGCATCATTTTACGAGGGCGTCAACTGTGGTAAGAGGGTGTGGAAAAGGCAGTCCAGTTCATTTGATGATTTTGAGGTAATTCGATGGCACGACTGATGAAGATATCGTGAGTTTCTGTTCAAAGAAAGGAGGGGGTCACCTACTTCCTATCGATCCATCCGTCTTCATCGCCTGCCACCATTGCCCACTCGTGTCAATGACGTTGAGGATTTCGCCCTTTGTGAAGCTTATGTCAATCGGGTCATCAGGAGAAGCTGTGTCTAAATAACGACGAAGTCAGAGTATGTCGCGCCATCATGGATTACTCACAATCATAAAGCGCCCTCGCTTTGGGTGGGTTATGGTCAAGTGACGAGCCCAAGTTCTGTTTAGGGAAGTCTGGTCCAGTAATCCCTCCCATTGCACTTTTATTGTCCAGAGTGTGAAGATAATTCGATGGTGCGACTGACGAAGATATTGTGAGTTTCCGTTGAATAAGAGGGAGGGTAACTCACGTCCTATTGATCCATCCATCTTCATCGCTTGCCACCATATCCCACTCTTGTCAATGACGTTGAGGATTTCGCCCCTTGTGAAGCTTATGTCAATTGGGTCATCAAGAGAAGCTGTGTCTAAAGAACGACGAAGTCAGAGTATGTAGCGCCATCATGGATTACTCACAATCATAAAGCGCCCTCGCTTGGAGTGTGTCATGGTCAAGTGATGAGCCCAAGTCCTGTTCAGGGAAGTCTGCTCCAGTAATCCCTCCCATTGCACTGTTATTGTCCAGAATTCGAAGGAAATTTGATGGTGCAACTGATGAAGAGATTGTGAGCTCCTGTTGAATAAGGTGGAGGTAACTCACTTCCTATTGATCCATCTGCCTTCTTAACCTCCCACCATTTCCCACTCTTATCAAGGATGTCAAACACTTCACCTCTCATAAGGCTTATTTCATTCGGGTCATCTGGAGACGCAGAATCTAAAGAACAGCTAAGAAAGAGCACAAAATAGTATGGTGGGTGGCTCACAATGGTAAAGCGCTTCTGCTCTCTGTGCAATATACTTGTTCATGAAAATGACATGAATACGGCGGAAAAACTCTGTTCCATCGTTGACTTTCTGTATGGTATTACCCCCTGTCATGCTATCACTTGTCATTGACCATTTCATAAAGGAGAGTTGGCGACATACGAGGCAGGAGAAGTGATCTCTTGAAAGTCATCCCCATCCCTCTCGCCATTGTCATCTTGCCTACCGTCCTTTTTATTGTACTTTTTACTACTCTCAACATTTTCTTCAACCAGGAACTGCCCTGGACACTTACGACTATCGACTATGTTAATCTAGAATGTCGACAGAAGAAATTTAGTGGCCTTTACCATTCGATCCAACCGTTGCTTGCGGTAGAACCCAAGTTGAGGTGGCCACAGCGGGGGCACTTTTCCTTGTTATCTTGAAAGGCCGATCTCTGCCGCATAACAATACTTAGTTCGAGAAGCATTTCTGGCTGTATCATGAATTCCGAGCGGTTAATGACTTGGCTATCTTGGGCACGTATCACTTCATAGTCGCCCCGCTCAATGAAGCGACTTCCAGGGTGATCTTTGCAATAGCCATTAATAACGTAGTCGAAATCCTAACACGCGGTGTCAGTTGATCGATAAGTAGATGAAAGAAGGACTACCTTCCATGTAGAACAAAATAGCGTAGGCACCGGTATGATCCGTCCCACATGATTCAATACGCGCACCACGTCTAATGGGATATGACCCAGAAAGGGCACGGATTGCTTCAACAAAGCATGAAACTTGCTCAGGGGCAAATGACTAATGCTTGATGAATTTGCGAGCTCCAACCACGCAACCCTTGAATGTGATGATCGTTCAGTTGGTGAAAATGCATGAGACACTTGCAACATACGAGTTCAATGCCAGTAGAAAACCACCAAGCAATGTTCGAATACGGTGTAGCTTCATTTTCAATAAAATTAGTTCGTCCCCATCCCACCTCATTCCGAAGACTGGTCGCCACAAGCCACTGATAGTGGTGAAAGTGAGGCCCAACCGAGTGCCATCGACCTTGTCGAACAATGCCAACAACACCACACGACATCGCTCGATTTCCGGCGTGATCGTGTTGGCCAAAGTTTGACCTAATGGTCTATCGTCGTACGCCCGAATTGCAAAACCGGTCAGGATCAGTGTCTGATATAACGCTTTCAATTCAAGCTCCAAGTCCCGTTGACTATTTGGAGATTCCCTATGATCGATCAGTAATTGTGTGATGTTGACGATGAGACCGACGGTGTCATCTACAAGACTGGTCCTGGAAGAGAACCGCAGTATGGCGCCAGCACTTCCTTGAGACGGTGTCTCGCCGGGAATGGAGGTTGCCAGTGACCATGGAGAGTTGTTGCTGGATTCCGAGCTGCAGAGAAGGTTGCTCGGACGGGGTGAGGGCCTTGAGGCTCCCAGGCTGAAGAGACTGTAGTGATGAACGGTACAGTGGTTGACGATATTAATGATCTGATCGTGTCCAATGTCATGGAAGGTGCTTCCGCTTGCATTAATGTCTCTGGCTTGATTGAAAATTGGCATGGCACAAGACAAAGAAAGCACAAGCCTGAGCGCTTCAGCGTAGTATTATTACAGAAATGACCTACTTATAAGTTCATAAGTATGGTTGAGCTCGCGCGCTCACGCTAACCCAGGCTGCGGCCAATTACAAGTTGCTTCCGAGAGCATAACCGGAACCCCGAACGCTGTAATGCCAGAATGATCTAGGAATTCTATCTGCAGTGACTCATCCTAAACCGCTCCTTGAAGTTCGTTTGACCACTGAGCGGACGCCGTGATCTCGTTAAATGGGTGCGGAAGCCCAGCGTGCTTCTTGATATTCAATTGACATCCCCGTGCTGACCTTTCCTCGATGTTTGGGCCAAGGATCTTGACCGATACCCTCGCTCAATGGGCTGACGCTGACACTTCAATGCTATTTGGCCGCACACAAACGTGATCTCATCCGATAGCTGGAAAGGTCATCATGATGGGCATCGGCGATACCTTTCCTCATATATTGTTTGTGGTTTTGTCACATCACGACAGAAACTCATTCTGATGGTTCCTCAACGTCCACCTGTTGACAGGGATGACGCACATCTCATCAGATAACCACAGAAGTTGGCAATCTATCTCCCACAGAATGTATGTATGTACACCTACGTGATCTCATTCGATAGCGGCAGGATTTCATCCTGAGCGTTGACCACAGATCCTGCATTTCAGGTAGCTGTAGATTCACTCACAGAATATACACAATTTCATCCTACAATCGGTGATGGCCCACAGTTTAACAAGTGATATCGTTCTAGACTGGAGCTCGTCCTCGTGGCACCTCGACGTTTGCACGCCCACAGACTATACCCGATCTTCTCCGAAAGGCGGAGGAGTTCACTCTTACTATGCCTCGACGGTCGTGATTTCGTCCAATGTCCACGGAAGCTCATACATACCATGATCCACCTTCAAGCCATATGTAATGCATCTGGTGTCTGATAGCGGCACAAGCTCATGCTGACTACGATTCAATGCACCCACCACCTGCTGAGCGTTCACATTCACACGGTCATCTCCGCCGATGAGTAACTGCACATATCATTTCGAGATTCAATGGAGAAGTGAGGGGGGAAGGCTGGCCTGCAAAATGGACCACTGCCTCTCGCTTTTGCTCACAGGTGCCAGTCGAGACTTCCAGACGGTGAAGGGATCCCGGTTGTCTCATCCATCATGCCTTAGGGTTCGGATCTGGATATTTCGGAACGGGGGATGGCAGGCGTAACATGTGCTATGGATGCTCGGTGTCACCACATTGTCCAGGGATGCAAAGGGAACCAAATGTTCCCATGGGGTGATCGACGAACTGTACACACCTTCCCAACGTGTCCTAGAACTTCCTATGCGTAGGCCACATAAGCTGCCTTGATGCAATTCCACTGTCCTTCCAGGTCTCACCATGAGCATTCAATCCGGCACATACACTATCATCAACGTCCATTACAGCAATTTCGCGAACCTCCCAAGTTCCAATGATCAAGAACAGGTGATCTGTACCATTGGTTCAAATGCGTCGGAACGTGTGGTTACTGAAGCAGAGCAGGTTAATATGTGGATTTTGACTTTGACCGTTCTGGAAAAAGCTGACAGGTGCTTTAGTGGACTCTGACTTATCGAGAAAACGAGCGTTACTTGATTCAGAATGTCAAGTTTGGGAGTTACGTTCGAGCTGCCGCCAATGCTAAGGAAGGTGAAGAAGTTTATGCCACATCCGAGTTTAAGCAATCTTGGTGGAAAATACGGAAATCGGTAGACGAACAGTACTTGTACGTGAGCTTGGATCATCAATTGTGCATAGTTATTAATTCCTTTGGTGCAGCATCTGCCCCATAGATGACCCCAACCTCTGCTGGAGCCTTTGCGACGAACGCGACGGCACTGCAGTAAGCCTGCCACTATAAAGTCTCTACCAAAAGTTCTAATAACTTTCTGTATAAAGGTCGAACTTCAGCCTACGCGCCGGGACAATCGCTGTTTATGGAGGGTATTTAGTTCCTGCACGTATTGACACTCTCACATTCTGACCACACGCTAGATATCGGCTTACCCACCGTTAAACAGCAAAGTATTCTCATTTCTTGATGCATTGACAGTATCGTTGGGTCTGGCTGAGCCAACGTTCGTCCTCAGCTCGGTATTCCGCCGTTCCCCTTGTTTTTATATGTCCATTTCATAGGTCCGGCAAGGGAGATTTTCCGGTTAGGGTTGACCTGGATGGGTTACCGCCATCCTCCGTCATACGTTTTCTGGACCCTCTTTTGATACTTTTTAGTGGCCACGTCATCGCTGAAGCTCGTGTTCCTAACCTGACCAAGTCAAGTAACGGAAGACTCTTTGCAACCTTGCGTATAAGGGATATGACGGGGTGAGTAACGAACAGAACAGATTCGTTCCTCGTCATAATGTCGATCTCGAATTGTAGATTTTTGACTTTTGCGACATCGGTATTGCAGAACAAGAAAGTTCAGGTGGCATTGGAAGCTGGACGGTTCAATCTATTTTCCGACATCGCGGGTGAAGATGACAACCAGGTATTCCGGATGGTGAAGACGTTGACATTCCAAGGCAAGCTTCATTAATTATTTGATAACATTTCTGAAAACCGAAGTGGACGCGTTTAGGGTTTGATTCTTTTCGGGAACGAGTGCGCCTCAGTGATGTCAGGATTACTGGGAGCGAGAGTGATGAACGTGGGGAATATATGACCGCAACAGCCATTGCGATCATCACTAATGCCTCCCCTGTTGATATCACAACTTCCGTTACTGTGAGTGTGTATTATCGTCAAATCAAGGTACGAAATCAGCATTTCCCATTATCCTCTTATCGACTCAACGTTTCGGACGCTCAGATTGGTTCTGCGGCTTTAAACGTCAGAAATAACTGTCATTTTATGTTCCATGCCTTGTTCACGTATTTCCACTAACCAGGGGCTTCATCTCCAACGTGGCGCCAATAAACTACAGTTGGCATGGAAATTTCAGCCGTCAACACTGGCAAACGAAGATATCCAGAATTTTCTGAACCGGTATATTACAACAAAAGAGGACATTCCAATCTCACTTCAAGTGGACGACATTTGCCCAAATATCTGCAATCATCCGTTCGATTTACCGTCGCTTGATGTACTTTCGTACATTCCAGGACTTAACGCAGGTCTCGTAAATCATGTCGACGCTTACCTTGGGTTGGCCATTGTTTTTCAGAGAACAGTAGCCTTTGTATTCGAGTTTGGTGCGTTCAACCCTCTCGCTGTATATTTTACAGCTTACTGTCTTTCATTCTTGAGAAAATCCTCTGGACGCTCAATTGACAATTCGACATATCGAGCTCGACGCATTTATACAAAGAAAGCGAATAGTCACAGTCAAGCACACTTTCGAATCATTCATCATTCCAGTGTGTGACATCACTTTGGTTATGTCTTTTAACTTCCTAAAACTCACTTATATCAGGGCAGAGGCAGAAAGAAAAGCCCGAAGATTAAAGATGCCTGTCTCGTCCAGGGATATTTAGAGGCGCTTCAGCGGATTGCATCCAAAAGTGCTACCCTGGATGTCGATGTCACAGCGGTCTCCGTCTGGCAAGTTTCTGTGTTCATTTAATTTAATTCAACCCAACACTTACGCTATTATACATGATGCAGTGTCGACAATTTTCATTTGCAGGACTTGAAATTCCATCTGAAAGAAATTCCATTCGAGCAAGTATTTGCAACATTTTCCCAAGCTAAATTACTGATTTCTGGTTTATTGATTATGGCTTTTAGAGTCCATATTAGATTGTAAATTCGCCTTGATACCGAGTGAAAGTCCATCGCGTTGAGATACTCGTTCTGGTTCTGGTGCTAGATTTATTGTACTTGATAGAATCAAGTCGTGTTGAGCCAAGCTAAACACTGGATGTCGTACTGGATGTCGTACTGGCCTGAATTGGTTGAGTGGTATGAAACCATAACGAGTGGTTTCAGCAGTATCATCGCTTTGTCGAGCGTGAGTACTGAGTACTACCACGGCATGTGCATGAATACCGATCGGCTATGATTCTACAAGCCTTCGTCTAGATGCAAGCAAACATTCACCAGGAGATGAAGTAAGAATCCAACCGCGTCAATTAAGACCGATTCTATGGAAAGAACATGAGGGCTAGTGGCGAGGATCAGCCATGGATGATCACGAAAAGAACCATGTCACTGTTTCTCTGTCTCTGAGGGTTCAAATTTAAAGCGATCAAATTCAAGGCTTTTCTTTTTCTCTATCTCGTGAATTCTGATTACAAATGTTCTATACTGTCAACTTGTTATACAGCCTATACAACAACGATAGTGGTGTATATCCGCCTATCAAGTATTGATGCACAAGCGATACTGAACAAGCGCATCTTCGGGGTCATCCCAGAAGTTAAAGTGATTTCCCTTCGTGGCACGGATTATTGCAACGTCTCTGGCCTTTTCCCCGTTGAAAAAGCTAGATGGATCCTTGAGGGCTTCCTCAAACTGCCACAAACTCCACACTAGGATACCAATAGTTTGACCGCCATTGAAGTACCGTACGTGCAGCTTGGGCAGATGTGCAGCAAGCGCCCTATCAAATACGGCTCGCCGGACGGTGTCTTTGTAGACGGCAGGGTCAATCGATACAATGGCGACGTCAGAACCTGCAAAGGCTTGGATGGATGTAAGTGGCGCCAGCTCATGGGAGGGAGTGGAAGCAAAGGTAGGCGGAGGAATGGTGACGCCTGCAGGAGGGAGATCTGTGGAATTGAGTATGTTCCATTGGATCAACTTGACATCCCTGATATCCTGATGGTAGTAGTATCCCGAAACCCAGTCCTTGAAGAGGGAGAAACGTTTCTCGACATCGGGTTCGAACAAAATACTGGCGCTGTGCTCCGTCGGAATGGTGAAACCGAAGCCATACGGGCTGGGATCTAGCGATCGAGGAGACGTGAGCGAAAGCTGTTGATACTACAAACACTTTTGCAATGACACACCGTGGAAAATGGTAGTATGTAGGTAGTTTTCAAGGCGCGCGCCAAGTTGAGGGGGTAGCGCATCCAAGCTGGCTATCATGGACTGTACAACGATACATCCTAGTGACCAGCCGACCGGAACAATGCCACCGATGCCGTGTTTATCCCCAGCTGCAGGAATACCACTTTCGGTGATGAATTTGTCGAGAAATCTGGCCAACGCAAGACTATCTTGTAGGAGAAATTTCTTGTGACCCTCAGGACCTCCTGCGAGGAGCTTCCGTTCCGCATCACTCCAGGGTGTAGTCGGAGCGTAGTCCCGACGATAAAGGCTCACGACGCGGAAATCGTGCTTTGCCGCCAGAGGGAAAAGCTGCCTGAAAACGCCTTGAAGAACAGAGGTAAAATTGCGAAAATACACAGGAGTATTCGCGAAATACCTCCATTAAAACCCATGCCATGGATGAAGACAAGGGTTGTGTAGGTGGTGCTTTCGACGGGACCGCTGTCCTCATAATAAAATCCAGTATTTTCTCCAATTGATAAGGAGGGCATTGTATTAGTTGTAGATGATGAAGTCTACTGTGGTCGGTTCATTTATAGGCCCAGTTGGTCCATGATCCAGCCTGGCCCCCGTATAACATAGACTTTGTCATGCGGTGCGTGGCTTATCTTGAAGCCCGACGGCTAACGTTAACACTTTCCCAATTCGGGCTCGTCCAGGCTTCAAGTTGCATTTGGCAGTTACGATACAGCTAGCCACAATACACTCAGCACTTTATGATGCCGGGAGTGGGGTTCCATACCTTGAATCACTAGGGTCCATTTTACAAGCAAACTTCTGAGCATACGCTCGCCGATTACTGCCGGGCGGAGCCTGAATTACGGCGCGATCTTGCCCCGATCGGTGACTGCTTACCTAAGTCCAATAACAGAAGCAAATAAGGTTAACCGAGATCTGTCTCTCCGTTCAATGATCGTGGTTGGCAGTTCTCGTGCCAAAAGTCTTGCGTATAAATGTGCCTCACAATGTCGGAAAACCAAGGGATGCTGCACGTCCTCTGAACAAAGTACCCGAGACCAGCTCCGTGCTCTCCTTCGTGAGACTGCCCAACCCGTCGCAGTCCTCACCGCCGCAATGCCGGCACAGGCTGGCACAGTATCCCAGGATACTCAATCTCCCTATCATGGCGCAACGCTGTCCTCGTTCACCTCTATCGCTTTGGATCCATATCCACTCGTCACTTTCGCCCTTCGCATTCCTTCCAGAATGGCAACATCTCTTAAATCCACCCAACCCCACTCATCATCATCTCACATGGTCATAAATATCCTATCTGCAACACAAGCATCCGTTGCTATTATATTCTCGCGACCAGATTTGCACCGAGAACCATTCTCATCTGTTCCTTATTTCCTGAGCAAGGATGGCTTGCCAATATTGGAGGGATCGTTGGGAGCTTTATCATGTAAACTCGTGTCACGGTCGTTGCCGTTGCATGACTTAGATTTCTTGGGCAAGGGCACTGCGGAGAGGCCGCTGGATGGCGAGAGCAGGTCGTCGGAACTTTTCATTGCTCAAGTTGTACGCGTGGAAGGTCTGACACGGACGGAGGAAGAGGATAACCAGTTGCGGACATTACCCTTATTATACCATCGACGTGGTTTTACCAGTTGTGATATACTATTTCATTCCAAACTCGGTAGCTGATCGATGATCCGTGGCTCGAATTGCACTACTTGCCCTTATCTAAGGAGGGCTTTATCAGTATAAACCAGTTTTAGGAAAGACGTTCGATCTGAATGTAACAATATCGATAACCAGAGTACAGCACGAACCTGATAAATAATGAAAACAGATCCTTGCAACTAGACCTTCATAAACGAGAACAGTTCACTGAGTTGAACCCATCTACGTCCGCACTGACTCAGATATTTCTCAACACTATCCGTCATAGCCTGGAGAAACTCGGCATTCAAATCTGTCAGTGCCAAGATTTCATCTACATTCCGATTTGATCAAACATATATCAATTAGTTACCGACTGTTTTGCAGTGCAAAGTGGAAGGGCTTACGTACCATATTTGGTTGTTCCACGGGCGGCCTTGATGGCTTTTTCAGAGCTGAAAAGATACGAATAGTACATAAGTTGATTATAGAGTTGTTCATCCGAGTACTGCAGAACAAAAAAGGTCAATTATTACTTTCTGTAGTATTCAATCAAAAATCATACTTCAAAAGAGACACGGCCACGACAGCCAGGCCGTAGACATCTTCGACCGTATACGCTCATCAGACGTGTCCGATTACCGCAAGTCGCGTCATCGCAGACCGTCCAGTGTTCATAATATCTGCCAATGTGCTCTCGTATCTGCGTCTCCAGCTGCATTTGCAGACTTGCCGTGTTCAGGGTCTTCTTGCACGAGGGGCATGTGGGGCCGGAGGATCGCAAAAGAGAGGACTATGAAAGAGCACAAGTTCAAAAAACAGGGTTTTCTTGGGGATGTGTAAGAAACTTGCCTCGCGATCACATATAAAGGTGAAGGGTAGTTGTACTTCACAATAACGACATCGAACGATAAATGGCCGTGCATCCTTGAATCGCTCCTTGTCCGATATTTGTGAGCCGAGGGCAGAAAATGACCATTCGTTTCCTCCAGCCGCAACAGAACTGCGATACCGTCCAGGATCCAAACCTGCAACGACCAATACAAAAAATGAAGCGAAAAGAGGCAAAATATATATATGAAACTTACCAAGACTCTCAGCCAACCGCGAACGATCCGTACCTTCGATGGGGTCACATAACCGTTCGATTGGGGGCAGTACTTGTTGTGATAGGTAATATTCGTAGTCTGCGCAAAAGGCGTTCAATCAGAGCTAATATCTACCGCGGGACTCCTTACCAATTTTAAGATCACTATTTCTGCGAACTTCGTCAGGATGGTTGGCCCTATCCGCTTGCCCTGATTTGGCTGATTCCTCTCCCTCCCTGAGACAGAACAAGTAGGGTATAACATCACCAGCACGAGCATTACCACCTCTAGATTTCATCCTTAGAGCAACTTGAACATGTGGCAAACTTTTCTTATCGGGATAGTCCTCAGGATTCTTGCCCAGGCGCTGTTTTATTTTTATTTAGCGGTCTGATCAGCAGTGGTCTGTGTCTGAGCTAGAGGTGTCTGGAAAACGAACTTTGAATACAATAAAATCTTCCATCTTCACTTTGCCTTGGCGGACATTTTCCCCAACGGAAGCCAGATAGTCGTGAATATTTGCAACGACGGTTTCTGTATCCTCCGCACATAACACTTGATCCAACACATATCTAGAACGGACGTACTTGGATCGTTTATGATGAACAAGATGTCACGCAAATCTTACTGGGAGATCGTCTTCGATAGAGCACAGTATTCTCTTCGGATCATATCGAGTCCCTTGACTTCAGTTGTGGTCCTAGTACCATCCTCAATCTTGAGAGCCGCATATTTCTTCTTCTGTAATAGGAGAAGCCTCTGGAAAACGCTATCTAAATCGATCTCGAGGAGCTTGTACCGATCGTTGACAGCCTTTTTGAACTCGGCCGAGATCCTGAGAGCTTCCGATAATTCGGTGACGTTGGAGTTAACAAAGACGGAATCGGTATCACCATATACGACCTGTCAACATATTTTGTTAAAAAACACATCTTGTGACACACGAAAGAAAATTTATTTAATTGATTGATCTTACATCAAGTTGAAGGCTTTCCGCCAATTCCCTGGTATGTGTCAGGATTTCACGTCCCTTGAACGTTGTCAAGGCAGCCAATGGCCGTGCGTAGAAACGGGAATACTCAAATCCAAGACATCCATACATGCTGTTGGCGGTGAGCTTAAGCGCCATTTGCTTGATATCGTACTTGTGGGAACTGTTAGCTGAATTACCAAAAAAAACATGATTCGTATCTCACTCCCCACCTGAAGACGTTTAGCCGGCGGAGTGGTTCTGTCTTTCATTAAAGCCTTGACTTGCCGACGACGATTGACAAGGGTTGCAATGAGTCGGGGTAATACCCCTTGGGGGACATCAGATGATGGCGGCTCTGGAATAGCCTCACCATCCTGCAAAAAGATGATGGAAATCAACAACACGAACGAATGCACAATGTCCAAACAAACACTGACATCATCCGCTCGGTCAACGGTTGTGAAGTCGATATTATACTCCTGTATGATGCTAGGATAAAGCGAGTTGAAATCCATGACTAGGATATACTTGTCCCAAAGACCCCTCTTGGGCTCGAAGACAAGACCGCCCTTGTACTTGTCTCTCTTGCCCTTGGTGGTCTTGGCGGCTTCCGGGTCATTGTCTTGAAGCTCTATCTTGACTGCAGTAGCTGCTTTCTTGCCCCATAGTTTGTCAGGACAGACATACTTGAGACGATGGAACTCATGCAGTAGAATATATTCATTCCTCTCGGCTCGACCACCATTAAGCGTTTTGTTCCTGGAAATCATTGAATAGTCTCGAGTCAGTGATGAGGCATGCGATACCACCCTTCCAGAACTAAAGTAGGACAATTCACCATGAATTCCCCGCCAGATTAGTCAACTGCTTCGTCAACGGCAGAATTTGCACACGGGCAGCTATCGCCATTTGATAATGTGCGTCCAACGCACAATGGCGCACGAAGGTTAGCAACCTATCAGGGGAGCTCACGCTTCCATCTAAGTAGGAAGCGGTGTCGTCCGGATCGATATCTTGCCTCTCACTCTTCAAATGTGTTTTGCACATTTCAGTCAATGACCACGTAGTCGAGGAAATCATATCCTAGGACGGGGGGGAGAATCAATTTAACTAAAACGCAATAACAAACAAATGGCATGCCTTGGCTCCGTCACTAGCAAGATCACAAAGCAACCGCCCATTAAGAAATTTGATATTGGTGCCTTGTCTCGTAATGGTAGGCCATTTGGAGCGTCGGAAACGGCCGATCCTGGACCAGTGATCCGCCTTGAGCTCACGCATACGATGGAGTAATACGTCTAATGATACACCCAAAAATTCATGCCCGACGATGATGTCTGGGTCCGCTTTAAAGATCGTTACTATCAAGGCAGAGGGATAAGCACTGTGGAAACCAAAAACCATGTGCGCGTACGTACTGAGAAGACTATTTAGTAGCATGCGCTCGTTTTTAACCGGAGAAATGAGCCCTTTGTCGTTCGTCTTTGCTCGGGCATCAAACTGAGGCGGGAACCGATCAAGCGGCCTCACGAATGTGTGAACGCTGCATGGCAGCTGTTCTGGTGGTGTTGGATCGTCAATTTGGACTAGGGCATCAAGCCAGTGTTATGAGTGCTAGTAGAAGTATACTTGTAGAACAAACTTACTGTTGTGCCATATTCGAGCAGTGACGCAAACAACCTCACTGTTGTTTTCTTTGTGATTCATGACGGTGCGCACGGTCAGACTCATCACTGTAAGCGGTGGCATATCTTTGGGCGCCTCTTGGTCCGTCTCGGGAAATGGGTTAATGTCCTTTGGGTCAGAAACGGTTGCTTCCAGTTTACACCAGGAAATCTGTAAATAGGCGACGACTTGAATCCAAGGAAGAGCTGAGGACGACTCTGACTGACCCCTTTGTTATCGATCTGTGGCTTCTTGATATTGAGCCAACATGGCCCCATGATCTTGCGCTTCAATACCAACAACTCAAATGCGCTCGTATTGGTACCGAATATGCGAGAAATATTAGGGCTGGATGCATTACTTGGTATCTGGGGTTCTGGAACATACTCCCTTCAGCTTCTGCATAAATGATGTTAAGGATGAGACAACGATACCATCAAACCCGTATACAACCTTCAACCATCGAGTTTCTTCTCTTGGTACATCGCTTTCCCCAAAAGCATACTTTCTCTTGACAAATTTGGCTTTCCAGGCTTTGATCCCAATCTTTTTCCTTATCCTGTCGAAGTCATCGTAAACGCTCTCCGTATCGGGAACCATATCAGTCTCATGTAACTCTCCTTCGTCTTCTTCTACGCGCTTTTCACGAGGGAGAACAAAAAGGTTACGCTGAACTCCCTCAACTGTTACGCAACACGAAACCCAGGCGCCCGTAACCTTGTCCTTGAGCTTTCCGATAAAGTAGATTTTCCCGTCATTCTCCAGGTAATCTAGCCAGAAAAAACGTAGGGAGCCATCTGGCTCTAATGCGGCTATTTGATGTTGATTGACAGAGACTGCGGAAGTCAAGGGACCGAGGGTATCTTCGGCTACAACGCTGAGGGAGTCGTAGACAGATAGCCAGGACGGGACGCTATCCTGCTTCTTTGGTGAACGGTTACTCTCAACATCCTTGGGATTTTTCGACTCCTTGACTTTCCACTTTGTCTTGGTATTCATGCCATCATTGAAAACGTCGTCATCCACGTCCATGAAGGCGTCCATGTCGACATCATCAAAGGAGCTGTCGAAAGCTGAATCGCTGTCATCTGTCCCGCTGTGTACGGCCATGTGAGCGATCCTCTCAATGGCTGGGGTCAATCCGCTGGTATCAATTTTAACCTTTTTGTTCGGACTCATGATGTCATCACTAGAAGGTGGTCCAGTTCCATCCCACGGACCATCAGAGGACAAATCACCAGGAGTAGCGGGAGACGACGGAGGTTCGGCTTCATATTCTGGCGATGGCTTGCGCTTGCGAGATTTCTTGACGATAGACGTAGTTGGAAGTGTGTCCATAGTACCAAGGATTGAAGACATAAAGTCGTCTTCTTGCTCCGCAGACACAGTAGGTCTATAAGCGCTGATGGAGGGAACGACAGGTGGTGGGGGTGGAGCTTTTGGTTTCGTTTTGCCCTTTCCAGCATCACCTTTGGCTTTCTTGGTAGCTGCTGCAGGGGATTTTGGTTCTGATAACGTGAATGAGAGCTTTGCAAAACTTACACTTATTCACTCTAACATTTTCCCCATCTGAATCTTCCCCACCTGCATCTGCACCAGTCCAATCATCCATACCATTGTCCATGTAACCATCAACGCCATCATCGACGACGAAATCATCCCTCTGTAATCTTCCTCGAACGATGCTCTTATACTGATCTTCCGTGACTTCATCGTACAAGTCAACATCGGCCTCCTGCTACATCAGACCGAATATGATGCTAGTAAGCGTGCAGAACCCCTACAAACAAAATTGAAATGAACCTTCCACGAACGAGTTCCACCCTCACGCGCACGTTTGTATTCAGCGAGTTTGTCGAGTTTTGATTTTTTTTCGCGCAGAGAACGTTCCATCGTTGTTGGGGGACGTCCAAGAGAGGAGAGGCACGTTGTTGCACGTACACTTCTACTGATTGCGAAATAGAAGTCGCGCGGATCGTCGATAAGCTTGCGAGTCTTAGTATATAAATAAAGGATTATTTAGGCCGCATATACGGTACGGCGTACGCGTTTCGAACCCACTTAATGTAACAACCACCGGTACGGTTATGCTAACCCAAGCCTCACCTTTCTGACTAGACTGGTGACCAGCGCCCTTGACTATTTCAAGTGTCAAGAAACATTTTCATGACTACAGTCGACCCGTCTAACTCACCGAGATGGCCTTCTCTGTACGATCCTGGGTTGGAGATACTCCATATTCCCCATCGAAGTCCTACGCAACCCGGAGCTACCTACCTTTACGACGTCCACGGTTCGTTTTTGTGGTTATGAACATATCATTTTACGTGAGCTCATCAAATATATGGGTTTTCGCAGACATCTTCCGCTTCACTTTGTATTGGACCTTGATCTTGTACACTCCCATGTTTCTTGTCTGTGGGACTTACGCCTTCATTAATCTCTCCTTACCACCTCCCTCTCAATCTCACACCCATGACGTTGCCCCTCCCCCTCCACCTGCTCATCGTCGGACAAACACAAATAAGCGCCGGTCCCGGTTTACCTTCACTGTACTGGTTCTATTTACTTTTCTGGCGCTAAGCGTTGCCGGAGCGGTAGTGGGATCTGCCATTATGAGCGTTGTATTATTTGGTTTTTTCAAGGCTGCAAAATATAATATGTCAACGTGCGAACGCATATTTGTCTGTTGGGGGGCGATCACACTAATTTTTTTTTTGCGCTCTCCGTACCTGGGGATTTAAGTTGGATTCCATTTATATGGGCCCTCATTCTCACACTGGTTGGGCTGCTCGGGTAGGTCTACTCACGATTAGCTGTGTTGCCTATTACTCAGTCACTTCTTACATAGCATTTGGCCATCGGTCATTGACATTATATGATCTGGTTAGCATAGGGTCCAAAAATGTTCTTATTCCTATGTTCCACTGATAGCGTGATCTCCATGTCAAAGACTCCACTTCTACCTGACTTTTTATCTGGCCCGTGGCCCGCGTTAATCCCACTGTCATCACCGGTGGCCCAACGAATGGACCCTCTCCACTCTACAAACCTTCCGCCATGGTTTCAACATGTTTGCAACAACCGGGGTAGATACCTTCTGTGTTGCTCCTTACTGAGCTGCTACCAGCTCGGTGGCATTGCAACCACAGACACCGAGGAAGGAGGAGAAAAGGCATTGCACGATTGCATCTGCGATTCCGAGTCCTAAATTTATTTAGGCTCGGTCTTAATGTGACCTGAGCTGAAAATTCTCCAATCTATCGTTGCGGCAAATGCCGGGTTTGGTTGTGTTTGCACGCCCCTACTGCCAAAGATCAATAACCCCAACCCCACTTCCAGCGGCCCCAGCACCATAATATTAGCGGGACTCATTTGTAGTATAGATATTTCATTGAATAAAATATTACACACTCTCATATGTATCCACAGAAAAGAGCTAAAGAGTGAACTTGTGATTTATGACCATGCATGTAAATAAGAATTCTGAAGGACTCGGATATGCCGTGTAAAGCAACGGCCCTCTAGCACAAGTTACAGGAACTTCACCCGGAGTAGCACCCACGGTCGCTGGCGGTGGCAGAGTAAAGAAATGAGTAGGAGTCAGTCGGGAGTGTATGTTGGAGATCGATATGGACACCAACAAGGCAGTTTAGTGAATGGTTTCCTTTTCCTTGAATTTAGAACAATGCAAAAACAATGGCAACCTTACGAAATATTCCTCAATTGGTTGAAGATAGCACAGAAGACGGTATAGGCATCGCTAACTGGGTAGTCGAAGTATGAAAGAGTATCAGAAACAATGCCAGCGCTGATGCAGAAGATGTGATTATCGTATAGCAAAGATTAGAGGTATTATAGCAGTCATAGCACTCTCGTAATGCATCGGACGATCCCAGAGAAATACAACGATAGGAAGATCTAGTATTATGCTGTAGAGAGTTCTACCAGATCCTAGTGCAATAACACTCAATCATAGAGAGACGAATGTAAGATCGGGAAGCTAAGCTGCGAACGGGATCTTGATGTAGGCATTACAGGGTATTGAGTTTCCTTACTGGTACTGGAGTTAGTTGATATCGCAAAAACTGAGGGACATTGTTACTCACAATGTACCATCCTAAATTTAAAGGGTATTCTCAAAACCGTACCTTCGGCTTGACGAAAATATTCAGAATATTAAATTACGGTATTCATGTCGTTCAGGATGTACCCCCGCGCAACAATTCGAGGTCCACGCAAGGCAAGCATCCGATTTGGGCAGGACTTCATTCAGCAGGTTATGCCTCGGCTGTAGAGCTTCTATGTTTTATACTTCTCTGGCAGAGCCGATGGATATCAAAGTCACGAAGGCTATCTTTGTGACAAGCACAGGCAAAGACGGGTGTGTGGTAGTACTTTTTGTGGTCCATGATGTCGTTGTACTCGAGCATGTGCGAGGACTTGACACGGGTGAGCACGACGAACACAAGACCTTGCGTTATGGTTGCATGGGAGATGGGAAGGGCGGTATTAGGGTGTTTAGTGGTAAGAGTAATAGATTGTAATCCTCGCAAGTCCTGCCTGACATCCTCGGAGACCTGTCGATATGGTACATGGTTACCCGCCAGCAGCACTTGGTCTTGCTATATCAGTTTACGCAACCCGGAGAAAGCCACGGCTGTTGAGTATAGGCAAATAGGTCCTGATGAATGCTGCAGCTGCCTGTTTTGCCTCTTCGTCAACAGACGGGACCAGTAAGAGTTCCGGAAGGTTGGTCCATCGTTGTTGGGCGAACATGTTCTCTATCCCGGCCCAATCAACCGTACCCAAATTCTCTAGCACCTCGGGAATTCGAAGCGTCACAAGCGCCAGGTGAGGTGAGGTGATCTGCGGCAATAATACAAGGGAATATGCATCGCAGTAGCAAAGGCTGATGGAGCGTAGATTAGTGTTGTGAGCAAGGTCGATATCGTTTAATATGGCTGTTGTGTGATTACATATATAAAAGTCAGATCTACGCCGCAGCAGAGAAAAAACAGATTTGGGGACCTTCTGTAGTAGATTGCCAGTTTTGGAACCCCACGTTAACTTCGCCTAGCTCAAGATGCTCGAGGCTTGAACCCAGTGTCTTTAGCAGCTTACCGACTCCTCGTATATCCCGTGAGTACAGATACCGCATCTTGAGGTTGCGCACACAGTGATGCGATCCAAGGCTCAATAGCCGATGGAAAAAAAGAGATTGCGAAGTGTCTAGTCTGATGGTGTTTAAATTGTGGGGTAAGGGAACATTAGGCATCTCCTGTGCTCCATGCCTCGACAGATGAGACCCCTCTCGGAACGCAAGGTCTGTCAAAAACGGGAATGATACAATAAATTGGTGCATTTGGGCCCACGTCTCGAAGATGCCGTGTTCGACATCCAGGTGTTTGACCTCGCGGAATCCCGATATCAAGGTGTTTCGTACAGTATCATGGAGCAAGCCCCACTTTAAATACTGGAGCTTAAGCATGATCACCCCAGGTAGGCGTATCGCGAGGATAGGTAATGCGGCAACCCATTTATCATGAGGTGCGATCTGAAGCTGTCGGACATATGCAGCAGGACTACCGGTGGTTGGCGAATTGATGAGACAGATGGCGAGGAAACGCCTCGTTCTGTGCGAACCGTAAAGGCGGACGCAATGAAAGAGTTGACGCCGACTCGCAGGCAAAAATGTTTTGCATGTCAAGCTACAGTTACGCAAGGTGTCTTTGTCGTGTCGTTGGTCAAGGCTGCAAATCACAGCCTCGCACAGTTCGATGGGAAGACGTGGTAAAGACGATATTTGGGTCAACGACATGTGTAAGGCCGATATTACTAATAATAATCTATAAAAAAAAGGAAATGCTCGCCTAACATACATTTATCATAGAAAAGAATGACATATGATGCAACACACGACAAATATCATTCCATTGGCAGGCACTCAACAATATCGTACACCGGCTATGTTACAAATCCACTATTCCGGCAAATGAGCTGGGAGGAATTCCCAGGCTGGCCTATCTTCCACCGGGACTTCTGGGAGGAACGATTCAATGGTAAGCTGGTGACCTATTATTAGCAGCCGCCATATGTATGAGGACAAGTAACAGGACTTACATTGACGCCAACTACAAGGTCTACGCCAATGAGTGGGTTCACGAGGCCGATGCTGATGTAACAAGAAGCAAACGTCAGTCCGTCGTCTTTGTAGGTAAGACCTGTACTTACATATACACATCTTTGTGACCGGGAACTTGCTGCAGCGTAAACCTTTTCGGCGGCTCCGCAAGAATGATGTGCTTCCCTGCGAGCGGCTCATGGTAGGAGAAGCCCGCGCCGATGCCTACAGGGCCCATCAAGATTACAAACAGATCTTCTTGGCTTTTACGAACGTCCCACTACATGTCATGTTGTAGTCAGTGCACAACGTTAGATGTTGAGTAGTGTGTGTCGTACGTACGATCTGTCGCTCGTGGAGGGGAGGAACTGCGGCTGCAAGCGTGATAGGCTCGTCAATGCCATTTCTGGTGACATACATTCCACCAATAGGGCCATTAGGATAAGCTTTGAGTCGATAAAAGCCGGGGTGAGGATGCGCCATGATGAAGTGTTAGGTGGGGTAGGTGGGGCTTTCAGTCGGTTCTGCCAGTCTTAAATACGTGAGATTCGGCATACTCCAGCTCGTTGAAATTCCAATCCGATTAAATGTATTCGACGAAAGGCAGTGCTTGTTGACATGAGGGCTGCCAGGCACCTGATCAAGACAGGCCACGGAAGAACCTTGGTATCAGCGAGGGACTACTGCAATTCTGCAAAGTCAGACTGGTCCGTTACGGCGACATCGATGAAGAAATGCGAACTGAAAATAATATGTTTTAAACTCTCAGTCTCCCAGAACAACATGAACGTACATCCTTTCGTATTGCGAATACCGGTGATATCCAATCGCCAACAGACAGATTCGTAAAAGAACCCGAAGCTTAAAACAGCTCTCGTGAGATTCGGCTGAAAATAGGACATGACACAACGGGCACATGCGTCGAACCGTTCTAAGTAGTGGTTGCCGATGGCTGCTATGAGGTAGTGCAGGGGCAGAACTCTTCTGGACCAGTTCTGCTGGCAGAACCGGCAAAACGGAGAGGTAGCAAAATTGTAATGAGGCGCTGACAACCTACGACAAAAAATGTCCAGAAACACCTGCCGTCGAACATCTAGGCATAGAACCGATCCCCTTTGAACCGTCACCGGATCTGTCCCATGTAGAAGAAAGCTTAACAAACTTTTCGAGGACAAAGAAGCAGATTAGATATGTTGTTGCAAGACCAGCTTGTCAATTATCAACTCCGTCTGGAATGTGGATATACCGGTACCTCCCCGATTTCCTGATGTATGCAAAACCCCTCGTTGACTAACGATGAAGACTCGTTTCTACCGTAACCTTTGCGATATACTACCAATTTATAGGCAGAGTGCCGCTCTCAGTTCTGCCTGTCCATTTCCCCCGAGGAATTCAGGTCATTTCTTCGGCGGTGCTGGGAAATATTGTTCCCAACTGTCGTGAGCGGTAAGTTGACTTGTGCTTACTACAGCTGATCCAGTTGGTTATTCCACCAGCAAGATGCCTCCGGGCCATTGTATCCGGTTCCTGAACACAACCACCCCGCACTATGTTCGTTCGGATGATCCATACTTCCAGCCATTAATTCAGGTCGCTGTCAAGAACCTTCGACCCCAAATTGAGCAGTTTTTGACCCTAGATCGCTTTGTTTCCTGGATGCCGCAGGGACAAGTCACCGAAAATACCAAGCAGTTTTATCGTGACCTCACTATTCCAAGCATCCATGGCAAACCCACTCTACTATTGCACCGCCTCGGAGAAAAGTTGAATCCGTTTATAGATGAGGTATTCGGAGCCCCGAAGCACTGGTGAGACATTGCGTGGATCACTTAGCTGTCTTGATTAACACCAGAGTAGTATACTGTGCAATACCCCCGGATCAGGAAAAACTCGGACTCTCCTAGAAGGGCTCTGCAAGCGCTGGGGCTTTTATTTTGTGGCCGAAGCAGATGTTAGCTCTCTCGGCTCCGATGATATGGCTGTTGCTATGACCCGAATGACCCATGATCCTGCATGGATCGCAGAGATCTTTCCAGAGGTCCCTAATTCAAACTATACTCGTGTGGCCAATTCAACAAACGAAACCATCGCCTTGCGGGAGATTTTCAAAGTCTTGGCCGCGCGCTGGATTGTCTTCCGCACATTTATAGAAGTCGCTAGAGATATGAACGCTGGGATCCTTCCCGACAGCATCCAGCTTGATTGGCTCCTGTTTCAAATACTTCCCCGTTTGGATCCTCGGACGGATCCATTCATTTCCCTTTCAGAAAATTGCTTTCGGAACTGTTCTTTCCCAGAAATGCTCTCTTTGACTAGTCACGTCTGTACCACAGCATTCCTAGGCGACAATGCCCCAAATACCTTCGTCTACGTGCTCGATGAGGCGCAAGTGGCAGGCCAAAAACACTTGGGCGCTTTCGCTGACAAATGCCACCAAGTCGTAAGACCTGTCCTTCGCCCAATCCTAAAAGCGCTTGGCGGCCATTTCCCGAATGTCCGAGCTAGAATTGTCGTATCCGGAACAGGTTTTTCGCTGGATCTTTTCAAAGCTTTAACGGTCTCCACCGCAGGCAAACCGGCAGTGTGGAATCTTATCCATATGACTGGCAACCTGGTTGATCGGAAAGATCAGGAGGCGTATATCAGGCGCTTCTTACCTCCATCCTTTTTCCTCACGCGTTCAGGCAGCAGTCTACTTATCCGGATGTATGAATGGCTACGTGGCAGGCGAGTGATCTCATCAGAATAAACGCGGAGCCATATTCACATTTTGCAGGTACCGATTCACGGCTTCTTGAACAGCTTCTGAGCAGCACTTGGAGGGCGGACTTACCCGGCTCGCCACATAAACTGCTGAATGCCTATATTCACGCTTTCACTAAAATCACACCTCTCGACGCCGACGATACCGTTCTGCATGCTGAGCCCGACACTAGACTTCCTCAAATTGATGGTTTTATGTGGGCGAAAGTAGATCAAGGTTCGAACTCGTTGAGAGAATATACTTATAAATTAAAATTATCCTCGGACAGAACCGCGTTTGTTACAGGATCTCGCAAAGTCGCTTCAAATATATATGACACGAGGGCACTTTCCGGGAACGTATGACGAACGACGGCAACTTGTCGAGTACGGCATTGCGTCCTTCATCGATAATGAGGAGAATGCCGTCGTTCGAGAACCGCTAGCTCTCATAAGCATTGCGCGCCACTTTCAAGAGAGAGGACACACGCTGTATAGTGGCATTCGTGATCGAGTTCAGGGCACCTCGCGGGCATCGAAGGGAGAAGGATTTGAAGAAGTAGTTTTACTCGCCCTGACGCAGCTTTTCCAACGAGGCGCTCGCTTGGACAAAGTTTTCCAGTTTCACGGAGACACGCCAACCTGGGCTTCTCAAACCGCCCAAATTGTGAGTCGGAGGGTGGATGGTACCTTGGGTGTCTTCGACCTTGCTATTGGAGAACCAGAAATACCCTCAGCATCCGTTGCGTATCATGCAGAATCTCCGGCCGATGTCGAGCGATGGATCAAGTTGATGCCTACCGGATGGTGCGTGCCGGGACAATATATGGGACCCGATCTTCTTGCACGGTTGCGTCTTCTGGATGGACGACTGTTACTTCTCATCATTCAAACCAAATGCTATTTCTCCGGAAATACCAGCACCCTCCCCGCTCATGTAACTGCGCAAGCTATTCAGCAACTCAGTCCTTCCAACTTTTTTGCCAAATCAGTATGTCCTTAGAACTTACTTCACAGCTTATTTCTTATAAGCTTTGTAGACGAAGGCGTCTTCCAAAAAAGCAACACAACGGATGCTTGCGGCCATCAACAAACCAAAAGAATGCTTCACTGGTGAAAAGGCACTGTATAATGTCTTACGTGTGGTGGTAGGATTTCCCCTTGGGGCAAGATTTGACACACCATCAGAAAAAGTCAAAATGGCGATTGTGGAGGACCCTCATCCTTGGGCTACTTTAGATCATTCTTCATTGGTTACATCCCTTAGTAAGTTTAATGATGCTCCCTCAATTCTAAAATGGCTGGCTTCAAAGATCCAGAAGGATACTGGTAACAAGTGTTAGGCATTACAGTAGCACTTTGATAATTATTTCCAATCTACATCTAAAAATCTGAGTGTTTCCACTAGACAACATTGTATACTGTGTTGTGGACACTCAAAGTCAACAATTTCTCTGGGGCTTGAGCAAAAATTTTGTGAGAAAACAAACTGCAGATTCAAACTCAGGAGGCTGAAAGTGCCAGAATCTGTTGAGAAAGTAATTTTCCCACAACTTTTTGGGTGCATCAAAATTTTAAGGCAAATTTACAACATTATATACCCTTGTTGATTGGCATGAACATGTTGGATTATGTCCTTACATGTATTGAGTTGGTCTTGTATGACATTATTGTTTCTAGTTCCATTACAGCATATTTGGAAAAGCATGGCCAAACCTTTTTTTTTGAATGTCCGACTGGTAGCCACCAACTGCAGTAACACGTGATTTTTGGACTAATCAGGAAATATAGAGTTAGATAAGATTCAAATATTTTGTATTGGATCTCATGAAGTACTGTATGATGTGAGAGAGAAAGTTTATCTATTTTATGAGGGCTAGTTTCTCTCATATTTACTTCCTGACAATTTCTAGTGTTTGAAGGTTATAGGTGAAATATCACGTTATCCACTTGACTTATGTGGTGAATAGCTCCACAAGGAATGCTCAGGTCAACATGGTTTTAGGGAGAAACTTGTTCCATGTTCAGAGGGCTAAAAGACCACATACAATTATTTATACATTTCTTTGATCTCAGGAAGTATTTGACAACATTCACCAAAATATTTCACCTATAACCTTCAAACCCCAGAAGTTGTCAGGAAGTAAATATGGGAGGAACTAGCCCTCATAAAATAGATAAACTTTCTCTCTCACATCATGTACATTGGTACAGTATTTCATGAGATCCAATACAAAATAGTTAAATCTTATCTAACTCTATATTTCCTGATTAGTCCAAAAATCACGTGTTACTGCAAGTTGGTGGCTGCCGGTTGGACATTATAATAAAAAAAAGGTTTGGCCATGCTTTTCTGAATACACTGTAATTGATGAACTCTTATTGGGCCTTGCACACAGGCATAAATAATTAGTCATCACATATTACCATATTTGGTGGCGTCAAGTACCTAACAATAGTAATTTCTCGGCCCATCTCGGCTGGCCCGTCTCAAACCCAACATTGTCAACCTTAGTTGACTGGTCACACTCGTGATAAGTCATGTCGTGGTCTGTTATTCTGTCCCACTGCCAAACACACCAGGTCCCTTTTATTGCGTTACAAGAGGCAAATGCATGGGCGTCTTCTCTTCTCGGCGAGCCCCACACTTTTTCAGTGACATTCCCAAGCCGCTAATCAGAACACTCAGGCAAAACACTTTGCTGTTTGTGACTAGTGTCTCCAGTGCTGTAATAACCAAGTGCAACTCACTCGAACATGGCCACGAGCTAATGGCCAGCACCTTAAGTCAAAGTATTATTGCAATTTGTTAGTAGCTACAGTTGATTAGCTCCCCTATTGCGACTTAGGGCTACTTCTTGTCTAATGTAACACAATACAATGATTTATGAGTTAAAGTCCAATGAAATGCCCAAGAGGATCACACTCTGCTTGCTTAGTTGCTCTCCAATCTTGCATGCTGTAGACTCTTCCACGCCTCTTCCATGCCTCTTCCACACCATATCAACTCTTGTACACACTGTAAGCTTATCGAGGTCTCCATCATCATGGCTGGTGTTCATCCCCATCTCTACTTTTCACCTGTGGAGAAGAAGGTCACAGATAGAGCTAAACAGACCAGGTATTACCACAGGTATTTCACATCTAAATATTACATATGGCATAACACTGATATTGTATTAAGACACAGAGACCATATCAATACTCAAATGCGCGAAAGGTATCGATTGCGGTACCTATGTCCCATTGAGTTCTCAATCTCACCCATTGACGGATAAACTATCTTGCAGAAAGCCACATACTAGTATTCCACAAGAACCAAAGAACCCCTGCAAACAAAGGTGCACATCATCTTGTTTTCCTTCTTTCCAAAGTACCACATATCCTTCTAGATTCATGCCTGAGGCTTATTTAGAAAGCTATGAAAGTCTTTGAGCTCAGCTACACGCTCTCCTTGGCGGTCCGACTGATAAACTTTTTGAGAGGATCTGCTATTCATACTTGGCAAGCGTCAAGGATGGTCATGGGGACTTGATGATCATTGAGAAGGAGATCCATACTGTGTCAGTACTAACCTCTGCGGCCCACCAACTGCAAGATCGAGTACTGCAGGCGAAAGGTATCAGTCAACATTGGGATAGACATGAAAGGTTGTGGAAGTGTCTCCAGGAAGTGAGCGCATGCTTGGAGGATATGATCTGTTTGGTGATGGTTGATGTAAGTGATTTGAGGGACATGCTGACTACATGAGAGCTTAGAGGTCAAACTGCCAGTGATTTTGTAGCTAATTTGTCACACAGCAAATTATATCACCTTTCATTTGCGCTCACCTATTCAGAAATTCGGAATCTGCCACTCAGCTGTATAGTACTTATGTAATGGCAGGGTGATTCCGGAATATTTTGTTTTTGCCAACATCTCCATTTGGAATGGAGAAACCAAAAAGGAACTGGGCTAAAGGGTCTAAGCTTATGTTCCTGAACAGCCACCTGGATGCATTCAAGGCTGCTCGCCTTCAGAGTCTTTCCAAGGCATTGGAGTACATCGACCAGGTTGTGAACGAGTATTTCAGGCAATTTGACTGGCGACTGCCTTTGACAGAGGAGCCTAACATCCCCCTGATGGAGATACTAAGTGCTGAAGAATTGGAAAAAAAAGCAAAGATTGTCATGCAAATGAAAACAGTACGTCTTAACCCTTCACTTGATTATTTAATAATAATGCTAACTTGTTCTAAGACAATCACTGCATGGCTCACCTACCATACCAAAAAGAGCCACAACATAGGCAAGAGTGCGACTGCTGAGAACAACCCCTTTACCCTTTTCTTTGCCAAATTAACAGTGATACGCATCATATGATCCTATGCTCCAAATACACGAATCGGACATACTCTACCTTTCCATCAACTATATCCCGATACCCCACGATCTTAAAAACGTCTGTGAACTATTCCGATATCTCTTGACAACGATCGATCACTTCCAAACTTGTTGCAGCACCAGGACAAATCCATCTCGTATCGGACCAATCCCACCTTCATCGGAGGTCTATTCCCCCTATTCCATCCACCTCCTACCTCACTTTCAATCATATTGGACGTATTTGTATAGTAGTTTCCCTTTCTTTTCCGTTTTACCTTTCTGTTTCCTTTGTTTCTTTGTTCACATCTCATGTTTCATCATCTGATTCCTTTATCCCCTTCCCCTTTTAGTATCATTACTACTCCTTTCTATCGATTTTATACTGTTCCGATCTTCCGATCAAAGTAGTATAAAGAGACGTAGTTTAGATACATAGATAGACAAGACCCCCTCCCCTTTTCAGAGAGAAACATACGACTTTCCCCCCTTTTCAATCTTAGTCTAAGAGCTATAAAGCTCTCCTTAGCTCGAACTCAAGATTTAGTCTTGAGTCTATCAGTCTTCATCATCCGATATCGATATCATCGTTGCAACCATGTTCGCAAAGTCGCACAGTTGATTGCAACTGTCGCACGTACGTTCCTATTGTTCGGAAACCTAATAGTAGTTTCCATACCTTGCCAAAACTTTCTACATGTAGTAGTTATCTTCACATCCTCGCATTCACCTCTTAGGTAGTTTGTTTGGGGATCTCCCCTTTCACAGCTTCCTATAGTGTATCATTTTGGAGCCCACCGCGAGGCAGTATATTTTTAGATTGCTTTGAAGATTGTCTCTACACCATTTCCAATACTTTCTTTTAGCCCACAATCTTTTAGCCCACAACACATCATTATACTCTTTGACATCTGACAAAGTCCATCGCTCTATACTCAACACCAATCGATGACAATCTTTACCATCCCCGACCAAGCCTTCCATATTCACTCATGTCTTGACCAGCTTTTATGCCATCATGTGGTCATTCGACAGCTCCGACCTTTTTGCCATCCAAGCCCAGAGAGCTCCAGCGATACTTTGACGATCTCGGACTCCTATTCTTGAATTGCACGATCACTGATGTTCAACAGAAGAAAAAGTTCACACGACATTACATCGAGGTCAACTCCTCTGACATTTGGGGTTACCTCCCAGCGAGCAAACCTGGAATACCATTTGAAGATTTTATACAAGCAGTAATTGCCCTTTATCCTGGATCCAAAGACAACAGAAAATGGTCGATCTCCGACATGGATGTATTGATCGGAGAACAGTTGCGAACTAGGATTCATGATTCAGATGAACTTGGGAACTACTATCGAAGTTTCCTTAACATTATGACTTTTCTTCGAAGCAAGGATCGCATCTCTGATGCAGAAATTAGTCGAGCATTCATTCGAGGTTTCCAGGACCATTTTTTGAAAGCAATCAGACACCGACTTTCCATCAAGTTCCCTGATCATTTCCTCAATGACCCATATTCACTTGATGATATCTATGCTGCTGCACAGTATGTCTTATGTGACAGTTCTGAATTTTCATACGAACTTGCGACCTCTGTTCCGAAACCTTCAAACTCAACTCCATCATCCCCAGCCAAGGTTGATCTCATGTCCATTGTAGACGAGTTCGCAACTACATTGATTAATGCCTTGACCCCTTGAACCCCTCCTGCGACCACTTCTACGTATTGTTATGCCACATTGGAGCCCACATTGTCGATGCTACCCCCTCGACATGCTTATACTGTCAAAACGTCGCCATTGTATCAGCATATGTCGTGTACTGCATATTTTAACGAAGATTCATCGCGTGCTAATATTCGCATCTTAAATCGACCTTCCTCACCCCCAACACCTCAAGCCTCCGATCAAACATCAGCTCTAGATTTATCTCATATCACTAAGCTAGAGCAAGAGTCGGCATTGCTCCGACAGCTTCATTCTCAAGAAACCTTTGTCACCAAAGAAGAGCCAGAGCACGACTTTACTTCATTCAGGATTCCGGCAGCTGTATACTGTCTAGAAACACCAATATCACCTTTGACACCTTCAGATGAAGCCGTACCTTCAACCACAACCTCTCCAATTTTGATACTTCCTTTACCCCCCATAGTTCCAATTTTGGCTTTGCAGCCCACCACTCCAGTCTGGTCGCCTGTCCCCTCGATCACAGTCGCATCAGTATTGCCTTTGCCAGAGTCACCAGTACCACCCCTATCTCCAATAGATTTCCCTCTGCCTTTGCCCATCGAACCAATATCCTCAGAATCCTCGCTGCCCACACCAGAGTTTGTGTCGGACCCATTGCCCGACCCCTCGACATTAGATATCGTGCCATCTGAACCAGTTTCACCCTTGTCTCAGCCATCATATGTTGTTTCTCTGACAATGTTAGCTTCGTTGCCGGACCCTCCACCAAATATAGTAACTTCGACTTCACGCCCGAATATTGTGTCCATGTTGCCTTCACCCCCTTTGCCATCGAATATTGTTTCTTTGAACCCCTCAATTTTCCCTTTGTTTATTTGTCCCCTCAATATGCCATCTAGTTCAATGTTGGGTACTCTCCCTTTCACAAGATACAGGTAGTTACCACATAGTCATAGTGTATAAGTCCTGGTAATTACCATGGGCCTGTCATAGGGTAATCAATGACAGGCCTGTTAATGGTTTAGGCTAATCAATGACAGGCTTGTCAATGGTTCACTGGTGCCTACCAGCTACAATGATAAAAATAGGACATTGCCACAATAGCACATGAGTATAATCCCATGCACTTTAATAAAAGACCTATCATTCATTTTATGACAATGTTTTCATGATAATGACAGGACAATGACAAACAATGCATTTTCATTAATAATAAGTGGGAGAGGGTACAAGAGGATAGCTACAACTTTAATTACAATAACAAAGCAAGTGCCACAGACCAATAGTGTATAATACTACAGACTTCAATGACAATTGCTAATGACAATTCTAAGGCAAAAACTTCCAGTTTTTGTCATTAGAATGTCTTGAGTTTATTATTAGATTTAGCTAATGTCATTAGAAATTGTCATTAGATTGTCGTCATTAATACTTGTCATTAATTTGCTTTGGATTTTCATTGGTAATTGTTATTAGATGACCAGGGTTTGTCGTTAGCAATTGTCATGAGATTGCCTAGAATTGACATTTATGATTTATCATATCAACATACTACTATTGCAACATTTTTGTCTATCTTATTATTAGAATATCTGAATACTCAGACCACATAGTCAGTAGCTAGATTACATAATACAGTTCAAGTAGTCTCTCATTCCCATTCTGGCCTCGTCGCTCTTGTCTATTCCCACACTTATTGATAACACTTTTTCTTATTCATGTCACAATACATTTAAATATGCAACCACACTTAAAACAAATGTAAACACGTGATAATATCCAACACCACATCTACATTCAGTCACATCGATAATACATATTATATCTCAAACTACACTCCAAATAAATTTAAACATGTTTAGTTATTTTTAAACACTGTCAAAGGCAAGAGCAGTTGTATCTAAGTCCAGCCACGTTTAAACATGTCTAAAACAAGTCCAGTCACATCTAAACACATCTAAAACACGTCCAGTCACGTCCAAACAAGTCCTGTCACGTCTAAACACGTCTGAAACACATCTAGCCACATTTAAACATGTCAGTGGCATTTAAAACACATCCCATTATGTCTAAAGACATGTAGTCATGTCTAAACACTTCCAATCATGTCTAAAACATGTCCAGTCATGTTCAAAACATATCCACCAAGCACATCTAAAACATATCTAATCTCACTCAAACACACCCTAATTAAGTTGTAATATATTGCAGATTATCTGTTGACATCCATGTACATTCAAATAATATAAAGTTTTCAGTCAAGCTAGGTTTGCAATATTTCAAAACAAAGCTTCGGACAACAAAGGATTGGTTACACCATTCCTAACCAACCAACCAAGGCTTTGGACTAGCAAAGATTATGGTAAAAAGACACAGTTATACTATTTTCAAAATAAAGCTTCGGACTAGTGAAGGTAATAGTAAAGGTTATATATGCACTCCACTACAAAATCAAGCTTCGGACTACTAAGGATGCACCTTAGTGGTTTGATAGCAATAGCCTTGGATATGTCAAGTACATGAGAATGTTTACTATTACCTTCACTAGTCCGAAGCTTTATTTTGAAAATAGTATAACTGTGTCTTTTTACCATAATCTTTGCTAGTCCAAAGCCTTGGTTGGTTGGTTAGGAATGGTGTAACCAATCCTTTGTTGTCCGAAGCTTTGTTTTGAAATATTGCAAACC
>OY741992.2:5412773-5614762 GCA_963555575.2 Hygrocybe coccinea | reverse complement strand
ACTAACTAACTAACTAACCTAACCTAACTAACTAACTAACCTAACTAACCTAACCTAACTAACTAACTAACTAAAACTAACTAAACTAACTAACCTAACTAACTAACTAACTAACTAACTAACTAACTAACCTAACTAACTAACTAACCTAACTAACTAACCTAACTAACCTAACTAACCTAACCTAACTAACCTAAGTCCTAACCACTATATTAACGAACATAAGCTAACCCTAACTCACGGTACAAGCTAAGTTTAGCCTAATATGGCTAACCCTAAGCCTAAACGGGCAGTACGGCGACGGCCGCTAAGTGGACTGTCATTGCCACGTGTCGAGGCACGTGGTCCCTCATCGATCATGATCGGATCTCCGGATTTGGTCAGAAGTTGATGGGGTTTGTCATCGGACCCTGAGGGGCCCGGAGCTAACCTGTAAGGGTCTAGGGTTACTATATATGGGTGACCCTTAGCTTAATTTGGCAAACTCGCGAGTGATTACTACGCGATGTCAAAGATGAGTTATTGTAAGCGTCCTAACCGATGTTCCCGGGGATCGTGGACCACCACAAACCCGGTTCTTATTGTTCTTTACTGCGGCTTTGTAAGTAAGCCGGGCAACGTGCCCGATGCGCAGCATACGCGACTTTCGCGATTGGCTGCGAACTTGTTTTGCTTATTCATTCAAGTGTTTCAGCTTACTTATCCTGCTCGGCGACTGTCGTCGCCGAGTTGTGCGTGTAGTGGTTATTGTTCTTTCAGACGGCGATCGACTTTAAAGTTGTCGCGCGTGCAATTTGTACTTTTTCGTACTTTTTGTTTCAATTGTATAAATACTAGAGGATACTGAAGAGACTCCCCAGTCGAAACTGTTCGCTCGTTATCGACGAGCAGTCTACCCTCTGGTTCATCAGTATAGTAGTTGTATAGAAAATACTTCCTAACCTCACCCCCCTACTCAAATCCAACCATGTCCAGCTCTTCGTCCGCCGTCCCCCCGTCCCGTGTAGTTAAAGACTTCGCTCGTGGACTTTCGCCCGCCTCCTTTGGTGCCGCCACTCAAGCCGGCTCCAATTCGTCACTCGTACGTACTGCTGCCTCAGCTCGAGCTAAATCGGTGGTAGACGTTATAGAGATGATTCAAATGAACTATCGAGAGACGCTTCGGCCTATCTTGATGGGGCTTGCCGGTACAGCTACCAAGCTTGCCGGTGTTCGTTCTTCTGTTACCAAACTCGAGACGAACAAGGCTGCGGGAACGTGGCCCCCCCAGCTTGCTGGGATGAAAGCCCCGATCTTCCAGATCACCCGGAGCTTCGAGGAAGCAACGGGTACTGGTGCGATGATCGCGGAATTTGCTGAGTCACATCAGAAATACCGCATCGCCGTCCTTGACGCCGCGATCAACCTCAAAAACCTTGAGGTTACGCACCTTGAAACTCAACTACGCGCCGAGTCATATATGGCTACGGTGCAGGAACTCATTGTAGCCCGCTACAAAGAGGTCAAAGAGCTCTATAAAGAGCCCACGTTTGCTCCGGACGGGAGCATACTTGAGTATGTTGAGTCCGTCACCTTTAAAGAGGAATATAAGGCGGTTCGCGTTGACATCCCTATACTTACCTTCCGCATACTCGAGATCGCAGCATCTCGACACGTGGTGGAGCAGAAGAAGTTAGAGGAGAAACTACGCATGAAACAAGACGCTGACGTTGATATGGGAAACGCGACCGCGGCTACGGATGCCGCTCATGATAAAGTGATGAGAATGGTCGAAAAGCGTCTTCGCGATGCCGGGATTTCTGACAAAGTAAGTGATCCAGCTTTAGTCTGGTGGAACAAACAATGTCATTTTCTGACCGCTGCTGGGGTAGCCGAAGCCCCGCACTGGTGGTGGGAAGAAACAGAAGAAAGGCCCGAAGAGTTCGAAGCCGAAGAAGGCGAAATCCGGCCAGAAGGGGAAACCCAAGGCCGCCGCCAAGGCAAAGAAACGCTCGGAGAAGGTGAAGAAGCCTTCCGATCGAAAGGGGAAAGGGAAGCAGCAGTAACTTGTATCAAGTTACTCGATAAAGTAAGGTTTGACGCTCCCTCCACATACCCAGATGAACTGACGGTAATACCACGCCCTCTTGCCATTAGGCTGTTACTTTCGACCGTCCCCTCTGCGACTTTAGAGGCGGCACGATTCAGATCGATGGTTTTCACGGGGCCTGGAGTTTTTTTACCGTCTAAATATCATATACACATATCTGTAGGACTCCGGTATATGTTATATAAAAAGCCGAATCCGGCTCTTCTCGTCTCCGCTTTTGACGACTTTGTAAGAAGACTTAAGTGGCAAATTCACTTCTTAGACGACCCAGAAGAGATTAAAAAGGATTCTACCGCATACGATCCTGACTACGACCTCCATCTTCCTAAACACAAGGAGCCTCCGGAGGTTCAAGCGTATATTCAAGCCGGCCTCGATGCAGGACAAGCTTATGTTCTTGAACACTCGAGACAAGCTATACCTCCTCGAAAGCCCAACGAGCACCTCGGTCTCGTGCAGCATGCTGACTTGAAACAGTTTTTGGATGAGAATAAATATGTAATCACATTAACTGACAAGAATCTTGGCGCAGCAGTAGTTACCAAGGAATGGATCATTGCCGGTGGATATAAATTACTATCGGACGCGAACAACTATAGAGAAGTTGACCTCGCATATGTAAATTATAAAATGAAAATCACTCAGAAGAAAATCGATAAACTTTGCGAACTTCGATTACCCGACGGCTGGAGTATGAAGGATGATTTTCCGCAACTGTTAGCGTTCTTGCGATCTAAGTTTCCAAAAGACGATAACGCCGAGTTTGAATTGCCTCAGTTTTATGCAATTCCTAAGATACACAAAAAACCTACGGGTTACCGGCCTATCTGCCCATGTCACTCCTTGTTACAGGAGCCATGCGCTAAAGTTGCGAGCAAGTATTTGAAGCCATTGCTTGATCAGTTCCCCACAATTATTAAAGGAACCAAAGATCTCGCGCAAAAACTTGCGAAAATAAAGATTGATCCCCATCGCAAAATATGGATAGTAACAGGCGATATTGTCGCTTATTACCCAAACATTCCCAGAGATAAAGCCATCAAACATGTTGGCGCACTTTGGAAAAGATGGTGCGATCATGGTGTGGCAGGCTATGAAAAAGAGCCCGAGTGGAAAAGACATGTCGTGTTACAATGTTTGTTAATTGCCGCTCGTTCACCATTATTTATTCAGTACCGTGAAAAATTCTATGAGCAAATCAAAGGCATCCCTATGGGTGCTGCTTGCTCCCCCGACATCGCCAACCTGTACGGCGCATGGTTCGAGTGGGACGATATCACTGTTAATCCCGACCCACGCACAATATACTACGGGAGGTACATCGACGACTGCCTTTGTCTCTGCTATGCTAGTTCACAAGCAGAAGCGCTAGAAATAGCTTCAAAGGTGCAGTATGAAGACGTCGAACTAGACTGGTCAGCGTCGGAATGGTCTGCACCATTCCTGGACATGTACATATACATAGATTATCGTACGAATTCTATAGAGTATAAACCATATCGCAAACCGCTGAACCACATGGAAAGAATCCCATGGGTCTCAAATCACCCGAAGGACGTAAAAAGAGGTACCTTCCTTGGTGAAATGAGTCGCTTGGCCACGATATGTAGTCGCCCAGACACATACGTCGAATCCCTTCGCGATCTTCGCGGATTATATTTGGCGCGTGGTTATCCACAAGTGTTGCTTGACACTTGGCTTGAGAAAAACGTCGCGAAACGGTGGCGCAACCGGTTGGTACAACCTGAGAAAGACACGAGCCCTGTTTTTGTTCTTAAGTCCGAGTTCAACCCCATGTGGGAAACTTTCAACGTTCACGAATTGCAACAAGTTATGATTAATTCTTGGCTAGAGAACCACAAGATGGTTCCCTGGTGTAATCTGGAAGGGAGATGCGCTATTCACAATTACAGCGTCATCCCCATGCCTAATCATGTTAGAGACGACGTTAACAAACGTCTCGAATCACTGTATGGTTATAGAGGGGTCGGTAGCGCGACCCTTGACAGAACTAGTAGCGGATCCAAGAGAAGGCTGCCTTCGGAGGATCTGACTCAACGTGTCCTGGAGGATTTCCTGTCGGACGGTCGATGGACTAAACGACAGCGAAGTGGATCAGTTTCGCGAGACGAATCTGACGTAGCGATGTTCGCGACAGCGGAAGCTGGTAGCTCGACAATGATCGAGAATACAGAGAACGCGGTGGACTTGCCCGCAGAAGAAGCTCCGGATCTCTCCGTTTCATGTCGTTCCAACGACCAGTCGCTTCCCCGACTAGAGGAACCTGACGGGCCGTTTAGCTACCTAGTAGAATGGGTAAGTACGAACGGTCATGCTAGTTTTGACCATAAGCCTAAGTTTGACTTAACAAAGACAGACTTCTTCTCCAGACGGTGGTTGGTGAGTAGAAAACGAACACGAAACATGTTCGATCTCACCAGTGCGTGGCGTAAAGCCATGTTGCAATTGGATTCCGAGGCGGCGCCTGAGGCGAACCCGGAAAACGTGGATGAGTGGAACTGAAAGAGCTAGCGAGCTAGGTCGAATTCTTTGGCCTCTGATCAAGGAAGAAAAGCTGCAGGTAGCAGCACCTAAGTCTAACCGACCTAACACTAACTCGCTAACCCTAACCGGTCCTAACCACTATATTAACGAACATAAGCTAACCCTAACTCACGGTACAAGCTAAGTTTAGCCTAATATGGCTAACCCTAAGCCTAAACGGGCAGTACGGCGACGGCCGCTAAGTGGACTGTCATTGCCACGTGTCGAGGCACGTGGTCCCTCATCGATCATGATCGGATCTCCGGATTTGGTCAGAAGTTGATGGGGTTTGTCATCGGACCCTGAGGGGCCCGGAGCTAACCTGTAAGGGTCTAGGGTTACTATATATGGGTGACCCTTAGCTTAATTTGGCAAACTCGCGAGTGATTACTACGCGATGTCAAAGATGAGTTATTGTAAGCGTCCTAACCGATGTTCCCGGGGATCGTGGACCACCACAAACCCGGTTCTTATTGTTCTTTACTGCGGCTTTGTAAGTAAGCCGGGCAACGTGCCCGATGCGCAGCATACGCGACTTTCGCGATTGGCTGCGAACTTGTTTTGCTTATTCATTCAAGTGTTTCAGCTTACTTATCCTGCTCGGCGACTGTCGTCGCCGAGTTGTGCGTGTAGTGGTTATTGTTCTTTCAGACGGCGATCGACTTTAAAGTTGTCGCGCGTGCAATTTGTACTTTTTCGTACTTTTTGTTTCAATTGTATAAATACTAGAGGATACTGAAGAGACTCCCCAGTCGAAACTGTTCGCTCGTTATCGACGAGCAGTCTACCCTCTGGTTCATCAGTATAGTAGTTGTATAGAAAATACTTCCTAACCTAACTAACCTAACTTCTGTTTTACTTACTCAGGTGAGTGTTTCAGCTTACTGATCCTGCCCGGCTTCTGTCGAAGCCGGGTGGTGCGTGTAGCGGTTATTGTTCTTTCTGCTCGATCATTCGCTAAAAAGCGAAACTCGAGGCAATTTTCCCTTCTCGGTTTAATTGTTTCAAATTGTATAAATACTAGAGGATACTGAAGAGACTCCCCAGTCGAAACGCTTCGCTTCAATTGAACGAAGCGTCTACCCTCTGGTTTTTCAGTATACGTAGTTGTAGATTTTTTACTAACTAACCTAACTAACCTAAAAAATTGCCATGTTTGGGTGTTGTTGACCGTTTGCGTCTGTCGACCGTTGCGATGGAATCGCAACCAGAAACAGGATCGTACACCTTGCCATGACACGATAAACAGGATAATTGTATGTATTTGCCAAGTATCACTGGTCGCTTTTGTTTATTTGTATTTGTGGACATCGTGGCTGCGATCGTGGACCCAGAAAACCCCCGCCTTCAATTTGCCAAGATAACAAACAGGATCGCATTGAATAAATACTGTCTGTATCTGTAAGGAGTATTTTCCGAGAAAAAGATGTACCCTGGCGAGACACCAGGCGAGACACCTAATGTGGCTAACCAGGAATATGGATTGCCATGTTTGGGTGTTGTTGACCGTTTGCGTCTGTCGACCGTTGCGATGGAATCGCAACCAGAAACAGGATCGTACACCTTGCCATGACACGATAAACAGGATAATTGTATGTATTTGCCAAGTATCACTGGTCGCTTTTGTTTATTTGTATTTGTGGACATCGTGGCTGCGATCGTGGACCCAGAAAACCCCCGCCTTCAATTTGCCAAGATAACAAACAGGATCGCATTGAATAAATACTGTCTGTATCTGTAAGGAGTATTTTCCGAGAAAAAGATGTACCCTGGCGAGACACCAGGCGAGACACCTAATGTGGCTAACCAGGAATATGGATTGCCATGTTTGGGTGTTGTTGACCGTTTGCGTCTGTCGACCGTTGCGATGGAATCGCAACCAGAAACAGGATCGTACACCTTGCCATGACACGATAAACAGGATAATTGTATGTATTTGCCAAGTATCACTGGTCGCTTTTGTTTATTTGTATTTGTGGACATCGTGGCTGCGATCGTGGACCCAGAAAACCCCCGCCTTCAATTTGCCAAGATAACAAACAGGATCGCATTGAATAAATACTGTCTGTATCTGTAAGGAGTATTTTCCGAGAAAAAGATGTACCCTGGCGAGACACCAGGCGAGACACCTAATGTGGCTAACCAGGAATATGGATTGCCATGTTTGGGTGTTGTTGACCGTTTGCGTCTGTCGACCGTTGCGATGGAATCGCAACCAGAAACAGGATCGTACACCTTGCCATGACACGATAAACAGGATAATTGTATGTATTTGCCAAGTATCACTGGTCGCTTTTGTTTATTTGTATTTGTGGACATCGTGGCTGCGATCGTGGACCCAGAAAACCCCCGCCTTCAATTTGCCAAGATAACAAACAGGATCGCATTGAATAAATACTGTCTGTATCTGTAAGGAGTATTTTCCGAGAAAAAGATGTACCCTGGCGAGACACCAGGCGAGACACCTAATGTGGCTAACCAGGAATATGGATTGCCATGTTTGGGTGTTGTTGACCGTTTGCGTCTGTCGACCGTTGCGATGGAATCGCAACCAGAAACAGGATCGTACACCTTGCCATGACACGATAAACAGGATAATTGTATGTATTTGCCAAGTATCACTGGTCGCTTTTGTTTATTTGTATTTGTGGACATCGTGGCTGCGATCGTGGACCCAGAAAACCCCCGCCTTCAATTTGCCAAGATAACAAACAGGATCGCATTGAATAAATACTGTCTGTATCTGTAAGGAGTATTTTCCGAGAAAAAGATGTACCCTGGCGAGACACCAGGCGAGACACCTAATGTGGCTAACCAGGAATATGGATTGCCATGTTTGGGTGTTGTTGACCGTTTGCGTCTGTCGACCGTTGCGATGGAATCGCAACCAGAAACAGGATCGTACACCTTGCCATGACACGATAAACAGGATAATTGTATGTATTTGCCAAGTATCACTGGTCGCTTTTGTTTATTTGTATTTGTGGACATCGTGGCTGCGATCGTGGACCCAGAAAACCCCCGCCTTCAATTTGCCAAGATAACAAACAGGATCGCATTGAATAAATACTGTCTGTATCTGTAAGGAGTATTTTCCGAGAAAAAGATGTACCCTGGCGAGACACCAGGCGAGACACCTAATGTGGCTAACCAGGAATATGGATTGCCATGTTTGGGTGTTGTTGACCGTTTGCGTCTGTCGACCGTTGCGATGGAATCGCAACCAGAAACAGGATCGTACACCTTGCCATGACACGATAAACAGGATAATTGTATGTATTTGCCAAGTATCACTGGTCGCTTTTGTTTATTTGTATTTGTGGACATCGTGGCTGCGATCGTGGACCCAGAAAACCCCCGCCTTCAATTTGCCAAGATAACAAACAGGATCGCATTGAATAAATACTGTCTGTATCTGTAAGGAGTATTTTCCGAGAAAAAGATGTACCCTGGCGAGACACCAGGCGAGACACCTAATGTGGCTAACCAGGAATATGGATTGCCATGTTTGGGTGTTGTTGACCGTTTGCGTCTGTCGACCGTTGCGATGGAATCGCAACCAGAAACAGGATCGTACACCTTGCCATGACACGATAAACAGGATAATTGTATGTATTTGCCAAGTATCACTGGTCGCTTTTGTTTATTTGTATTTGTGGACATCGTGGCTGCGATCGTGGACCCAGAAAACCCCCGCCTTCAATTTGCCAAGATAACAAACAGGATCGCATTGAATAAATACTGTCTGTATCTGTAAGGAGTATTTTCCGAGAAAAAGATGTACCCTGGCGAGACACCAGGCGAGACACCTAATGTGGCTAACCAGGAATATGGATTGCCATGTTTGGGTGTTGTTGACCGTTTGCGTCTGTCGACCGTTGCGATGGAATCGCAACCAGAAACAGGATCGTACACCTTGCCATGACACGATAAACAGGATAATTGTATGTATTTGCCAAGTATCACTGGTCGCTTTTGTTTATTTGTATTTGTGGACATCGTGGCTGCGATCGTGGACCCAGAAAACCCCCGCCTTCAATTTGCCAAGATAACAAACAGGATCGCATTGAATAAATACTGTCTGTATCTGTAAGGAGTATTTTCCGAGAAAAAGATGTACCCTGGCGAGACACCAGGCGAGACACCTAATGTGGCTAACCAGGAATATGGATTGCCATGTTTGGGTGTTGTTGACCGTTTGCGTCTGTCGACCGTTGCGATGGAATCGCAACCAGAAACAGGATCGTACACCTTGCCATGACACGATAAACAGGATAATTGTATGTATTTGCCAAGTATCACTGGTCGCTTTTGTTTATTTGTATTTGTGGACATCGTGGCTGCGATCGTGGACCCAGAAAACCCCCGCCTTCAATTTGCCAAGATAACAAACAGGATCGCATTGAATAAATACTGTCTGTATCTGTAAGGAGTATTTTCCGAGAAAAAGATGTACCCTGGCGAGACACCAGGCGAGACACCTAATGTGGCTAACCAGGAATATGGATTGCCATGTTTGGGTGTTGTTGACCGTTTGCGTCTGTCGACCGTTGCGATGGAATCGCAACCAGAAACAGGATCGTACACCTTGCCATGACACGATAAACAGGATAATTGTATGTATTTGCCAAGTATCACTGGTCGCTTTTGTTTATTTGTATTTGTGGACATCGTGGCTGCGATCGTGGACCCAGAAAACCCCCGCCTTCAATTTGCCAAGATAACAAACAGGATCGCATTGAATAAATACTGTCTGTATCTGTAAGGAGTATTTTCCGAGAAAAAGATGTACCCTGGCGAGACACCAGGCGAGACACCTAATGTGGCTAACCAGGAATATGGATTGCCATGTTTGGGTGTTGTTGACCGTTTGCGTCTGTCGACCGTTGCGATGGAATCGCAACCAGAAACAGGATCGTACACCTTGCCATGACACGATAAACAGGATAATTGTATGTATTTGCCAAGTATCACTGGTCGCTTTTGTTTATTTGTATTTGTGGACATCGTGGCTGCGATCGTGGACCCAGAAAACCCCCGCCTTCAATTTGCCAAGATAACAAACAGGATCGCATTGAATAAATACTGTCTGTATCTGTAAGGAGTATTTTCCGAGAAAAAGATGTACCCTGGCGAGACACCAGGCGAGACACCTAATGTGGCTAACCAGGAATATGGATTGCCATGTTTGGGTGTTGTTGACCGTTTGCGTCTGTCGACCGTTGCGATGGAATCGCAACCAGAAACAGGATCGTACACCTTGCCATGACACGATAAACAGGATAATTGTATGTATTTGCCAAGTATCACTGGTCGCTTTTGTTTATTTGTATTTGTGGACATCGTGGCTGCGATCGTGGACCCAGAAAACCCCCGCCTTCAATTTGCCAAGATAACAAACAGGATCGCATTGAATAAATACTGTCTGTATCTGTAAGGAGTATTTTCCGAGAAAAAGATGTACCCTGGCGAGACACCAGGCGAGACACCTAATGTGGCTAACCAGGAATATGGATTGCCATGTTTGGGTGTTGTTGACCGTTTGCGTCTGTCGACCGTTGCGATGGAATCGCAACCAGAAACAGGATCGTACACCTTGCCATGACACGATAAACAGGATAATTGTATGTATTTGCCAAGTATCACTGGTCGCTTTTGTTTATTTGTATTTGTGGACATCGTGGCTGCGATCGTGGACCCAGAAAACCCCCGCCTTCAATTTGCCAAGATAACAAACAGGATCGCATTGAATAAATACTGTCTGTATCTGTAAGGAGTATTTTCCGAGAAAAAGATGTACCCTGGCGAGACACCAGGCGAGACACCTAATGTGGCTAACCAGGAATATGGATTGCCATGTTTGGGTGTTGTTGACCGTTTGCGTCTGTCGACCGTTGCGATGGAATCGCAACCAGAAACAGGATCGTACACCTTGCCATGACACGATAAACAGGATAATTGTATGTATTTGCCAAGTATCACTGGTCGCTTTTGTTTATTTGTATTTGTGGACATCGTGGCTGCGATCGTGGACCCAGAAAACCCCCGCCTTCAATTTGCCAAGATAACAAACAGGATCGCATTGAATAAATACTGTCTGTATCTGTAAGGAGTATTTTCCGAGAAAAAGATGTACCCTGGCGAGACACCAGGCGAGACACCTAATGTGGCTAACCAGGAATATGGATTGCCATGTTTGGGTGTTGTTGACCGTTTGCGTCTGTCGACCGTTGCGATGGAATCGCAACCAGAAACAGGATCGTACACCTTGCCATGACACGATAAACAGGATAATTGTATGTATTTGCCAAGTATCACTGGTCGCTTTTGTTTATTTGTATTTGTGGACATCGTGGCTGCGATCGTGGACCCAGAAAACCCCCGCCTTCAATTTGCCAAGATAACAAACAGGATCGCATTGAATAAATACTGTCTGTATCTGTAAGGAGTATTTTCCGAGAAAAAGATGTACCCTGGCGAGACACCAGGCGAGACACCTAATGTGGCTAACCAGGAATATGGATTGCCATGTTTGGGTGTTGTTGACCGTTTGCGTCTGTCGACCGTTGCGATGGAATCGCAACCAGAAACAGGATCGTACACCTTGCCATGACACGATAAACAGGATAATTGTATGTATTTGCCAAGTATCACTGGTCGCTTTTGTTTATTTGTATTTGTGGACATCGTGGCTGCGATCGTGGACCCAGAAAACCCCCGCCTTCAATTTGCCAAGATAACAAACAGGATCGCATTGAATAAATACTGTCTGTATCTGTAAGGAGTATTTTCCGAGAAAAAGATGTACCCTGGCGAGACACCAGGCGAGACACCTAATGTGGCTAACCAGGAATATGGATTGCCATGTTTGGGTGTTGTTGACCGTTTGCGTCTGTCGACCGTTGCGATGGAATCGCAACCAGAAACAGGATCGTACACCTTGCCATGACACGATAAACAGGATAATTGTATGTATTTGCCAAGTATCACTGGTCGCTTTTGTTTATTTGTATTTGTGGACATCGTGGCTGCGATCGTGGACCCAGAAAACCCCCGCCTTCAATTTGCCAAGATAACAAACAGGATCGCATTGAATAAATACTGTCTGTATCTGTAAGGAGTATTTTCCGAGAAAAAGATGTACCCTGGCGAGACACCAGGCGAGACACCTAATGTGGCTAACCAGGAATATGGATTGCCATGTTTGGGTGTTGTTGACCGTTTGCGTCTGTCGACCGTTGCGATGGAATCGCAACCAGAAACAGGATCGTACACCTTGCCATGACACGATAAACAGGATAATTGTATGTATTTGCCAAGTATCACTGGTCGCTTTTGTTTATTTGTATTTGTGGACATCGTGGCTGCGATCGTGGACCCAGAAAACCCCCGCCTTCAATTTGCCAAGATAACAAACAGGATCGCATTGAATAAATACTGTCTGTATCTGTAAGGAGTATTTTCCGAGAAAAAGATGTACCCTGGCGAGACACCAGGCGAGACACCTAATGTGGCTAACCAGGAATATGGATTGCCATGTTTGGGTGTTGTTGACCGTTTGCGTCTGTCGACCGTTGCGATGGAATCGCAACCAGAAACAGGATCGTACACCTTGCCATGACACGATAAACAGGATAATTGTATGTATTTGCCAAGTATCACTGGTCGCTTTTGTTTATTTGTATTTGTGGACATCGTGGCTGCGATCGTGGACCCAGAAAACCCCCGCCTTCAATTTGCCAAGATAACAAACAGGATCGCATTGAATAAATACTGTCTGTATCTGTAAGGAGTATTTTCCGAGAAAAAGATGTACCCTGGCGAGACACCAGGCGAGACACCTAATGTGGCTAACCAGGAATATGGATTGCCATGTTTGGGTGTTGTTGACCGTTTGCGTCTGTCGACCGTTGCGATGGAATCGCAACCAGAAACAGGATCGTACACCTTGCCATGACACGATAAACAGGATAATTGTATGTATTTGCCAAGTATCACTGGTCGCTTTTGTTTATTTGTATTTGTGGACATCGTGGCTGCGATCGTGGACCCAGAAAACCCCCGCCTTCAATTTGCCAAGATAACAAACAGGATCGCATTGAATAAATACTGTCTGTATCTGTAAGGAGTATTTTCCGAGAAAAAGATGTACCCTGGCGAGACACCAGGCGAGACACCTAATGTGGCTAACCAGGAATATGGATTGCCATGTTTGGGTGTTGTTGACCGTTTGCGTCTGTCGACCGTTGCGATGGAATCGCAACCAGAAACAGGATCGTACACCTTGCCATGACACGATAAACAGGATAATTGTATGTATTTGCCAAGTATCACTGGTCGCTTTTGTTTATTTGTATTTGTGGACATCGTGGCTGCGATCGTGGACCCAGAAAACCCCCGCCTTCAATTTGCCAAGATAACAAACAGGATCGCATTGAATAAATACTGTCTGTATCTGTAAGGAGTATTTTCCGAGAAAAAGATGTACCCTGGCGAGACACCAGGCGAGACACCTAATGTGGCTAACCAGGAATATGGATTGCCATGTTTGGGTGTTGTTGACCGTTTGCGTCTGTCGACCGTTGCGATGGAATCGCAACCAGAAACAGGATCGTACACCTTGCCATGACACGATAAACAGGATAATTGTATGTATTTGCCAAGTATCACTGGTCGCTTTTGTTTATTTGTATTTGTGGACATCGTGGCTGCGATCGTGGACCCAGAAAACCCCCGCCTTCAATTTGCCAAGATAACAAACAGGATCGCATTGAATAAATACTGTCTGTATCTGTAAGGAGTATTTTCCGAGAAAAAGATGTACCCTGGCGAGACACCAGGCGAGACACCTAATGTGGCTAACCAGGAATATGGATTGCCATGTTTGGGTGTTGTTGACCGTTTGCGTCTGTCGACCGTTGCGATGGAATCGCAACCAGAAACAGGATCGTACACCTTGCCATGACACGATAAACAGGATAATTGTATGTATTTGCCAAGTATCACTGGTCGCTTTTGTTTATTTGTATTTGTGGACATCGTGGCTGCGATCGTGGACCCAGAAAACCCCCGCCTTCAATTTGCCAAGATAACAAACAGGATCGCATTGAATAAATACTGTCTGTATCTGTAAGGAGTATTTTCCGAGAAAAAGATGTACCCTGGCGAGACACCAGGCGAGACACCTAATGTGGCTAACCAGGAATATGGATTGCCATGTTTGGGTGTTGTTGACCGTTTGCGTCTGTCGACCGTTGCGATGGAATCGCAACCAGAAACAGGATCGTACACCTTGCCATGACACGATAAACAGGATAATTGTATGTATTTGCCAAGTATCACTGGTCGCTTTTGTTTATTTGTATTTGTGGACATCGTGGCTGCGATCGTGGACCCAGAAAACCCCCGCCTTCAATTTGCCAAGATAACAAACAGGATCGCATTGAATAAATACTGTCTGTATCTGTAAGGAGTATTTTCCGAGAAAAAGATGTACCCTGGCGAGACACCAGGCGAGACACCTAATGTGGCTAACCAGGAATATGGATTGCCATGTTTGGGTGTTGTTGACCGTTTGCGTCTGTCGACCGTTGCGATGGAATCGCAACCAGAAACAGGATCGTACACCTTGCCATGACACGATAAACAGGATAATTGTATGTATTTGCCAAGTATCACTGGTCGCTTTTGTTTATTTGTATTTGTGGACATCGTGGCTGCGATCGTGGACCCAGAAAACCCCCGCCTTCAATTTGCCAAGATAACAAACAGGATCGCATTGAATAAATACTGTCTGTATCTGTAAGGAGTATTTTCCGAGAAAAAGATGTACCCTGGCGAGACACCAGGCGAGACACCTAATGTGGCTAACCAGGAATATGGATTGCCATGTTTGGGTGTTGTTGACCGTTTGCGTCTGTCGACCGTTGCGATGGAATCGCAACCAGAAACAGGATCGTACACCTTGCCATGACACGATAAACAGGATAATTGTATGTATTTGCCAAGTATCACTGGTCGCTTTTGTTTATTTGTATTTGTGGACATCGTGGCTGCGATCGTGGACCCAGAAAACCCCCGCCTTCAATTTGCCAAGATAACAAGGCTCTCATTGCATATTTGCGCATGTTGTGGTTCTATATATATTTTCTGTGCTAATATATTTATTTTTTTGTTTATTTGTATTTGTGAATGTCATGGCTGTGATCGTATGTGTCAAAAACCCCAGTTACAATATTGACATTTATTACCTTTTTTTTTTGTTGACTTGCTTCAAATGCTTATAATAGATTATACTAGTAACACTAGCTTTGAAGCACCGCCTTGGATCCGTACGCAACCGCTCTGACAAAATTAGGACATCTGAACACGTAAAAACATGTATGGGATACCATAAAAATGCACCTCACTAACGTACTACAAACGGTGACAAAATTCGGACATCTGAACACTGTTAAAATAAAAACATCCATAGAATGCTCACCCTTCCCACAACTTCAATGCATCTAAGCCTTCTGAAACTTCAATCTTGTGTGAAAATCCTCTTACAAGACATTCTACACACTCCAACTATTTATTTCATCACAGTCATGCTATGTATGTTTAATTTTTTCATCTCATGAACCCATAACACCAGTACCTGTTACATTTTCTCTCATTAACTTCTACTTTGTCATATCATGCATATTGATATGCAGAATTATCATCATTCATTGTTATTATGTAAGCACAGTTAGCAGTCAAATATATTTGTTGTGTGTAGTCATCCAACACTTACAGTCACTATGTGTCCAGGTCTTCTATACATTATTGTTAGACATAGTTCATATTCAACTTCACATGCAAAAACATCAATCCAGTATACTCATCCATGTCATACATGCTGCTCAACTATTGTTTGTAAGGAGCCAACTGCTATATCCAATTAATCTGTCCAACCAGATCCAACATATGTCACATAATGTTGTGATAAGTTAACAGCATAGATATCCCCTCGTTACCTCTGGCTGTACCAAGACCCACACCTGTTAGACTTGTGAGCACAGTAACCATGACTTCACCCATCATTGTAAGCCCTGGACCATCTGAAATACTCAAGTATTGAGCTAGAAACAGTCAAAACACTAGACTCAAGTGTTTTGAGCATATCTATTTCAATACTCAACCGTTTTGGATGATCTGAGGCTTGAAATAAAGCTGGTGGGTCCAAGAATAATCCAAATGTGACGCGAAGATCATTCATGAACGATCTTCGCACCAATCATGTTGCTATAACCATGCCAAGATCCTGTATGAACACTGTGGAGATTAATATGGCACATAACATTAATACTTGTAAAGGGACGCGAAGATCGTTCGCGAATGATCTTCGCACTACTTATGGTCTTGTATCTACTTCAAGATTATGTGCAAATGATATTCACATTACTATGGCACAAACCAATAATACTGTCAAATGGTACATGAACATTGTATGCATACAATCTTCACATTGATATCCAACTTGTTCCTGTTTTGTTGTTGGGCAATGCCATAGTGCAGTGCAGTCACCATGTTTCTGTAACTTCCACACATTATTTACAGTTCAGATAATTCATCAATTAATTGTGGTGCAATTACCTACAATGCCTGCCTGATATTGTTGACATTCTATGGACATGTTTTAAAATTCCTGAGGTATTGCTACTTTACACTCGTGCTGTTTAAAGATTGTGATATTGAAAGCAATATAATTATTGTGTTGTCCCACCTTGCAGAACACATCATGTGTTACAGTCAGGAACTCTGTCATCTCATTTCAATTCCTTATTCTCCCATAACTTCTTATCTCACTCACCTCCACCATACCTGTACCTGTCTCAACAACATCATCAACTCATCTACTCACTAATGTATACCATGTATTGTTCCAAGTCTGCCTCAACACCTCACATAGCCTGTCATTTCCTTGTCTGACCTCATCACAACTGGTCTCATTCATTTCAATACTTTCTTTGATGTCTCAACAATACTCCATCTCCACCAGTAAGCCTTCCTGTGCCTTGACAATAACCAACCAGTGCTATTCTTTGTACGCCCTTTAACTTTATCACATAACTCATTACATTGTAAACAGCCACACAATATTCATTCTTTGGGCTTTGCTGGTCATTGTATTGGTTATCATTGTTGTTTCAAGAAAACTTACAATCCCACCACTCACTTAAAACATCCATACTTTCAATCAGTACCTTCTTCCAGTCTTTCAACTCTTCTTTGCCTTATTGGAATTGTTCTTTCTATTTATTAAGCCTCACATTTGTTGCGAAGATCGTTCGTGAACGATCTTCGCATCATATTGGTTACATTAACATTGTATATGAATGCTGTGAAGATTGATCACACTCACAGGCAATATTAATGTAACCAATATGAAGATTGTTTGTGAATGATCTTTGCAGCACTGTTGCATGCATCTTATTGTGTCATCTTACCTGCTGTATTGCACAATCATCAACCATCTGTATTCGACCAAACATCTCATTCAGTGGTTAATCTTAATACACCAGCCTTTTACTCATGCTGTGCTACAACATTACTCACACCATGAATTCACTGTTATTCAATGTGTTCCCCATCCCTGTGAAACACATCATGTGTCACAGTGGGAAACTCTGTGACTTCTGGTCAGTTCTCTATTGAATCCATGTACTCCTCACCTCACTCACCTTCATCATACCCAAACTTAGCTTGAAACCGTCATCAAAACATCTTCTCACTAATATCCACCTATATCGTAGCAATTCCCATTCAATCCCTTGCATCTCCTCAATGTCCCATGCCTTGCCCTCCCCCTAAGTCTCTCCCCTCACTGCACCCTCTTCTAAATTCTGAATCCGTGCTGACACTTCCTTCATCTTCTCATCACAATGTCTCATCTCTCCTTTCTAATCATCCACTTCAAGTTTATCCCTCTTCAATTCTATTCCTTCCTCATCCTTCATAACCTTCATGCCAAACATTTCAATATCCTGTAGCTTTCTCATTGACAACGTTGATCACCGTAACACTCACCTTCTTGCTTTCTTGGCCTTCCAATATCATCCTTTTGTCTGGTGATCATTGTAGTCTTGATCCTTCAATCCTTTCAATCAATCAATCTCCCCTCCTTATATATGTGACTTCAGCCATTCCTTCAACTCATTATTGTCTTATCAGTATATCTTTACAGTTTACTTTGGTCGCGAAGATCGTTCTTGAACGATATTCGCGTTGTTGTCTGTTGTGAAAGACAATCAACTGTGTAGTCAGCATATTTATTGATTCTGTGGTTAACAGTAACACCCCTTCTTCTTATTTGTCCTGTCCCCCTACACTCTCATTTGTTGTGTTCCTCCATCCCGTATAATACACCACACGTTACAGTTGGGAACTCTGTTACTTGTCGTCACTTCTCTGTTGACTCCATCTAATTGTTGGTTCACTCACCTTCATCATACCCAAACTCAGCTCAAAACCTTTGTTGAAACATCCTCTCACTAATATCCACCATATATCGCTCCAATTCCTGTTCAATCCTTCGCATCTCCTCAATGTCCCATGACTTCCCCTCCCCCATCATCTCTCCCCTTTCTGCCATCTCTTCTAAATGTTGATTCCATCTCAACACTTCCGTCAGCCTCTCATGACAATATCCCATCTCACCCATCAAATCATCCACTTCTATTTTATGCCTTTTGAATCCCATTCATTCCTCATCCTTGATAACCTTCCTGGCCAACATACAGACATCCTGTAGCTTTATCATATATCTCATGGGTTTATGTTGATAACCACAACAATCACCATCTGGCCTTGTTCATTTTCAGATGTTATCAGTTTGTCGGAGTTCATCATCATAGCTACAATCCTATTTCTTCAATCTGTCAACTTCTCCTTCTTATATACATAACTTTACTGCCTGTCACCAGGCTGTTGGCTCGTTATTGCTTTATTAGTTATTGATTATGATCTTTTTGCAGGTGTTTTTGGTGGCGAAGATCGTTCACGATCGATCTTCGCGTCGTTTTCTTACATTTCTTGACATTGCTTGTGAATATCACATATCGTGACTTTTGTCGTGGAATTATGTATTGCGGCAAATCACTAGACATCGGTGATGTTCTGGGTATCCTTGTAAATACGTGGTTATCCCTGTTTTATTCACATTTGCTGGTGATGTTTTAATACCATCTTGCTATATAGTGCCTTTAGACGCATTTTGGCATGCTTGTCTCCTTTTATAACATCACATTTCCAGATATTGCTAGATATTTCTAGCTCTAGAGTGGACAGAGTCACAAACTTACTACTATTAATACAAAAAAAATCAATGAATCTCAGATCGAGCAGTGAAGAAGTTACAGCCGATTTGTGCTAAATATTTTGGGGCTCCTTGATTTCCACGACCTTTGATTCTGTAGCATCGGTTTGCTGGAATGTCTGTACCTGAATAAAACGGGATGTTGAACAAGCAGGAGGTTTTTCGGGCGAAACTTACCTGGACGCATACGCTCTCTTGCTGGGAAACAGCTGATAATCCCGGCTGTGTAAAGGCCATAGTGCGCAGCGAAGGCCCTCTGAATGGACGCATCTGAGCCCTTTCGTAACGTAGTGAAGAGATGATGATCACATACTGGTATACGTGCGAGCCTTCCGTCCCATACTTAACAAGTCGGCGGATGGCTCTGAGAGTGACAACCTGGTTGAGGAAATGAAAATAAGTCGGTCGGTATGTTGGTATATATGGAGTCCACACTCACGCTGGCCGCAACAGATGCGGGAGTAGCCCCAATGAGTTGCATGGGAGGGTTGAGGTTCAGAAGCATAAAAATCTATGGGGAGTGGTTGCGGAAGTAGTGCACGCGACAGGCCCGAAGCTTACCACCGCAATCAGGTAGGACATGAATCTACAAGGGATTTCAGTTCAACTCACACAAGGAACTCACAAATGAGGTAACTGACGCAACAACGAAATATATCAAGCCGTCTCTAAACATCAAGTTGCCGATACGCGATTTCCCTGAAGAGCGAACTCGGAGCTTATACCACATCAGGCATAGTACAATGAAGTCATAGCACATCGCATAGATGAGTCCCGCTGCTATGAGCTTCTGGTTACTCCCTGTAATGACGCATGACCCAACCGTTGGGTCCCATTTAGCCCTCAGTAGGACAGCTACGACAAGATTTGATGTGACGGCGGTGTATGGAAAGGAAGAAAGAGGCAGTGCTCACTGTGATTATAGACCGCCCAGTGACCAATGATCAATACAACCAATGGAACAACAATGTACAATCTTTGGCCCCAAACCGCCATGCTATACATCCGGTCAGGGAAGACTTCATCCACTCAAAGATATCAGAAACATACGTGCGGATACCAAGATTGATGCTCACAAATCCGGTACTCATACTGCCGATCACCTGAAGGAAGGTTACTTCAGTAAAATTTGAGCCTGACCCGCATATGCGGATTACCTGGGCAAAGCCCCACAGAGCCTGGCAGTTTACCTCCCTGTTGCGGTTTGATAAGGCGGGTGCAATGAGTGTTTTTTAACGTACCTTGTGAAGCTCACGACGGCAATGCTAAAGGACGAGCCATCAGCCACTGCATTCAAACGGCACAATAAAATAAAATCGGGGACTTGCACTGCAATAAGGGAGAAAAAAAGCGAGTATCTGTGCAAGAAGTAGAAGATCTACAGGACTTCGTTCAGCCAGCCTTCTTTCTAATCGGACTGCCACACTTACGAGAGGCCACCGAAATGCCTTTTTCCTAGTGATGTATTGCCATTCGAAGTCGAGACTTGTGAGCCATTCCCAACTGTGTGAACAACGCAGTCGATATCGGTGGTCAATGCGGCGAGATGAATTACGAGGCTTACAGGTACACTCCAGCAAAAGCATATTCACTCTTCATCAAACTGACTGCAGAGGAACAAGATTATCAGCAAACCGTAGCTCCCTCTGGCAGCGAAAGACGTACGCACCACCAGTTGCAGCAATCACTTCAGGAGACTTCCAGTCAACCATGCTGGGTATCGTTCAGCAGACAAGCTTGCGGTCAATGCAGTGATAGATACACTGGTAACCTTGTCATTGGAATGTGGAAGCACGTCAACTTTTATTGACGAAAGGAATGGCAACTCCTATCACGAAGAAGTACATCCCCCTTTCTTCTCTCCTCTTTTTCTTTTAGTACAGTGGCGGTAAGCAGATCGGTGACGGCCCCCTATACATGCTGATTCACCAAAGAAAAGGCGGAAAGCTGACGAATTGGGCAAAAGCGTCGACGAGTCAGTCATGTTCCGATCGGTGGTCTCAGCTTTCCTCCCACGCTAGTGTTGCCACGGCTCAGCTCAGCTCAGCTCAGCTCGGCTTCTCCCGGCTCCTTCCATTTATGGCTTTCGTAGCCAAGCTGAGCCGTTGCCAAAGGAACGGCTTAGCTCAGCTTCGGCTCAGCTCCGGCTCAAGCTGCCGCTCAAGTCCTAAATTCCCCAGCAGCTTCCGTTTGCCTCTAAACCTTCGCAAGAGCTGCGGCAAGGGTGCTAGGCACCAGGCAAATGGGATCTGGGGTTTTTACACACCATGCAGGTTTGTGTTTTGTGTTTACATTCTGATTAGTGAATGGCACAGGTTACCCATGGGTATTGTGCGAGTTTTTGTTAATGAAGGTGTAGCCCTTGATTTTGTGATCGAAATGCACTAATTTTCTTGCCAAACGGATAAGAACTGAGTGAGATATAGCCAATACAAGATATAGCATCCTATCCCCACAACTGATCCTATGCTACTCTGATCTTTCCAAAAAATCTTGAAAAATCCGAGGTTTTGGAGTTTTTCAAGATTTTTTGGAAAGATCAGAGTGGCATAGGATCAGTTGTGGGGATAGGATGCTATATCTTGTATTGGCTATATCTCACTCAGTTCTTATCCGTTTGGCAAGAAAATTAGTGCATTTCGATCACAAAATCAAGGGCTACACCTTCATTAACAAAAACCCGCACAATACCCATGGGTAACCCGTGCCATTCACTAATTCTGATGTTACTAATCAAATTAAATCAATGCTAGCCACCCAACATCTAATGGGTAACACCACCCCAATGTGAACGCCAACGCCAACGTTGTCTCGCCCATAGCCCCATACTGAGTCCTGAGAACGGTGTAGAGGAGGTAGGGGTGGCGCTCCCACATGCAGGCCGCTGTACAGGTAACTTTTTGGTTTCTGTTTGGTGGCTTCCTGCCACTTCCATGTACTAATTGTAGGGATCACCTAGACCCACCTCGCCCACATCCATATCAATGATGATGGAGCAAGAGCAAGGCCGGTACAACAACCACGGAAATGGGGAGGTGCCAAGTGAGTATGGTGCGGGTACCGCGAGCAACCCAAGACATGAATTTTTCGCCATTTATGACTTTTTTGTGCAGAAAACATGCCCAATGGCGGCAGCTTCATAAGTCAGCCGGCGGTCATATGAGTGAGCGAGTGCAAGCGGGACGTACGCCTTTCAAAAACTCCTCGAATCCCTCCGCCGCCTTTGTCTCTCCCACTGGCTCTCGAACACCTCAAGATTTTATCTACTATGCTTATACTTTCTACACTGACCCTTAGCTCCTTCAAGGGTGGCTGGCTCAAGGCTCTAGGCCTATAGTAGTAGTAGCATGCATGATCCCTTATTGCAATGGCTTCTATTCATTTTATATCACGACTCACCATATTGACCTTGAAAATTTTCACGGTGTTGTTGGTGAACTTAATGATGGTTTGTGGCTAGAACTTTGAGTCCACACTTGTGCATTAAACCTCAATATATACCCTCTCCAGAGTTCAGGTCTTCCGGACCATCTTTGCCTGATTGGCGTCTTATTGTTCATACATGGTAATATTTGTGCTGTTATTCAGAGTCAAGAATATCTATTTCAATGATTATAATATGGTTAACCGAACATAGATGGCCAGCCATGTTCGCACTGTCAAATAATATTGTGGTATTATCTTGTCCGAACATGGCTGGCCATCTATATTCGCTATGTCCAAATCTTTGTATTCATCAGTTTTCTTTGCAGATTTGATGTATCGGTATGCTGTTGTTCGTGAGAAAAGTTTATATAAAAAAACTAATCTGCACCAAGGGTTTCCGGAGTGCGACTTTGATCGGGAAATTACCTTGTTGTTCTTCAGGGGATGGTAAGCAACTGTTAAACACCTAAGGTCTGTGCTCAACAACTGTGTTGTCTGGGGATTGTCCTAAACAAAGGTTAGTGTAGTCAAGATAACAGTGAACAGCTACCTTGAGTAAGTTTAAGTCAAGCTATATGACTTAGAGGATGGGTGAACAGTGAGGTCTTTCCTACACAAGGTAAAGACTTTGAGGATATACACAAGCAAGAGTGACAAGGCTGTGTATGATGAACAAGGATGGGATGAGCAAGAGATAGTGGAAGTCAAACAAGTGTGTGTGACAAAAACTATCTAACAGAATGTGACAATAATGAAAGTATGAGACAATAAAACAGTCAAGAAGTATTGATGATCAAGGTATCTGACAATATTCCGAAGCTTCAAATGCACATTGGCTACTGGTTCAGAATATGTACTGGGATATCTTGGTGAAGACCAATATATCTTGAGATAAATGACAATAGTAACGGCACTATGTCACAGAATATTTCCCAAACTAGTAATAAAAGAGTATCAATATATCAGATATTGATAGATCAATTAAGACTATCTGATTTGAGAAGGAATAGCAAGCAAGAATAAGACTGTAACTGTAACTGAATTGGTATACTAGCTACTACAGAAGTAGTTAGATACTAAAGGGGTGAATCAAAGGATGATGGGAATGAGGATCAAGTTTGACTGATGTCTCCTGCAGAAACTGGGCCCTATTTATACTTTTTCAACTACAGGAGTCATTCAGAGTCATAGGATGGAATATGAAATGAGTGTACAGGTTAGTGAGTCTTAACTGGTCTGTTACGATTTTCACCTTTTTGCCCCTGTCTTTTGCTTTGACAGCACGTGATACCCATACATTCCCACGAAGATGTGCCAAGTCCCACGCTCTGATTGGACGATACCTTGTTACCGAACTCTCGGGTTGACCCCATGTCCTCATTGGATGATTTGACGGTGCATAACCATTCATGCACAACCAGGAGCTGAAGGAACCTAAAGATGATACAATCCAAACCTGACCATTCCGTTCTTGTCACAACCCATGACCAGTGCGCATACCCGGAGACAAGAATACTCCGTGACCCAACCACCGATCATACCCAGCAATCGGAATACTCTGGTTCTCCGCCGACCGATCTTCCTTGTGCCTGTCACAGATAAATGAATAGCCTTGTGCCTGATGACCGATCGACTTTCCTATTTCGAAGAAGACCGACACGTCATCCCGATCCTCATGGTTACCTTTGACGCCCAGCTCATCGCCACGATTGTCATATGTTCTATTGGCATCTCCACCCTTGTGGGCGTCTATATCTATGCAACCTATATTCGGATAACACAACCTCCCCAAAATGACTCAGACATCGGATCCGTCATAGTTGCCGACAACCGATGACTCCTTTGACCTACCTTGGCCAACCATCTTGTTCTTCTTCACATGTCACCTCCACATTCATTCGCTTTCTTCTCATCAGCTGACCGCCGGTGCTCAGTTAACAACCCGAACTCGCATGTATGACAAGTTCCCTTGATGCTCCACAAAGACCTGCATTCCGACATGTTTCATCACCTTTGTGTACCAGTCCACTGGTCGAGAATATCCACACCTAGTCGACATCCCAGTCATCCAGTATCCTGCAGCCAAGAAGGGTTATATGAAGCACCCTTGCTTATCGTACTGCAGGAACCACAGTTGCTGGTGTATGATTACCAGTGTTCATTGCATTGCCCCCATCATGGTTCTTCCCCATTCAGTGATTCACTTTCCCCCCTGCCTCCAATGATGAAGCATCATGTTCACCTTTCCATCCCGATCCCGCATACACATACTCATAGTCGTATGCTGCTATTGGCCAGGCATCCACTGCCAATGCAAACCATCAGGAAGACGAACCAATCTCATCATTCCCAAATTAGGAACTCAGCCACATGACATCCACATGGCCACCTCATGTTCATCATGTGTTCACTGACACATCCACTCATGGATTGTTCCACCTCCTTGCCATGAGGCAACCATGAGGCGCAGGGTCTGGACCCTTGATTGCTCCGAACCATTTCCTTGCAATCACTACTTGAAACACTGATGGACATGCTGTATCTGCAGGACAGCCTTATTGTTCTTACATTTCTCTCGGTTTGTACATACAGACCCGGTAGTCTGTCTTTCATGGCATTTCCCTAACTTCTTTGTATTTAAACCTTCATCTTCGAACTGTTCCTCTTTTTCCCTTCCCTTTCCTCACGTTTAGTCTGGTTTTCTCTCCCTGGTTCGCTTTCCTAGCCTTCCTCCCTCCCCCAGACTGCTACTTGCTGTATAGTAGTAGTAGACCATGAATACACCATCCTTCTTGAGTTTCCTCTGGTCTGATCTCGACTTTTAGTTGGTTGTTGCTGGAGCCCGCTGATCTAGCGATCCATAACATGGTCATAGTAGAGTAATATGAAATGAGGGGGCATAGGGTGAGTAAGCATTGGAAATAGGGGCATAGGTTTGTGAGTCAAGAGGAGTCACAAGGGAGTAATTTGAAATGGGGCATAGGGTTAGTAGGCATATAAAAAGACAATTGGAAATTGGGGCATAGGTTTGTGGCATATAAAAGGCAATTGGAAATTGGGGCATAGGTTTGTGACTCATGCAGAGTCAATTACTGAGAATCATATGGTACTGTGAGAAAGGATGGGGGCATAATTGGTCATGATGGTGTCATAATGGTGTCATAAGGTGTCATAATGGGGTCATAAGGTGGGGCTGCTGATTGATCAATGAGTCATCTGAGGGGAGATGAGTCACTGGCTGATCTTCCCTGAGATCTGGGGTGGTCTATGGTTCTCCAGGAATCATGGACCAAGGTTGGAACATGTAATTTCAAATTGGGCTTCTAGAATCAGTTCTTCAGGCTGTGCTTCCTTTTCCAATGTTCTAGAATAGAAGGCTGTGCTTCCTCTATCAATGTTCTTTGATGGAAGACAGAAGGCTGTGCTGTGCTTCCTTTTCCAATGTTCTAGAACAGAAGATAGAAGGCTGTGCTTCTTATCTTATCTGTTATCATGAAAGATAAGAAGGTGGCTGTGGAATGTGGCTTCTCTGATCTTGGATCTTGATATCTGATGTAAGGTTGTGGCTGCTGATCTTATCCTTTCCTTATTAGTAAAGTTAAGGATAAGTGAGCTATTATCTAATCCTGTAATCTGATAAGGCCTTGTCCCTTCATTACTGATGCTGTAAGCTGGGTTTGATGGTGGCTGGGCACCATCCCTTAGTGCTTGGGACTATATTCCTGATATTGTCCACTTGTTGTCCTGGCTATTGAGAGAAGGGATACTCCAGCTGAAATTGCAATATTGCAGCTGAATGGAAAATTGTATAAATATCCTTTCTCCAAACTTGTACCATGTTTTTGATCCAAAACCATTTTGGATCATGACAATGCTTGGCCAACCATGTTTGGCCTGAGTGATATGTGGTCTTACCTGATTCTTGCAGGGCTGATCCTCTTCCATCAGTCCTGGGAGCTGTGCAGATCCCTGCCAAATTCTAGGTTGGCCCGAGGTCTAGCATGGCCAGAGTTACATATTTATACCTACAATATCTCATGTGAGTTGAGAACTCTACTGTAGTCTTCTAATAGTCACATTAAGCAAAGATGTCACGGTGGAGGTCTATACATTGTCGCTGAAAGAGCGTACCAAGCTCAAGGGGCTACTTGAAGTTGTATCATCTTCCGCAGAATTTGAAACTGTCCCCATCCACCGCCATGAAGATGCTTTACTCCGCCGTATCTATGATCATGTATCCGTGAAACTAGACCGTGTTGACTTCGAGGCTCCTCACTTCAAAATGTTCCTTTTGCTCCAGGTACATTTCTCTCGTTTACAATTACCGCCCAATTTGGCTGCCGATCAAGCCCTTGTGCTGGAAAAAGTCCTCAACTTGCTCTCTGCTTGCGTAGATGTGATGTCGTCCAATGCATGGCTGAATGCCTTGGGCACGATGGACTTATCTCAAATGTGTGTCCAGGCGACACGGCGATGTGGGAATCAGACTTGCCCTACCAGTATGGTTCAGTGCATAGGCACGCTAGTATTATCGTCTCCCATTTCCACGATATCAGACTAGATACCTGCATCTTTGCAGCGTTTAATAACAATAACAAAGAAAAGGAAGGAAACATCAGGTTCAAAACGCGGAAACTGCCTCAGTGAGTAAATTATTTCAATTCGTCTTTATTGATGTCTTAGTATCTTAAACTCAGATTCCAAGTACTTGGAGCTGATCAATGTTTATCTTAATCTTCTGCCGCTTGCTTAGTATCTTGATCCTAGTCTTGATTTTTTTATATGTTCTTAATCTAAGAGCAAGTCAAGCTGAGGGTGTCGTCTTAGTGGTCTTAAAGTAACGATCAAGATGACTAAGATCATTTAAGACAAATTAAGTAATATTGAGTTTTCCTGATGCGACGTGGTCGAGTCACAACATTGTTAACGACTGCACGATTCGCAATGGCAGCGAAGGAGAAATCTCTTGCGCCCGTGGTTCCTGATCTTTCGTGAGCGCGATCCAAGAGGGTACCTCACACGCTGCAGTCGCCTTAATCAGTCCACGGCCATTTCAATTTGGCAGGAATGACCAAAGTAAAGCTGTATCTGGCCAGCCTGCCGGCCTGTGTTTTGCATAATAACGTGTGCTTTTGTTTTGGCAACAACACCAGGGAAATAGAAATGACTTTTTTTCCCCGACGCAGTGACAGAACGGAATGGAACGGATGTTCCCAGCGACGAAAAGAGTATATACTTTATCAAACCGGTAGGTAAACGCTATCTTCCAGCAAGCGCTGCATTTCTACAGCGTCGACAATGATAGGATCACAACAATCACCGAAGAGCACGCTGTAATGAACGGATTTGTCTCTCAACCTGGAATACCCAATAACCTCATACATCTCGGACTCCTCTGTATCGGGGGCCAGGATAAACTGTTTCCCGTGCAGATTTTCAGGGTTTTGGAATAATTGAAGTTCCTCGACGGTGGGTCACCTTGGATCGACTGTCGGTTTGGACAGCAGCGGTTCGCAAGGATTTGTTGTAGGAGTAGCACTGGGGGTGGCGTGTGCTGCCAGCCTGTTGTCATAAGATTTGTCACGCCAGCAAGATTGGATTGGTAGGATTAATATTACAGTCGGTTGCATAAAGATTGAGAAACACAATCCACAAAACCTTGTTTGTCTAAGTTTGCAATAGGGTCTGGCGTGACTTTTCCCTTAGTCACGCTGCCACTTGTTATCCTCAGTATCTCGCCTGGTACCAAGAAGACTGTATGGCTAGAGAAATCACGAATCTTGTAGGATGTAGTCAGAGTACTGTATACAGGGTTATCCAATACTATGAAGACACTGGCTAACTGGTATAATGACAAAAATAAAAGAAGACCAAGTACTACCAATCCAACTTGGATTGTTGCCAACCATCAGAGGGGCAGCTTGGCACATTGTCTTTATCATTTCTGAATACAGTGGAGGAAATCCCCTCTCACGAGCAGCACTGGACGGGTCAGAGCGGAATGAGAGCGTTGTCGTACCCACTGATAAGGTGCTGTGACTGATCTGTGACGATGTGTGACTGATCGTGACAAATTGCTAAATTAAGGTCATGGCAAGCTTAGACAAACAAGTTTTTGTGGATTGTGTTTCTCAATCTTTATGCAACCGACTGTACTTACATCAGGTCATTGTGCTTCCCCATGATTGCCAACTGAATGCGCTCAGATTGTTGTGTGAACTTGCAGTTTACGAGACACATGATCGCGGCATGAGCTGCATGCAAGATTTTGACTCGACTATAACAACAATATATTAGGGGAGCACGAACTCGCAAGTTTGGTAACAGACTTAACTCGTCAAAGTCCTCCGGTTTCAGGTTACACATATCATTGCAGTGCGCGAGATACTCGTCTGCGTTATCCTGTGTTGGTTCCCAGCGTTGACCGAATTTGGCAACAAGAGGTGTTTGCTGGAACTTTGTCACCGCCGCTTGGAACCGGGGCATGTCTGCTCTAAGAACCTGAGCGTGTTCTTCGAATATATTTATGTATTTGAATTGTTCCTGTGCCATATGTTCGATAAAGTCAACCTCAGCAAGTGTGTGAGACATAGTGGTGTTGAACGCGGGTACTTCGTTTGATGGGTGTTTTGGGAAAACTCAGTAGTGGGCCTGGCTTGGGGCTTACCGTCTGCAATGTACTAGTACATAACAAGCTTCTAGCCCGTCTCGTCCTGAATCGACGCTTCAGTTCACCTTATACTGCAGGTACAACAGCCGCTTCTTTAATGGGCCTCCTTTTGCAGATGGCATAGCCTGGGGATTGGCCACGCAGACAGGAGGAAGAGCAACATGAGATGGGTGAGTACTACTGCAAGGATCCATCGATAGAGCATATTATAACCTAGCACAACGCGGCCCCGGAGGCAACAACATTGTGGTCTGGCCAATTGCCTCGAGGTTTGGTTCGTGAACTAATAATCCAAACACGATATCTTTTTACAACAAGAAAAGCAAGTAGTTTCAAAGTTATTCTACCGTTCATCGTTGAAAAGATGTTTGATATATGTAGGAGCTTGGCGACGCTCGGGGAACACACAGTTGGGAGGTGGAACTTTGAAGTCGATTAATTAATAATATGGAAGGTACATTGCGGGGACCCAAAGTCAAGTGTACATTGCGTATACTATCCCGCCGTTACTCTGAGCCCACTGAATGGCCTGCCGATGGAAGGTAATATTCGGATTAAGATACCATTCTCCCATACTCTGAGCCCCTCCAGCTTCCAAGTACTGGATGAAGGCGATCTTGGTTTGCAACGTAGGAAAGGTGCAGAACTCTCAGGCAGTGAAACTTTGAATATAAATAAGAACGGTGTGCGGTTGATAGGCGGCAGACATTAATGCCTAGAAAGAAAGGCAAGAGTGCGCTGAACGTGGAAACAAATGTGCAAGTACATTTCAGAAATACTTACCTATGAGCGGAGCCTTGAGCGTTTGAGAGGATATGTCCGTACGCAAATTTGGCGGTGTCCGTGCTATACATAATCGATGAGTAACTCGTGAACTGGCTAATGCAATCAAAGGGGGGCTACGCACCTTGCTGCTCAGAGAATACTTCACAGTCGACTTCCTTGGTAGCGAACATATCAGCGGCCTTTATATCACTCCACCTTTGTGTGATGGTGTGTCAGATAACGACACCAATCAAAACTATCATGGCATACCAGAGATATCGATGGTACCTGGGAGTCAACTCGTGCTACCTGTAGTGTGTGAAGACGGTACAAGGTACACCGCATGAGGAACGTGCCTATCAGAGCGTTCTTTTCTTCCTTGTTTTTGTTATTGAAAGTGTTCGGCTAGACCAAGGGTTCAGGTCGCCGTTGTTGGTTATGTGCTTCGTTTAATGATAGTACCTGAGTTGAAGCGGTGTTCAGCGCTCAGCTTAGAACCTGAAGATTACATGTTAACACATATAACCAACTTGGCAATGAAACGCTCACCAACCTATCAATGTATCGTACAGCAGTGGGTTTCATGTATCAAACCAGAAGAAACTTCAAAGCTTGAACGGCGTCATTGATTCACACGGTGATTGACGATGACATGACATGACATGACATGACACGGATAGGTCATTGTCAATTCCCAGGAGTCAAATTCCCCGCTACCAGGCTAAGCTCGATTGGAGATAAAGTTCACCTCATGGAAATCGGTCTCGTAACTCTCGTTGGAGCTTGAACACGGGATATAGCGGGTCCTGTCAACGATCACTGATCAAGATGGAAAACAAGTATAAAAAGCTTCGCCATTCTTCATCAAAACGCAACTGTGGGTTGTCAGGAGCAAGGTGCGTTATTTGAACCATTTCACAACTTGCATGACTTTTCCTTAACTGTCCTCCATCACCCCATAGTGCTGCAATTTACATTCTACTCAGGTGAGTGCCGACAAAATATGTCCCACACACACCTATTCATCTGTGCATTGATTCTCATATGCCAGACAACAATGTCCCAACCCGTGTATCAACGGTACCCGGTTTACATTTACCTCCAGGACTTCAGCAAGAGAGAAGTCGTGACCGTGACAACGCTGCAGCTCAAATTAAGCTTCATCAATGTAATAGAAAGCGCAGGGGCTCAACGCACAGGAGATTGGCATCTCCTCGAGAGCCCTGCCGCACATGATCAGGCCCTACAGTGGATCTATAATAATGGTGGCTTAGCCTACGGCTTGTTTCCAGAATAATAGGGAGGGACGTGAAGATGCTTTACCAATGTAACGTCTACTGCGACCAGATGTTTCTCAACGTGAACAGAATGTTTTCCACGCTGGCTTTTGCAAGGTCGATGTTCCCCTAAGGAAGCCAAACACCTTGGGGTTGAGGTTATCAAACACGAGGATCCATCGTACCACTATGAGCCTCACGCTTTGCTCCCGGCGTTTCCAATCTGTGTGACCTACAAGGTGCGGAGCATTCTTGAGGAGCTTTTCCCGCTGTACCTTAGACTTCGTGAATAATAGCTTTGGGTGTGAATCACGTTGTTTTCAGCCCGCCAAAACCCTACGACCGATTTTTCCCTGCCGAGGGTCGATTGTAAACATCCCCGCAAATAATAATGTCTGAGCATCCACAGCCAGCACGCAGCGATCCCTATATAAGAGAACGACAAAGTTCGTGCGCACCAGTTGTGTGAAGTAGTGCCATGAAGGACTGGCCACCATCGGGGTGGCCACGATTTCCTTGAGTCACTGTTAGAACTGTTGATATGATCAACACAGGATAGACAATGAATCATACACGCGCTTCGTCAGGGCTAGAAAAATCTTCTCGACAATCACGGTTGGTTGTCGTCCACCAAAACAAAACAACGATTAGAAGCGAAGTTCCGACGAGGCGGTAGCCAGGACAGATCCTCATTCGGCGGGGCCTCTAGCAACAGAACTCCGAGCTAGGATTGGGATTTCAAAGTGAACCGTCTTTGTGCGCAAGTGTGACAGAAAAACACAACGCAAAAGAGTGCTTGCTCCGAAGTCAAGTCTCTGTCTGTGTTCCAAATGCTGCTGGAGGACGGGGCCGATGACAATGCACTGATGCTGTTTACAATATTACTAGTAGTGAAATAGGTAGGAATGACCCTGGTGCGAAGGAAATGCGGCCATGGGAGAGTCCATCCAATAAAGATGATAAAGACAAGTTGACGAAAACGTGATCGTGGACACAAGCATCAAGTTGCCCTATAGAACAAGAATGGCAAGGTTGAGGAACACATCTGAGGGATTTGGGGGAAGAAATCTTTGGATGAATTGACTTACAGTTATCACAACTGACCGCACATGGCTTTTATGTGGGTTACAACCTCACGCAGTCGCTGCTCTCCTTCCAGCATTGTAATATTGAGGGCCCACCGGGCGGCAGGTGCTCTGTCGTTAACTCTTCTTGTATCCCTCTCAATGCCTTCGGGCTCCAGGGTTTCGGCCTGCGAGTCATAGGTATAAACGCAGAGTTTGGTCCCCAAAGCACTGACTCCATACAAGGTCGTGATGGTTAGTTGATCCATGAGAGCGTCGAACCTCTCTCTTCATCTGCTGATCCGCCACCGAACGATCAGAGATCGTTTTGATGTGACCCGATGGCTTGATCTTGATGAAGAAAACGGGATCCTTGTGGAGCCGTACGATGAAGATCGTTGTGAAATCGATAGATTGAGGATATGTGGGGCGTTTGTACTGGGGAACGATCATAAAATGCTGTGGTCCAGGAAACAGTTCCAGGAGAAGACCGTTGTAAGGGCCGTAGTATTCGGTCTCATCGACCTCGCCAAGTGGTGTGATGGTATTGAATTGCTCAATGATGTGTGCTGGCCAGGGCATAGTTCAGAAGGTCAAAATGCCGCAGGCAATGTTGGGGACGACACACAGCGGGGATTTCAGAATTTTAGCCCTTCAACCAAAAGCTAAATGAGCTATTTTGCATTTAATTTTATTAATAATAGAGTGTAGCGATGTTGTCCCGGCTTGTTTCAAGACAAAGGCTCGTAGTACTATGCAAGGAGCATATGTACGAGGGGTTCAACATCTCCCGAAACGGCTGTGATGAGTGTCCAACTCGACATGGAATCTCATCTCTTGAGCGACAGTTTCGCAAGTTCTTTTTCCCATTTCTTATAGCCGGCTTTGGACTCCTTGGATGACTCGAATCCTCTATCAAGGCCAATCGCAGTTTGCACGATGGGTGCCAGGTTGTGTGATGCGCAAATCACGAAGTCAGGGGCAGCTTGGCAATTCTCGTATCTTTTCTTTCGATGACAAACGATCTCACCAACCTCCCGGTCCAGGAATGTTCCCAAGAGGACGGGGCAGGAATCGTCACACATGTGCCCCCGACGCACAGATCGGTATTGATGCAAGGGTACATCGAGGGCTGCAGCCGCTTCTTCCACAGTTAGGTAAGGATGTGATGTCAGATCTCTCCTTCATCATATGGATAAATTCCCGATGTCTTGTGTTCTTGATGACTCGGGTGACAGAGGTGGCTTGCAGCGTGGTCGCGTTCATGAGGGTTTGTTGTGAAGATGCTGACGTTGCACGTGCCACCAACCGGTTCTCATTGACTAGGGTACCGTGAGTAATGCCCTATTTATTAACAACGACTTTTTAACAGCGGTTACTAACAAGTTATTAACGGCAAGGGTGCCAGAGGGGGGTTATTAACCTGTCAGACAAGGTCATGGTGGCCACTGCTCTTCTATACTGTGGGCCGTGGCTGATTTTTCCGCTTTTTTGTATCATAAACCTGTTCCTAGTTGCAGAAGTTTAGAGAACTTGTTCGCAGGTAATGTCACCTCTGATTCTCCAAATACATCATTTTCCGGAGCATCCGTGATATCGAGTTCGTCATCAGATGCATCCCCCTCTTCCCCCTCATCTACATCGTCCTCAACATCCTCATCCTCTTCGTTGTCAACACCCTCATCCTCTTCGTCTTCATCTTCGATGCCTTGCATAAAGGCTAAGTCCATAACGGCAAGTTGATCCTTGTGAATAATCCGACAGGTCCACCATAGGCGACTGAAAGCAACCAGAACGACGGTTTCTTGCTGTTGATAATTGCGAAAGAGGTGGTTTGCTTGATTGATCAGATCTTCCTCCGCACTCACGACTTGTTGCGATACAGCATCAAGGAATAGAGGATCCATCCAATTTCCAACGTGTCAACCAGTAGCGGAACCCCTGCATATTTTAATTTACACGGGGCAACGGCACGACGCGGACGATGGCGAAGTCTGGGGTACATTCCTGTGCTACTTTCCAGGAACAGTGATTGCTATGGATTCGATCGTGATGTGTCCCGCATCTTCGTCATCTCCTACATCTTCAGAGTCGTCTCAATCTACTTCCTCAGAGTTGTCTTGATCTCCAGGATCCGTAATGCGATGTACCAGAGAACCAATTGAGGGACAACAAGTAGGCGGGACTGATCCGCGAGCAGATCTGCCAGGCTGCCCCAAACGGCGTACCAGGGAGATTCGAGGTTTCGTGGGTTAGAGGAATGACTGTAAGAAAACAATATGGCGCGTTCCAATCTGCGCTTAGCTCTGTGATCCAAAGCATGCCCTGGGAAGAGGAAGTCGGGAGCTGGCATGCCGATAACTGTGAATTTGGGGCCAAACTGCGTCACGCGTCAAGCTTTCAAGTGCCAAACTTTGTTAATTTACGAACGGTCAGCTGGAGGAGTGAAGGAACTCGTGGTGTGTTATAGTATGTTTAAACAACGGTTGAACGGAATTTCTCACAAATTAAGACACCGGATTAATTCATAGGTCACACAAGTTCAAAAGATAACAACCACTTTATAAGAAAATTGTTAAAGCACAAAACAAATCAGAACGGGGAAGGAGGATGGACGAGTACAAGCCAAAAGAAAGGGGAAAGCATATAGTTGAGCTACGAAGCCTTCGTTCTTTGTACAATCAATTAGCCCTGCAAAGCGTCAGTTAGAGGCTGAGAAAAACAAATTCAAAGGAATGGCCCTACGGAGTGCAGCTAGTCGATGGTTTAACAACAGCACCGGCATGGATTGCAACCACAACTCCAACACCGATTCATGCAACACTGACAAGGGTTACATCCGCATCAATGGCAAACCCGTCTCCTACACCCGCAGGGTCGGCATCTACATCTGTAGCAGGCCATGTTTATGTATAGTTTCTAAGGTGGAAATGCTGAGATTATCAGTAACAAAAAACAGTTAACCCAACAAGTTGACGTTGACTTGCCACGTTAACGTTTTTTGGGTTGGGGGTTGTTGATGAGGTTGTGGAATCCTTTACTCCCTCGCCCTCCCTTCATTTATACCAGGGTGCACAATGTGACTTCACGTAACGTCGGCGCACGGAGTATCGACGCTTCCGTGTCAACGGTGCTTCTTGGGGTGGGATCATTATGTAGACGCTCAAGTCTGCAAGTGAAAGCATGGCTGCGCATATCAGGGTGCAAGTTCCTGGCAGAAAACGCGCATGCGATCAATGCGGCGCCCGAGAACCCTTGATTTACCAGACTACATAATGTGACTTCACGGGATAAGCGTTTGCATATCGATGATGCCAGGCTGCACTCACGGAATCATTATGTATAGCTGCTCAAGTCTGCACTGGAAAGTGAAAGAATTGCTGCGCCTTCCGGAGTTGATCAAGGCCCACCTCAGCTAGCAAACGCTCATATGAGAAGCAATCAGCGCTTTGCATGTCGACGATGCGGAGCACAGAATCATGTACATAATATAGATGCTGTGCCTCAGGTCTCAGGTCTGAGGCCTGAACCCAACTGAGGCCTCAGGCTTCGGGGGTTGATCAAGGCCGTCCTGAAAGGCCTGAAACGTTCATATTGCACCTGAGAACTTGGAAGAAGTTGAAGATATTCTTGGGTACGTTCAGGGCCCTCTTTCCAGGAATAGTTTTATTGCTGGGCATTTGAGACAGCCAAGGTCTTGGGAACAACGACGTCTTGGGAACCACGACAATTGCCTTCCGCTGGTGTCCATCAATCTCCGAGCGTAAAACGGTCTCTTTCTCTCTCCACAGTTGCTCCACTAGACGCTAGGCGTCTCTGCATTTGGCGCTCGTCCTCGTTCTGACTGTTGCTCACTTTGACAAGAAAAAGTTCTTCGTCGCTGGAAATGGGAGGCTCCAGAGTTATAAATAATGGACTGCTCAGATGGATTCTCCAACCCTCAGGTTAACACGACTTCTCAGATCAACATGGCTCCTCAATTTCTCCAGAATATTTCTGCTGGTGCTAAACAAGCACTCGATGGTATCACGGCAAAGTTCCAACTGCCAGACGATCGTCTAGTGCAAATCACCCAGCGCCTCACCGAAGCTTTCAGCCTTGGGTTGCGAGAACCGTCACATCCAGTAGCCATGATGTCAGTGGGTTTTGCTGATTGTTTCTAGTATTCATCGTGTGCTGACGTAGGATGTAGACCGACATATGTGACTCGGTTCCCAGATGGGACTGAGAAAGGGTAAGATTCATTTCACGATGAGTGGCAACGTTGGAATGACATTTATTCCTGAAGAACATTTCTTGTCCTCGAGCTGAAGGGGCCTATGATGTAACTACCACGCCTTTTTTACTTATTCACGGATTATCGTAAACACAAGTTATTTTTTTTCAGTGGCATTTCCAGGATCAAGCTAAGCGGCAACAGGCAATTTACTCGCGAGTTAAAGACAGAGGAGGTGCCTGCCGAGATCAAGCTTGCAGACGCTACTGAATTCTTTGGTTCGTGCGATGTGCTGTCCACCACTTCTCACCTTTCTCTGACGAGCACATTACAGAATACGTTGCCAATTTCGTTAATTCGTTCTTGGAGGAACAAGGGCTCCAAAACGAATCACTTGAACTTGGCGTCGACTTGGCCTTCCCCGTGGAGAAGACAGCCTTGAACACTGGCAAGCTCCTGGCCTGGACCAAAGGCTACGACGTTAAAAACACCGTCGGCAAGGACGTGTTGCAGCTCCTTCAAGACGCTTTCAACCGCAAACATTTGAACGTCAAATGCATTGTGCAGTTAAACGATGTAAGTTTTTCCATCTTGGACCTGGAGACAATAATGTACAACGTATCATTGACATACCTGTCCATGATAGACTGTTGCAACTCTGCTATCAAAATATTATACGGCCGGCCCTTGCGTGCTTGGTGCGCGTTTCCTGCTGTTGCTGCTGAATGTCCGACAACTTGTGAGCTAACTGAACCCATTCCCAGGTGTGATATTTGGGGTGGGAACAAATTGCGTCTATGTCGAGGACGTCGCGAAAATAACCAAGATGGCGAGAACTCAATCTGCCGCATCGGGCGGCAAGATGGTCATCAACACAGAGTGGGGTGCATTCGGCGACAAGGTTAGTTCTGTCGGAACGCCCAGGCCTTTTTTTATATACATGTTTGTTGACCTTCATGATTCGCTGAAGGTCTTGCCAACCACTCCCTATGATACTGAAGTTGATCAGGACTGCAACAACCCGGGCTTCCACCAGTTTGAGAAAATGGTAGCCGAGTTATACCTCAGCGAAATCGTTCGACACATCATTGCTCCTTTGATTGTTCACTCTCCGTCCCTGTTATTCAATGGCGTGGCCTCCTCCGCTTTCCACGGGCACTTTGAGTTCATTACGGAGCACATGGCCATGATTGAGGGAGCTTCCTCACTTGAAGATATCAAACATGTGCTCGTGGACTCGCTCGGTTTTAAGCCGACAGACGTGTCTGATCAGGATGCCGCCTTCGTGCGATTGGTGTGTGAGCAAGTTGCAATTCGTGCAGCAAAACTCTACGCTTGTGCTATCGCTGCTGTTCTAATCCATTCCAATCATGCGACATTGAGAGGTGGCTTTTCTGGTGGAGAACGCAAACTCGTGATAGCTGCAGAGGGCAAGTAAGCTGTTGTTCCCCTTCTCCTCTTTCGTTCGGCCTGCCTCATGATCATTCTTTTTTTTTTTCTAAGCATGATTCGATCTTATCCCCGATTCCAGACCCACCTACGGCAAGCTTTGAATGCTATTGTGGGCAAGGAAGTCAAAGAGAAGGTAGAGTTTGACATCGTAATCAGTGAAGGTTCTACTGGAGGTATGATTGCTCGAACTTTATCCGTGGTCTATGCATTAACTATTATTGCTTTTCAGTTGCTGTCTGCGCAGCAAACTTCAAGTCTGTTTCGTGAGGAAACTTTGGCTTACTGAGTCAAGCGATCGCTGGTTGTATTGTTTTCATGTATAAGAAATGTATTGTCCTAGTAAAATCTGTATTCTGAATTACAAAGAGCAATTGATACAATAGTGACAGACAGCTTTAGTACTAGTATCTTTTCCAGAAAACGTTAGCGTCAGCGGTCCTACGGCAAACTATTTGATTCCATCCACCTCCAGGACCAGGTCATTCAATGTTGGCAAACCGCAGTGACTTTTTGTAACACCCTGCGAAGCGGAGTAAAATTTAGTGATTACGGAAGCTTCGTATTAGAATAATCCACGTGTTTGTCCAACGCCCGGCCAACACAACTTCTGAAGCCACTTTGTTCATCTCAATATGTCAGGAAAGAAACGTCAACACAGCATAAAAGAGGACCCAGTCGAGATCAGCAAAATGAAGGTAATGATGTATCTTCTTTCTCTCAAGGAGGAGCTGGAAAATGTTCAAGAGGTGGAGAAAGAGATGGAGAAATTGATGACCCATGTGAGGGCTCTGGAGAGAATCCTCGAAGATGTGAAGAAGCCTGTGTGTGTGCGGGTCTTGCTCTCTTTCTACCAGCTGATTCAATTTCGATGTAGCGAATGAACTTTTCAACTGTTTCCACAAAGGAGATCATAAACTTGGGAATTGTGAGGAGTAGGTTGATTTTCCGTCCTGAAGGCGTCAAAGCATTGCTGTCAAGTTCGAATGAATTGGGCACCGCTGATGAGCTCTCTTCCCTCGTTTCACGTCTCAAGGAGATATTTGACCACGTCAACATGGATGTGAGTGCTAGAATGTGGTTGTACTGGGCAACTATACTCATGTCGAGATTAAGTACAAACCTGGGACCTGTATGCTTCTTGACACTGTTCTTCTATCAGTTGCGAAAGTTGCCACGAAGCGCCAAACAGACCAATGTGTCACCATTCTTCCTGAAATGAGGGCCACTATCACAGGAGATGGTGTCTTGGTCAAGAATCCCACATCGGATTATGAGCTATGGCTAACAGGTAGCATTGACTATAGTGTCATTCAATATCAGGATGATCCGGAGAGCAATGGTAGATTTCCATTGGTTTGCTATGCGGTGCTCTTTATGAATGTTGTATGCAGCAATACTGCTGGGAGAGGATGCCTCGCGACTTCACGTATTTGACATTGCTGCCGGACGGCTCTTTCTGGTTGAGGCGAAACGCATCTCGGGCGCATCCAGGAGTCTCTCATTACATATGCCTGAGGCGATTGCCCAAGCATTAGCATTGAGCGAGTATACTCGGTAAGGAATAGCCTCATGTGAACTATCATTTTACTCATCCAGCATCTCCAGTGAAGACACAGTTCGTTTTTGTTTGTCAAATGGCCGTTCTTGGATTTTTGCAATTCTCGTGAAGCGTGGAAATGGGGAACATGTTGTCTATGAATCAACCCCTTGTTATCTCGACAGAGGGGTGCAATATCAAACTGAGAACGTGAAGGAATTGATCCAGACAATTGTGGAACTGTTACTTTTCTGGGTCAGTGTGATTAATATTGGACAAGTAAAAGTGGCGGGAGCTCACAGCCTGTTCCAGCTTTCGCCCACTGACAAAACCTCCAAGACGCTATATGAGTTAAAGGATTAACTCCCGCTAGCATGTATTAGTACTGTTTCATACCCCATCAAATCCTCTGTGATCCATGTTCCGCAATTGATGCCCATGTTATTATGCACGCCTGTAGGGCCAACCTATCACTATTATCCCTTGGAACTCGAGCACTGTTACCAAATGTTAATTTCCTATTCTCATATTTCTGTTACATATGCCATTCCCTTCTAACTTTCAGCGCTGACTGCATGCGGCTGCAAGGGTCGCAAAAAGAAACAAGATCAAGCCATACATGCAATGACAAGGGAAGGCTACGTACACCATGCCATGCCAAAGCCATTCAACCTTGCACCTGCATTTTCATTCATCCCCATGCGGCTCACTAAGAAAGATTAGTTGAAAAAAGAACAGCTTGCATTTGAAAAATGATGTGGAGTTTGTGGGATGTATATCACAGTACATGGTCGAGTTTCCACAATTGATTGGTGCATTTCTGCACATGGGACGTGAATAAAATGCATGGGGCAAATCAAATGGCTAGAATGCGCTCACATTGGCTGCCCAGACGAGCATCTACAAGAAGCAAGGTCTTTAAGCCTGGATGGCACAGAAGAGGCAAACAAGAGTGAAACGAATGTAGTTGTCAATGTTCAAATCACCCACACCAGAACCGTCTGGAATGCCAATGCTATTATGGGGGTTGAATCATAAGGAAAGATCAGTGTTGGGGAGAAGAGATAAACTGCACATGTAAGAACCAGCATGATAATCAAGAGTCCATGACGTCACAATGTCACTTCCACCAGGGAATCGCTGGCCTACTCATATTACATTTGCTTTAGGCCCTCAGTGTAAATACAATACAGGTAGGAGGAAATAAGGTGAGTATTGGTCTTGGTTGGGAAGGAGGACGATGAGCGTTGTCGATGGGAAGGAGTTAATGATGGTGGTCATCTGTTGTTGTCGTTGGGAAGAGGATGTCGTGGCGGTTGACCCTCAACCTGTTGCACCCACATAATGTGGTACTTTGATCGTGTTGTTTTCTTTTGCCCTTGGTGCTCTGTGGCTTCCTACTGCCGTCCTTCTCATCATCAGTGGCATCAGACTGTCAGCTTGTGGTGATGACATCGTGCAGAGGCCAGCTTCTCTCACAAGCAAACTGCCATCAATTTATGGGTATTGCTAGCATTGAAAAAAGGTGTGGTGATCGGTTGTTGTGACAGGGAATCATTGGAAAGGAAATGGTTGCTGTTGCTGTCGATGTGAAAGCAGACGTTGTCGTCAGTGGGAAGGCAGCGGCGGTAGTGGTTTGGAAGGAGGAGTATCACTGTCGTTAGAAGAAAGGAAGTTGCATTATCGCCCACTGTGGGCCTCCGAGATGTGGTCATCGTCATTCAACGTAGGGTGGGTGTGGGTATGCTGAGAACAATGCTGATCGTAGTCATTGCTGTCGTCGAACCATTAGTAAAGAACGGAGTGGAGAAGCCCTGGCGTTGTGTCCCACTCACATCAGGTAGGTCCTGCACCACACCTAGCTCACGCATGTTGCCCCCAACTCATGTCCACCATTTCCTCAGTTGCAATGGTGATATTATGTTGGCATTGGTGGAAGCAGGGATGGCAACTAGGGCATTAGCGCTGTGCATTAGCCTGAAACGAATGAAGTCGTTGGAGGGGACATGCCTTGGATCTCTATACATCTTGGTTGCTTTATCATTGAATGTGTGGAGGGGGGACTGAGAAGCAGTGTGGCTGAAGGAAAGCCTGTGAGAAGAGAAGCCAGAGGAGGCAAAGTGTGACCTTGATGTTGAGCTTCGGGGGTGGGAGAGGCATGGATGTGGCAGGAGGGGAGGCAAATATTGGCATTAATAGAAGCCTGTTCTCGGCAGCAATGATTGCACTGGGCAAACATGAGTAGGTTTTCCTGAATCCCATGTTTCCACTCACATTACTCTAATCCTCAGATCTTGTGTTGTGCTTCAATCCCTTTGTGATGCATACACTGTATATATACTTCTGGGGCATACCCTTCCCCATAAGTCATATATACACGAACTTGCTTCGACCACTATACATACCTTTGCTTCTTTCGTCATCACACTATCACTTCATCTGCACCATCTAGAATGTCGTACATTGACTCCATTCCCCGAAAGCTCTTCCATCTAGTGCTCCAGGTGCTGATGGAAGGGTATGAGTCACTGGCACCCAAAAGTGACAGTCAGAAGTTAGAGGTGGACACTGAAAATCAGGTTTTCAAAATCGGTGTATTTTTGTCTCGGTCTACCATAGATCTATAGTACTAATTACTAGAACGCTGTTGATACCTGTCCGACGGCTTAGTGTTCAACTCACGCTGTCTTAGACTTCACTACAGTTCCACTACTGGACATGGCGGAAATGAAGGAAGGCTATCTTGACAATGTGTTTGAAGTCTTGGATGCGCACTGTCACCCATGCGTCCTGATGGGTTGTTTTGCTTTAATATGGATGGGTGCGGAAGTGTGGCCAGAGCTAGTGAGTCCACACATCATCATCTAGTATTGTGTTCCAGCGTTCTGACTGCCACAAATCCAAGCCCCTCAACCTTCTGATCTGCAACAAGCAAGTGGGTACAATTGCTGCAAGCCTAGTACGCACAGGATGCTGGGCAGAGGTTCCTCTCGTCCCTACTTTCAAAGAAGGTTACTTGCAACCACCACCGTGCATCTTCCAATGAACAGATGGCACCTTCTCCATCAAGATATGGACTGAAGAGGCTGTCCACTTCCTTGTTGACCCCGCACACAAGCCCATCGATAACAATCAGCCTTTCTTAATTCAGGCTCTGTGCTGTGAGGCACTCAACTCTGTTCTACTTGAATCAGATATGCACCCTGGCCTGGTGATTGATGCGTGCATGTCAAGACTGCTGACTACTCCTGATACTCGCTTCCTCCCTCATGTTCAGTGTCAATTGATGAGCTGCCAACCACAAACTAGGGTGTATATTCCTACCATCTCGTGGTACCTGGATGCACTTCTCGCACAAATTTGATGGTTACAGGAAAATGGGTACGGCTCAATGGCAGTTTATGGCCCATGCGGAGATGTGGGATTCTTAGTGCGTTATTTGTTCTTGGAGATGCCAAGCCAGAGAAAGAAGTTGTTGCCTTTATTGAAGAGCGACTCAAAGAGTGAGATGGAGAAAATTTTGGATCGGTATAAGAGGACATACAAACTCAGACTCAGGCTCTCAAAGGGGAGAATAGCAGTATAATTGTTACAGTTCGTTGGCTATTCCATCCCTGGTCACTTCTGTAGGAAGGACTTTTACCACAGCATCACCTTTTGTGTCTACCACTTCATTGATTACATCCATCTTGCTCTGCTTGAACTTATATGTTGTGAACATTTCCCCATTCTGTACCATCAAGGCAAGTGCCAAGTGTATGTCAACAAAATCTGTGTCCTCCTCCCAATCTTGATATGCAAGGGCCTTCATCAACACGATGTCAGAGGGTGGAACTTCGTCATCCTGTGCATCTTTGGGATAAATCCTCCTCCAATCTCCACAAAGTCAAGTGGGACCATGAGATTTTCAATGCCTTCCCCCTGGCTAGTGCTGCCAAAGTTCAGTTCAGTCCAGTTCAGACCCTTTTTTTGTGAACCCTGAACTGAACTTGGAGTTCAGTTCAGCCTAGGCTATGAACCCTGAACCCTTACTATATAAGGCAATTGGTTCAGTTCAGACATGAATTTGACTGAACTGAACTCTTTAAGTGGTTCAGTTCAGGGTTCGAACCGAGTTCAGATCAGTTCAGAACTGAACTTTGGCAGCACTACCCCTGGCAGGTATACGTCCATGATCCATCAGGATGCTCTTTGAATTGATAATCCATGCCTGCATTCTTAGAAAAGGCACCTAAGGTCTTGGCTGTGATAGCCATATTAACATCCTGTGTCTTTCGATTGGAGCCATATCGAACTAGGGCTGCGCTGCCTATGACAAGGAATTCACTTCAAACGTCTTCATTAACATGCTCAGACACAGCAGCCATGGCTTCTATGTGTGTGTTGGGCTGGAGTTCTTGTCATCGCTTGACGTGATGCAGGCTGTGGTGGTGGTTGCACACACTCTTCCATGATGTGGTGTGAATCTCTGGATGTATATGACGATGATGTGGTACTTACAAGGTTTCCCAGTACAACTCAGCAGCAAACAGTTTTGTTGGTTATGAGACTAGGCAATGGCACAGGTCTACCCATCAAAGTCACGGGTTTTTGACGGGTCTAGATGGGTTAGAGTGCCCTGCACTTTTTTCTGACCGTGCCAAAAAAAAAATTAGACAAAACAGACCAGAACTGAGTGAGTTATGTGCAAGACAAGTTTTCAGGCTCATCCATCAAAAATTGATGACACACAACCCTCATCCTTGAAAAAATACACGTAAACATTTTAATTATGCGCATTCTTTCAAGGATGAGGGTTGTGTGTCCTCAATTTTTGATGGATGAGCCTGAAAACTTGTCTTGCACATAACTCACTCAGTTCTGGTCCATTTTGTCTAATTTTTTTGGGCACAGTCAGAAAAAAGTGCAGGGCACTCTGACCTGTCCAGACCTGTCAAAAACCTGCAACTTTGATGGGTAGACCTGTGCCATTGCCTATATGAGACAAGAGGTGAGCCTTGACAGTTCCTCTCGCCATTGGTTCTTGATGGTCTCTTATGGGATTGTTGGATCAATAAGCTCCCACTGCCACCTGGTGCAAAGACCGGTTATTTATGAAATCGAAGCTCATTGGCAATGGTGTCAAAGTATTCTTTCAACCTGAGGAATGAAACAAGCAGCCCAACACCTTGAAGTTTGGGTCATTGAGGATCAGCTGATTCTTGACTGCCTCGAATTCCATCTTGAATGTGATTCTCGAGGTGATCCACATTCCTTCCTTCAGGTCCAGCAGCAAAACACAGGCGAACTCCATTTTTCTGATTCTTCAGCTTCAGCGTGCAAGGAAATGGATGAGCTTGAATTTGAGGCATTCTAATATCAATGAATTGTCATGGTGACACAGACTCTTTGCACAAGGTGGGTATGTGAAGGCCCCCTTTTCAGCTTTGCCTTTGCCACATATATTTGTTCTGTCAAAGGATATGCATCAACCTTGCTGAATGAGTGCAGTGGCTGTGTGATCTCAGCTTCAATTATGGTTTTGGGCAGCAGTATTTGGCTGTCACACATGTGTCTTGAAGTGCTGCTGAGACGCAACATGCTGGATATTGGGTGGCGGGAGCAATGGCAGATCAGGGCAATCCCATTTGGTGGAGTCAATGGCAAGGATGTAATTGAGGATGATGCCAAGGGGTAGCTTGGATGCAACTTACTCCAGACAGTCATCACAGACCCTGTCTGATATGATAGGAGAGCGTGGGGACCCATAAGCTGAAACAGGAACATTGTGTGGGGAATGCAGGAAGCTAAGCTTTGAGGCAACAAAAGGGGTTGTGCGAGTAGTGCACTTGGCACAGAATACACCACCACATTTTCTGCAATGCTAGAGAAAAATGAGACAATGATGAATGGAAAGAGGTTGGGGAGACCAAACATGGTGTTGTTCAAACAGAGTACATTTCATATGGCAGAGAAAAAGTTGTTGCATTGAGATGCCGTTGTGTTTGCTCTCTTTCTCATCCACATGCCAGCACCAACAGCAATAGGTGAGGACACAGGGGTGCAGCAGCAACAGGTGCAGCAGGGTGTTCACTCTGGGCTGCCGATCTTGTTATCTGCGACGTCATTCAGATGTGTCCCAATCACAAGCCAGCATGGCTGAGGATGGCCATCTACAAAAGATTTTTTCCATCGTTCTCTGAGCGTCAACTATCAAATGTTGAGTGTCCAGTTGCCTGACCCACCATGTCTCGAGCTCTGGATGGGAATATCTAGTACTTGGGTGTTACGGATCGCTAGATCAGCGGGCTCTGGCAACAACCAACTAAACCAGGTCGACATCAGACCAGAGGAAACACAAGAGGAAAGGTGTATTCATGGTCTACCACTACTATATGGCAAGTAGCAGTCCAGGGGAGGGAGAGAGTCTAGGAAAGCGAACCGGGGAGAGGAAACCAGACTAAACGTGAGGAAAGGGAAGGGAAAAAGAGGAACAGTTTGAAGATGAAGGTTTAAATACAAAAGAGTTAGGGAATTGCTATGAAAGACAGACTACCGGGTCTGTATGTACAAACTGAGAGAGATGCAAGAACAATAAGGCTGTCCTGCAGATACAGCATTTCCACCAGTATTTCAAGGAGTGATTGCAATGCAATGGTTCGGAGAAATCAAGGGTCCAGACCCTGCGCCTCATGGATGCCTCATGGTAAGGAGGTGAAATGATCCATGAGTGGATACGTCAGCAGGTACATGGTGAACATGAGGCGGCCATGTGGATGTCATGTGGCTGTGTTCCTAGTTTGGGAATGATGAGATTGGTTCGTCTTCCTGATGGTTTGCATTGGGAGTGGATGCCTGGCCAATAGCAGCATACAACTATGAGTATGTGCATGCAGGATTGGGATGGAAAGGTGAACATGATGCTTCATCATTGGAGGCAAGGGAGAAGGCGAATCACTGAATGGGGAAGAACCATGATGGGGGCAATGCAATGAACACTGGTAATCATACACCAGCAACTGTGGTTCCTGCAGTATGATAAGCAAGGGTGCTTCATATAACCCTTCTTGGCTGCAGGGTATTGGATGACTGGGATGTCGACCAAGTATGGGTATTCTCGACCAGTGGACTCGTACACAAAGGTGATGAAACATGTCAGAATGCAAGTCTTTGTGGAGCATCAAGGGGACTTGTCATACATGCAAGTTTGGGTTGTTAGCTGAGCACTGGTGGTCAGCTGATGAGAAGAAAGGCGAATGAATGTGGAGGTGACGTGTGAAGAAGAACAAGATGGTCGGCCAAGGTAGGTCAAAGGAGTCATTGGTTGTCGGCAACTATGATGGATCCAATGTCTGAGTCATGGTGGGGAGGTTGCATTATCTGAATATAGGTTGCATAGATGTAGACGCCCACAAGGGTGGAGATGCCAATAGAACATATCACAATCGTGGTGATGAGCTGGGTGTCAAAGGTAACCATGAGGTTCAGGATGATGTGTCGGTCTTCTTCGAAATAGGAAAGTCAATCAGTTATCAGGCACAAGGCTATTCATTCATCTGTGACAGGCACAAAGAACTGTGTAGGTGAATTGTGAAAGAACAATAACAATGTCATAAGCATGTGGGTGTGGACATACGATCGGTCGGTGGAGAACCAGAGTATTCCGATTGCTGGGTATGATCAGTGGTTGGGTCATGGAGTATTCTTGTCTCCAGGTATGCACATTGGTCATGGGTTGTGACAAGAACAGGATGGTCAGGTTCGGATTGTATCGTCTTTAGGTTCCTTCAGCTCCTGGTTGTGCATGAATGATTATGCATCTTCAAGTCATCCAATGAGAACGTGGGGTCAACCCGAGAGTTCAGTAACAAGGTATCATTCAATCAGAGCATGGGACTTGGCACATCTTCGTGGGAATGTATGGGTGTCACATGCTGTCAAAGCAAAGGACAGGGGAAAAAAGGTGAAAATTGTAACAAAGACCCCAAAGACATCGAGACCCCAACCTGGAGCCAACAACATGCCAAGGCAAAGCCAATGCCAACTGATCATTACGCCAACCCATGGACATGCAATGACTGGTGTTTGCCACAATGGACAAAGAAGCCTACCCTCAAGTCACTAGTTTATAAAGGTCGCAAGTAGTCAATACATTTTCTCTTTAGCTTAGTCTGGTTCATTCTCCCAGGTCATCTAGCTCCCCTTGTACCACTGTTTTCCCTGAATCATTACTTGGTTTCTCACCCTCTACTCTTACTCTGTTTCATTGTGTTGCTTGTGTTGCCGGAGTCCGTTCTGAGACATCCCATAACAGTGGGTCCCCTGCTGCCCCAACTGTGCTGTCAGTTGCCATTGCATCATGCATGTTGTTCCATGCTGGGACTTCATGGGTGTGCATTGGGGTTCATGGGCATGGGCATGGGCGTTGATGTTCATGAGTGTGGATATCCACAGGTGTTGCTGACATGTGCACAGATGACAGGTTGAAGGTGTTTGGAAGGCATTTGATATCACACAATGTGTGTTTGTGGTTGACATGTGACCAAATATTGTTGATCAATGGTCTGTGTGGGGTGTTAACCCCATAAAAGGCAGGCGACACCAATATCTTGCCTTGGGGTTTACCCCAGTACAAATAATAAATATTATGTATTCTTATTGATATAAGTAATTACTTAAAATGCAAGGGAATTTCCAGTGGATTCTCAGTGGATTCCCAGTGGATTCTCAGCATGGTCATTCCCACCAATTCCAGTGGGAATCCAATTGGGAATATTCCCACTGGAATGGTGGGAATTCCTACCAAATAATGGGAATCCATTGGGAATCCTGGTGGAATGGAAGTGACATTTTGGATGATCCCCGGGTGAAAAATTCCCATGGGATTCCCAGTGGATTCCCTGGGAATTCCCACCATTCCTAGTGGATTCCAGTGGGAATGTGTATGTGAAGTGCTCAGATTAATATCAGACCAGTACTTTGTAACTTCATTGTAAAAGGCCTTGAGATTGGCAATAGCCTCATTTTCATCTTCCATGTTGTGTTGATTTGCACGGGTCTCTTTCACATTCTCCGTGTCCTGCCTCTCCTTCACCTGCAGTTTGACAATCTCTCAGGCCCCAAGGTTGGCAAGAATGCCGTGGTCACCAATGACCTTCTTGATCTCATTGAGGCCCCCTGGAATCGATGCATTCCACAAACTCGAACATGGTCCTTGCTACCTCTGTGCTCATACTTGACAGTGGTGTCCTTATGAAGGACATGGCAATTGCTGACTCCATAAACCTTGTTGCTAGGGTTTCCATCCCTGTCTTTGTTTTCGTGGAACCAGAGGGTGAGAGTGCCTTGGGCATCCTCCTCCTCCATCCCTTCAGTCACAAGGGGAATGCCAAGGAGAGCAATGAGGAAGCGATGGACATAGTGGGTGGCATTGTTGCTGCCAACATGGCAGATAAGGGGTGGACCTGCCAGCCTCTGCAGGATGGCCCCATGCCATTCCACAATAGCATCCTTGACTCCATTCTTCAGGAGAAGCATAAGGATCTCTTGGGAGACCTCATGGGTGGTATTGGAGGAGGTAGAACCAGGAATAACACTGATCCATATGATGATGGGACTGAGACTCCCCTTTTCCTCTTCTCCCAGTGGTCCATGGGTGAAGACGTGGGCAGGGTCAATGGATGACCAGTTAATCTTCTGAGCCTTGACCAGGTCATGAATCTTGGGACTGACAATGTCCCAGACACTATTGAGCAAGGTGTCAAAGACTCCACAGAGCAACTTGACAGGGATATGGGCATGTCTGCCAATGGGCTTGGGGAAGGGTGTTGTGAGGAAATCCAAACAGTAAACAAGTTCCAGGTGGTCACTGTCCCTAGTGATGCCATTATGGTAGGAAATCCTCTTGTACTGTAGGCAATAGCATGGGTAATCCATTGATCTAACATTTCTGATCCATACTCATATCCATGCAAATTGGTATCCATGGATCTGTCAGGCATGGATTTTCCCATGGATGCAAAACTCATGGGTACAGAGCAGGCAACAGGTTCAGATACATTATCTGCGGGTAGACTCGGGGATACATAGGCACTATGTAGATTTATGTATGAGGTCCCATCCATCCTCAAGCTGATCATCACCCTCCGCAACATCTTGCAACTGCGACACAGCTTTGACATCACTATCCTTAATCAAACCCAACTTGCTCCAGGGTCCAAGGCACAAGACTGCATGGGTGGTCTGGGTTGCCAAATGACTCTGAGAATGACTGAGTACCAGACAGCCACAGCTGAATGCCCATTCCACTTCAATGGATGTGGCTGAGACAACACCATTAACACTGCTCAATTAGACTCAAAATGAGACTCACTGGGAATAGTTAAGTAGTTGAGAGCCATCCTAGATAATGCCAGGAACATTGCTTTCTGTTCTGTCCACCACATCACAGCATCGCAGACATCTTCAATGTCAGTCCTAAAATAACAATCCAACTCATCATGCAGGTCAGAGGCTTTGGGCTTCATGAGAGCTTCAATATTGTCAAACATGTTTTACGTTGTTTCCTGAGTCAATAAATATTTAGTATTAGTGAAGTGCAGGGGTTTACCCTCAATGTATAATGCATTTGATTTGGTATTTTTATTACATGATGAATTCTTGGAAAAGTGATGATGTTTTTACATAATGAGGTGAATATAATACATATCTACAAGTTTTATTATCCAGGGGTACAAAAATTCTCAATGTAATCATATCTAATTCTGCTTTTAAAGCCCAGGGGTTCAAAATACCCCTGAAAACTCATAGTCCAAGTTTTCAGGGGTATTTTGAACCCCTGGGCTTTAAAAGCAGAATTAGATATGATTACATTGAGAATTTTTGTACCCCTGGATAATAAAACTTGTAGATATGTATTATATTCACCTCATTATGTAAAAACATCATCACTTTTCCAAGAATTCATCATGTAATAAAAATACCAAATCAAATGCATTATACATTGAGGGTAAACCCCTGCACTTCACTATTTAGTATTGGTGTCCACTGCATAAACAACTCACCTTTGTGCTTGCACTCTCAGTCTGATTATCATCAGGCTTACTCCCAGATTCTGCATATGACCACTTGAACACGTCATGGACAAGAGCTTCTGCAGCTGCAATCCAGTCTACTTGCCAGCTGGCTTTCTTGAATTATGAGGGTTTATGCTGTGGGTGGAGAACTAACAAGCCGGTGAGTAGGCATGGAGGTGTAGAGACATGTCAAACTCACTCACCCTTGGCAATGCAGTACACCTGAGAGATTGGTCTTTGCATAGTACTTGTTCATTACTGTCTTGCCAATGCTGATTGCTGCACAGATCGGGGCATTGAGGCTGCGTTTGAGAGAGTCAGTAGCTAGATGCTCATCAATGAGGTCCATTGCTGGGATAACAGTAGCTAGATTAGGTGTCCCTCAAGAACAGTAAAGTGTAGCATCTTTGAATACCTGCAAAAAGGTCAGAATACAATATTGAGCAAAAGTGCTGCCTCACTTTCAGAGTATCACGCAGCTGCTTTGCAATTTCCCAGTCTGAGTTATGGAGCTCAAAGGCTCACAGCTCCATTGTCCTGTCCCCTGTCAATAGCAGCCTTGTATTCAATCATGAAGTTGAGCATATTGAAAGTTGAGTTCCACCATGTTGTGATGTGTGGCATGATATAATCAGGGAGGTCGAGCTGTTTGAGAACTGTATGCCACATGGGCAAGACAATGGTCATAGAATGAATGATCTTGAAGGCGAGTTTCTGGAGCTTTGTAGTGTCAGAGTGTGGGATGATGTTGAACAGCAAGTACACACCTTGATGAGAAGAAGCCAGATTGGGTGAACCTGGGTCTGAAGATGCTCACATTTGGCGGTGTTGAGCTGTCATGATCCAAAATGGTTTTGGATCAAAAACATGGTACAAGATTGAAGAAAGGATATTTATACAATTTTCCATTCAGCTGCAATATTGCAATTGGAGCTGGAGTAACCCTTCTCTCAATAGCCAGGACAACAAGTGGACAATATCAGGAATATAGCCCTAAGCACTAAGGGATGGTGCCCAGCCACCATCAAACCCAGCTTACAGCATTAGTAATGAAGGGACAAGGCCTTATCAGATTACAGGATTAGATAATAGCTCACTTATCCTTAACTTTACTAATAAGGAAAGGATAAGATCAGCAGCCACAACCTTACATCAGATATCAAGATCCAAGATCAGAGAAGCCACATTCCACAGCCACCTTCTTATCTTTCATGATAACAGATAAGATAAGAAGCACAGCCTTCTATCTTCTGTTCTAGAACATTGGAAAAGGAAGCACAGCACAGCCTTCTGTCTTCCATCAAAGAACATTGATAGAGGAAGCACAGCCTTCTATTCTAGAACATTGGAAAAGGAAGCACAGCCTGAAGAACTGATTCTAGAAGCCCAATTTGAAATTACATGTTCCAACCTTGGTCCATGATTCCTGGAGAACCATAGACCACCCCAGATCTCAGGGAAGATCAGCCAGTGACTCATCTCCCCTCAGATGACTCATTGATCAATCAGCAGCCCCACCTTATGACCCCATTATGACACCTTATGACACCATTATGACACCATCATGACCAATTATGCCCCCATCCTTTCTCACAGTACCATATGATTCTCAGTAATTGACTCTGCATGAGTCACAAACCTATGCCCCAATTTCCAATTGCCTTTTATATGCCACAAACCTATGCCCCAATTTCCAATTGTCTTTTTATATGCCTACTAACCCTATGCCCCATTTCAAATTACTCCCTTGTGACTCCTCTTGACTCACAAACCTATGCCCCTATTTCCAATGCTTACTCACCCTATGCCCCCTCATTTCATATTACTCTACTATGACCAGTTATGACTCACTAACCTGTACACTCATTTCATATTCCATCCTATGACTCTGAATGACTCCTGTAGTTGAAAAAGTATAAATAGGGCCCAGTTTCTGCAGGAGACATCAGTCAAACTTGATCCTCATTCCCATCATCCTTTGATTCACCCCTTTAGTATCTAACTACTTCTGTAGTAGCTAGTATACCAATTCAGTTACAGTTCCAGTCTTATTCTTGCTTGCTATTCCTTCTCAAATCAGATAGTCTTAATTGATCTATCAATATCTGATATATTGATACTCTTTTATTACTAGTTTGGGAAATATTCTGTGACATAGTGCCGTTACTATTGTCATTTATCTCAAGATATATTGGTCTTCACCAAGATATCCCAGTACATATTCTGAACCAGTAGCCAATGTGCATTTGAAGCTTCGGAATATTGTCAGATACCTTGATCATCAATACTTCTTGACCGTTTTATTGCCTCATACTTTCTTTCATTATCGTCACATTCTGTTAGATAGTTTTTGTCACACACACTTGTTTGACTTCCACTATCTCTTGCTCATCCCATCCTTGTTCATCATACACAGCCTTGTCACTCTTGCTTGTGTATATCCTCAAAGTCTTTACCTTGTGTAGGAAAGACCTCACTGTTCACCCATCCTCTAAGTCATATAGCTTGACTTAAACTTACTCAAGGTAGCTGTTCACTGTTATCTTGACTACACTAACCTTTGTTTAGGACAATCCCCAGACAACACAGTTGTTGAGCACAGACCTTAGGTGTTTGACAGTTGCTTACCATCCCCTGAAGAACAACAAGGTAATTTCCCGATCAAAGTCGCACTCCGGAAACCCTTGGTGCAGATTAGTTTTTTTATATAAACTTTTCTCACGAACAACAGAGCTCAGACTCCCACTCATCCCCAATGTCCTCGTCATCTTCCTCATTGTCCTCACATTCCAGCATCATTTGCAGTTCTTCCTCCTTGATCCCTTCAGCAAGTTTGGACATTTCATCATCAAGCACATCAACCAGATCATTGCCTTTCTTCTTCGGTGCGTCGAATTGTTTGATTATTGTCTTTGCAACTATGCTCACAATGTGCAAGAAGCAGCATGCATGACCTGCTTTGCCTGTGTAGTTCTCCACCATATACTCGAGTTCTTCAATCATCCAATCATTGGCTGAAGCATTGTCACAGCTTATACACAGGAGCTTGATATCACAAAGGCCCATTAATTCTCCATTTTTGTGTAAACATTTGTACTCACCTTGTGTTTGATCCCAAAATCAACAAGGATTTCCATGAATGTGATGGCAAGGTTGGCACCAGTGTGTGACTGCCTGCGATTGAGCACTCGAAGAATATTGGTAACAGTTACCATCATGCACCTTCGCAATCTCAACAAAATCCAACAAAAACACAAGTGGCACTCCATCCCATTCAAGGTGAACTGTCACAGCTATGTAAGCCTTGTGATTTGGGGAAGTCCACACATCGGTCACAAAATTGAATTTTCCTTCATATTCCTTGTCTCTGTGAGTGTTTTCTCAACCAACTAATCAAAGATTTAATTATACCTGTAGCATCTTTGCAATCCGAGTACATGTATGAGCAAAAACCTGTCTAACATCTCAAGAAACAGTGCTGCATGAGGGCAGATAGTAGCCCAGGCAATCGGTTTTCATCAAGGACTGGAAACCATGATCATCGACAATACTGAACAGGCAGTTACTTTCAGTGACCCATCAGACCATCTCTGCTCTATCAGGAATATCAGTGAAAGCTCTGCAGGTATGTGGACATGACAAACCTTGTCTCAACTTTGGTGTGCTGGCAGTGTGAATAGATCACCTTTTCTCAATCTTTCCTTTTGAAGATGGCCGTCAAAGAGCCATCCCTCAAGATGCTCCCAACAATCTTTTCACAAACCTCTTGTCCATTCTTGGCAGTACTTGCAGCCCTCACGGTATTGTCGCCAAAACATTTCTTGGTGTGCTTGATCAAATTACTTGTTGACGAGTCACGGTCCACAAAGTGGTGGACAGCACCATTGCATCCCTTGGCAAGGCAATGGAAGATATGGTTACCCCACTTGTTCTTGTACTCAATTTCTGGTATGGGCTTGAAAAACCCGTATGTAGGTGCATGCCATTTTTTTTTCATTCATGCTGTTTCTGACTTTAGCATGCAGACATGGGCAGGCACGGGATATTACTGGGTTTGGCTTCAGAATCCTCACTCTCCAGGTTAGCCATCTCATTCCCATTGACATCAACTTCAATTATGTCGTCATCCTCATCGGGAACAACGGTAACGGTGGAGTGGGCAGAGGGTGCCCACTCAGGGTGTCATGGGTGGATCATGCTGGAATAGTCTGAGTGTCTATGACATGTGTACTCTACTGTAGTCCTACAAACTGTGGGATCCTATCACATGACCTCCCTATAGTAGTGGGTACTAGTGCTGCCAAAGTTCAGTTCAGTCCAGTTCAGACCCTTTTTTTGTGAACCCTGAACTCTTACTATATAAGGCAATTGGTTCAGTTCAGACATGAATTTGACTGAACTGAACTTGGGGTTCAGTTCAGGGTTCAAACTGAGTTGGATCAGTTCAGAACTGAACTTTGGCAGCACTAGTGGGTACCCCCCACTACTACAACGGTAACACTACCGGCACGTTGTGGCAATGGAAGGAGCACAACTTGTGGCAACAGAAGCAGTAGGGTGAGGCAAGGTGGCTGATGGTGCTGCATTGGCAGCCTGGGGAGGTGCATTTGGGGTTGTCTACTGGCATTTGGTGCTGGCAGCACTGGCCATGCCGGCAGAGCTTTTCCTTTTGGGTGGCATGACTGGACTAATGAACTGATGGAAAAGTTGTGAAATATTTATACTGTTTAGTATTCACAATGTGGCTGTACTATCCATAAAGTGGCTGTGGCTGTCTAGTATAATTCATAAATTGGCCATCTGCTACATGCCTTATTGGGGCAGAAAATGTTGTATCCATGGATATAGTTATCCACAGATCAACAGATCAGGCTAGCCTGATCCGTACTCATAGTAGCTGTAAGGGTATGGATAGTCACAGATACAGATTTACCCATATCCAAGGTATTGCTTACTCGTACTTGTTGGGGGTGTACTGGGAAACAACAGTGGCATCACTGGTGAGGGTGAGGGCAGAGAGATTGGAAGACACCACCAACACATCACTCTGGGTCAGGGAACCACAGTCCTTGTGTTGGTAGCCCCTGAAGTTCATGCACTCAAGAGTGAAAGGGGAAAGTTCTAAATGGAAGGTGGTAAGTGTGGTATAGACGCAGAAAGAAATTAAGGGACTGGCTCAACAGCTCTGGGTGCTCTTTCATGGTCACAACTGCCTGTGCAGCAAATTCAGAAACGCCTACAAGGGAGATGGTGAGTGTGGCATAGACACGCAAAAAGACTAAGGGACTCACCATCACCCAGAAGACCAGCGTTATCCAGTTCAGCTTCCGTGAATTCAAAAGCTTCAAAAGGTCAGTGTGGAATAGACAAAGGAAAAAACAATAGGACTCACTCGGAGGATCCATATTGAAGTTGTTAACGCAGGTATATGAGAGTGTTCAGCGTTCAGCAAAGTTCGCAGATAGAGACGTGGGATGAAGTCCAGCCTCGACCCAAGCTGGGATTTAGGAGCTCCTTCCTTTTTGGGAAGCGGCCGGCAAATCACGCAGCACCACTTTTGGACCCGTCGCTCTTCAAAAAGGTCGGGATGGCGCTTGCTCCCCAAGCCTGCTGCTTTTGCTGTCCGGTTTGGAGCAAACACCAGCTCAGGTGCTCTCCAGTTGTCTAAATCTGGAAATACATTTGAGCAACTCTACAATGGGGAAATAATCAGCCAACAGCAATCTCAACAACTCTTCGACTCGGAAAGGAAGCTCTGAGTAGCTCTGGAAGTAGATGGGGGATAAAATGGAGCCAGCAGAGTGGGAAGGCAAAGACGGTCACTGTAAGGAGCTTATATCAATGGTGAGCTCATTAAATATTATAGTCGAGGAAGCACTCACTCAATTGCTTGGCAGTGCCTGCGGATATGACCACGAGGCTGGGAGCAAGAAGTGACAAAGTGCATACAATTTCACTTGTTGCTTAGCTCGTGTCGAGATCACAGCGGTTGGGTCCAAGAAGCTGATCGTGCGAAAATGGCAAGGGGGTCCCTTTGGTGTTCTTGTTGTTCTCGGCTCCTGGTGGAAACAGCTGACATCAGCTGGGTACGACACAGCATTTATTACGAAGCTACTTATAGCGTGGAGAGACACCCTCAGGCGACGCAGGGGAGAGACCTTCACCCCACTTGTTGCCATCATGAACACCGACCAGATCGAATGGGTCTGGCCAGAGATATGGTTGCTGATCTGCAAGTTTCATCTTCGTTAATCATGGCGTAACCACCTCAACCGACATGTTGCCGGGAAATCGGAGGCTCACCAACATATTAAGTCACGCCTCGACGGTCAGCGCTCATTGGTTGAAAGCCGGAAGATTGAGGATGCTCGCGACTTGGTTGCAGTTGAGCGTTTGGTACTGTCGGGATTGATTGAGAAGGGGGAGAAGTAGTCCGTGGTGGGGTGGAACATGTTGACTACCTGTCGAGTTACTGGACAGCAACGGCCCTATACCAAAGCTGGTCAGATTTTGGGCGCGAAAAGGCTGCGAAACGGCTGGGATGCACCTTTCAATGTGTTATCCCCACTACAAACCGTCTCGAATCCTTCAATGGCGTCCTCAAAAACAAACATCTCCCTGGTTACAAACATGGGGGACGCCGCATGCGTGCAGACGTGTTGATCTTCACATTGGGAAGAGAAATCCTGCCAGTTATTTTTCAGCAACGGGAATTTGAAGCCTCGGAGAAGGAGAGGATAACCCACCTGCTGCTGGATTACACCGGTGGAACACCCCTTCACTTGAGAATTGCACCTATATAAAACTCCCATCCGTTGCATACATAATAGGTGGTGTCCCGAGGGGGGTAATGCGCGAAGGTTTACGTTCTTGGCATACCTAACTGTGTCAAATTTCCAGAGACACCGAATCTCAGGGCCAAAAACCTGGAGAGTTGCATATCGACCTCGTGTGGCAACATATTTCAATCAATCAGGAAATTCTACGCAATTTGATCTACAAATTACCTGTACCAGTATCTGGTTTCACCCTTGGGTATCGTGCGGCAGCATTGCAGGGCAGCTCGGAGGCTCCTAACTAGATCCATCTCATTTGGGGAAAATACCAAGTCCAAGTTCACGATATGGTGATTGCCCCGGACCTTGCCAGTTTATTCTATAGTGTGTTAGCTGAAACCAAAGAAAGCGAGTCTTACCGGTCAGGCCCTTTTGAACAAATTCATAGTATGATAGTACATCGGCACTCGGCCTTGCCAAAATTTTGGTGCCTTCATGATGCGCATGGATCACGGTAACATTTGTGACGTGATGCGTGATGGTTTCGCGACGCGAACCTGCCTCGACAAATTTCATGAAACGACTGTCAAAATTCAATTCAAAGCTTCAAGCTTCAAGTTGATATAATCTGAACTATCAAGTGACCACTCGAGGAGAGAGACTTGATAATGAAACGCTCACCGCATCGTCATGGCATTTTCATGAAAAACGGATTCCGGCAACGGACATTAGTGCTCCGGTTCTCGCTCCAGCCCGTGAAACCCTGAATATCATCATGATGTCCGGAAATTTCGCACCTATGATATTTTAAATAAATAATAAATAAACCTTCCCACAAAGGTACAACGCGAAACAATACAAAGGCTTTGACATGAGCAGAGGTAGGCTTGTACTTTGTGCAAGTCCTTATGACCCGGAATGGCGACATCAACAATGAAGATCCATATGCATTGAAGGTACACCCGGGCGCCGTCAGTAACGCTGATAAATGTTCCTTCATCCGAATCGACTCCGAGTGATTTCGAGAGCTCCAATGCTGTGATACTCCCAGAAGTGGTAAAATCGGACCAATAATAATAATATAGTGTAAGTATCAGTGTCACGCCAAGCGTCACACTGGCATGCCCACTTGACGTTTGGCTGTTCTTCTTCTCGCCCTCCTTCTCTTCTATCACTGCATCGCAACCAACCGCAACCCTCAACCATCCCCAACTGCTTCACGTACACCGGTATCCTCGTATTACTCCTCCCCATCAACACCCCTCCCCTAATATCTCTGTACCAAAATGGGTTGCGTACCGTCGTCGATGGTTGATGATGAGGCCAAAGCTCGTATGTATCGCATCCTTTGGCCTTTTTTGGCTCTGATGCATCCTCATAGGCAATGATGAGATCGAAAATCAGATCAAGCGTGACCGACTGATGGCCAAGAACGAGATCAAAATGTTGCTGCTTGGAGCAGGAGAGTCTGGGAAGGTATGTTTGCCTTCTTTTTTTTGGGCGTCGATTGAAGTGATTATTAATGCCTTGCGTTGCAGTCGACGGTACTCAAGCAAATGAAGCTCATTCATCATGGCGGGTACAACGACCAGGAAAGAGACTCTTACAGGGAGATAATCTTTTCCAACACGATACAGTCCATGCGGTATGCTCTTTTCACCCATCTCTCCACCAATCGAGGTCTTATCGTACCTTCTCAGCGCAATTCTCGAGGCGATGCAGCAACTTGATATCGCTCTTGCACCACAAAACGACGCACGCCGTGCTATCGTCATGTCTCTCCCAGCACAAATCGAAGCCGATGTCTTACCTCGTGACGTTGCTGATGCCGTACGTGGACTTTGGCGAGACCCGGGAGTGCGGGAGGCCGTCCGTCGCTCCCGCGAATTCCAATTGAACGATTCAGCGGTATATTACTTCAATGCAATGGAACGCATGGCGGCACCGGGTTACCTTCCCACGGACCAGGATATTTTGAGGAGTCGTGTCAAGACCACTGGGATCACGGAGACAACTTTCAAGGTCGGCGAATTGACTTACAAACTTTTCGATGTTGGTGGACAGCGAAGTGAACGGAAAAAGTGGATACACTGCTTTGAGAACGTCACCGCATTGGTTTTCTTGGTTAGTTTGAGCGAATACGATCAGATGCTGTACGAGGACGAGAGTGTGGTATGTTTCTTTCTGGTGTATGAACTCCACATGTATTCTGAAAGGTTCGATGTCTCGCAGAATCGGATGCAAGAGGCCTTGACTCTATTCGATTCGATATGCAACTCACGATGGTTTGTCAAGACATCTATCGTACGCTACCTTCTTTCTTGTCACCCCTTTTCTCTCCTATTTAACACGATGCTCCAGATACTCTTCCTGAACAAGATCGATCTCTTTGCAGAAAAGCTCCCACACTCACCATTAGGCGACTACTTCCCTGACTACACGGGTGGTAATAATTACGACGCCGCATGCGATTTTCTCCTACACCGATTTGTCTCACTCAACCAGAGCGCTGCCACCAAGCAGATATACGCTCACTATACTTGTGCAACCGATACACAGCAAATCAAATGTGAGATTTAAGTTTTCTGTGTCCTTCGTTGGTCTAGGCTAACGGCTACTCCCTAGTCGTCTTGAGTGCCATCCAAGACATTCTTCTTCAACTTCATTTGCGGGAATGTGGTCTCCTGTAAACTCTCCATTGAATACGTTATCTACGCACGACTTGTTACTCCATCGCATTCCACATGCCGCCCCCAGACCCACTCTACTCATGACTGCATCTCCTTTGGGCACCCTTTCCCATCTTACTATCGTTGTTACTTATCGTGGAACCGGGACTTGAAAGCGACGAACGTTTCTCAATGTCTTAATACTTGCAGGAGATCATGTCGGCCATTCTGTGTTTTTCTTTTGTAATATTTATTTACAATTATACAATTCGCGACCTTGTAATAAAATTTTCTATGCTAAAGCTCAGATGAGTAAGAGCTGAAACTGATTGTACATTGTGGTCTGATGCCACCTGCTGTTTCACGAACAAGAATGGCTCTTCGGCCGAGAGCTAGTACTATTGGCGCATGATTTATAGGGATGCAGCACGGCTCTAGTTCTATCGGGATCTATTGCGTGAGCGGATGAAAGATCGAGGTAAACTTTGGCGGGAAACAGTCTCAGAAAGCTGTAGCCTGCGACGTGTTTAGAAAAGTTTGTACATTGATTATTCTGTGTTGAGATAGTCGGATGCACTACAAATTTGACTGATTTGGGACGGGGTGGTCGATGACGCGCCCGACGATGTTATAACGTTTTCTGCGCACGCATCAGCAAAGTCGATCTGCCTAGGTAAAGAGAGTGTAATGGGACGCACGAGAAGAAGCCATGCCAATCGTTCAGTACTTTCATGTCGCTTTCGGGGAGACCGCTATAGTCCGGAATGGCGTGCTCCTCCTTGAGGCTGGACATGCCCAACCCCTTTGACCCGTCCTTCCCTGCGAATACCCCGTACGACTTTCCAGGACCGTAGATATCGCTCTTGTGTGTCACGTCAAAGACGGTGCCTACGTGCAGACACGTATGAGAGAGGGTGAGAGAGGGAAGCATCAAGAGGTCCTGGTGCACCTTTGATAGAAACATAGACGGGCTTGGTAGGATCGCTCCCGTCATATTCCTTGAGCTGTGCCAGGGTGAAAGGATCGTCCTTTGGAGGTAGGAGGTCCTCACGAGGAGGCTGCATGATATTTTTGACGGGCTTCGAGTCAGATTGCGCCGGGGGTGTGGTTATGACAGGCGGTGCGGAGGATGGGGTGAAATAGCGGCGAAAGAGGAAGAGGACGGGAAGAGCAAGAAGCAGAGGGTATATCAGGAATGAGAACATCGTCGGCAATCGCCGCCGATGAAAAGTGGGTCCGTGCACACGGTGTTGAGGTCGTTGGGAAAAATAAGCGGTGGCGTGATAAAGTGCACGCCACAGCTCGGGGATGTCTCCGCTAACGTGCACAATCAAGTTGTTGTGACTCTGCCCACAGTCATCCGTACAACACAGCCGGTCTCTTTCCGGATCCGTGTATTTGACTCAAACTACAACAGTCGTTTACTTAACAATCGTGCTACTCCGTCAACAACACAATGGATGCCCTCAGGTCCCTCGTACAACCCCTCGTCGGCGGTTCAGGTGCTTCGTCCGTCATCGATGGCATGAAGCTCGTCGTCCTCGGCGGAACCGTAGAAACCGCCAGGAGAGTTTCCAGTTCTGCGTGGTAGGCTTCCTTTCCTTGCCCTCCCCTTCTACCACTCACCCTCGTCTATCCAGGAGCCATTTCGTCAATTGTAAGTACCGCTTATCTGTACACGTCCCCCCACCGCAATGTACTTTTTCTGAGGGCCTCAAGATGTTTCTGTGTGGTCGTGACTCACTTCATCTCGTTCAGCTTTCTTCCTCACTGCCCATTTCTCCGAGGAAGACTACCCGTACGACTGGCTCATGCTGTGGCTCTCCCGCCGCCCAGAATGGCAGCGTTCTCGTGAATTCGAGACAACCACCCGCACAACCACACCTGGTTTGGCACGTACAGCCGACAATTCCTTCGGCGATGACGACGAGGACGCAGATGATGAGGTCGCACCTGGCAAAGTCAAGACACGTGTCGTGTTCCAACCCACTTTCGACACCACCCACACCATTTACTACAGAGGCCACTGGCTCAGAATTCGCCGTGCCAGGAAGACTGATGGAAGCAACTGTGAGATACTTTCAATAAGGTAGCCGCGTCCGATATCATCCCGTCTTCAACCCTGCTGACGTATCCATCAGCGTTGTCGCACGTAACAACTCCATTCTTAAGCAGCTCGTCCTGCAGGCCAAGCGGGAGTACGAAGCAGAGGCAGTGCACCGGATACAAATCTATTTTGCTGACTCACATGGCAGCTGGCGCTGGACTGACTCCCGTCACAAGCGCCCAATGTCATCCATTGTCCTCAATCCTGGTGTCAAGGAGATGCTCCTTTCCGATACTCGCGATTTTCTCAAATCTGAAAAGGTGAGTTTCCATAATCAGTATAGGGCTATCATCACCAACCCTGTCCGTCTTTGCAGTGGTATGCTGATCGTGGCATCCCATTCCGCCGGGGTTACTTGCTGCACGGTGTTCCAGGCTCTGGGAAGAGCTCCCTCATACACGCCATCGCAGGCGAACTGATGCTCGACATCTATGTGGTGTCGCTCTCTTCTTCTTGGATAAGCGACAGCACCCTCACGGCGCTCATGGGTCGCGTCCCCGCACGGTGCATCCTCTTGCTCGAGGACCTGGACGCAGCCTTTACTCGTAGTGTCACCCGAGACAAGGGCTCCAACGGCAACCCTGATTCTGGGGGCAATAATGGTGAGGAAGCAACAGTAGAACCCCCGCCACCTCCACCGAGTTCGGGACGCCACCGGAGCCGTCACAAGGAGCACTTGTCCGATGTAAATACGTTGAGTCTCAGTGGGCTACTGAATGCTCTGGACGGCGTGGCAGCGGCCGAGGGGCGCATCCTGTTTGCGTAAGTGTGGTTATATATCTTGCTTTGCTTGCTGTGCGATGGCTGAACTTGCCTTGACAGCACCACGAACCATCTGGAGCGGCTAGATCCCGCTCTTTCGCGTCCTGGGCGTATGGACGTGTGGGTAGAATTCAAAAATGCATCCAAATGGCAGGCGGAAGCGTTGTTCCGCAACTTCTTCCCATCGATGGATGAAGACGAGGATATACTAGAGGGCGACCTTGAGGGTGTCGAGCTGCCAAATCCTCCAACGTCTCCGCCTCAATCGCCAGCTACCTCATCTGGCACATCGTCGTTGTGGTCCACGACGCCGCCGTTCTCTTCCTCGAGCACGTCTCTGTCGTCGCCACCTCCTACCAAATTAATGTTGTCACCTGCCGCACGCCCACTGGGATCGGAGGACTTTGGGGCAAAAAATCAGGCTTACCTTCCACCACCAATCGAGGAGCACATTGCCGCGAGCCAGCATTCGGCTAAGCCGCTAGACAATGCAACGCTGGGCACTCTGGCCAAGAAATTTGCAGATTCGATTCCAGAAGAGGAGTTTAGCGTTGCCGCGCTGCAAGGATGTGAGTGTGTTTTTATTTTTGGCGTTGCGTTCTCATTTTGTGACATTCGCGATGCTACTGTCTTGTGGATTAGATTTGTTAAAAAACAAGTCGCAGCCTGAGGTTGCCGCGAATGAGGCCGCGAATTGGGTGATCAGCGAGAGGGAGATGAGAGAGAGACTAAAGCGGGAGAAGGAGGAGCGAGAGATTATGGATAAACTGGAGGTAAATCCATCATGTGATTTGTTTTTCACATGCGCTCACCCTTTATCTCAGAGGGAGAAACGCAAGAAGGAGGCCGCGGAGAAAGAGAAGGAAAAGGAAAAAGAAAAATCAGAACTAGAAAAGAAGGATTTGGAACTCGCAAAGATGAAATTGCAGCTGCAGGAGCAGGAGGGGAAGGAGAAGGAGAGAGAAAAGGAAAGAGCCGACGCTGAGAAGAAGAAGCAAGATCTTGAAGAAAAGGAGAAGGCGGATGCGGAGCAGAAGAAGGAGGAGGAAGCAGAGGAGGCCAAGAAAGGGAACGCAGACGTGAATAATGAATCCAGCGACGATAGCGACGAGGAGAACGTACCTCCTTCTACGGTTTCCGCTTCGTCCGGCTGGGAGCTCACCGTACCATGGCAACCCTGACTAGATGTGACATCGCACGCGGACTCGACCAATGTACATAACCCTATAAACCCCGTCCTTGATACCACTCCACAACAACGTTTCATACGTGCGACAGCGCTCACCACAAGACACAAGGGTGGGTTCGCACTATTGTATTCTATGCTGCACTTTTCCTTGTTTCATTTGTACGTGCTATTACTACATCTCACTTTCTTCGGGAAATTGGGTAGAGACACCTGAGCAGTTTCGCCCTTTCCAGTTACTAACTGTCTTTGGTGTCCTTGCATTCCTGTTTTCAACGTTCCCCGTATCATTTGTCTGCTTCCCGACCTTCTTTGCTCCCTTCCCGTCTCGGTTACAATCTTCGCCTATGTCATGATGATATATACAGGGACACTTCCTGTAGGGTGGTCTGTTCGCTACAATGAATACACTTTTCTGTTTTATTTTGATGACATTCATTTCTTCAGGCTGGCTAGGCGAAAAAGGTTTTGGGGGGACTGGGCCCTCCTACTTCGGCTACTTGAAAAGTTAAGTCATTACTGCAGTCATTACTGCAATGACTCTGCGGCGTGCAAATAAACGTGAAACTTGAATGGACCAAGGGAGGTTATTTAACGAGGCAAAGTAAGTCTACTACATCGTCGAGTTAATAACGTTCGGAACGGTAAAAATGCCGGTATGTCGGAATTTGAACTAGGAGATCAAGCTGAGTTCAACCCACCTAATGATTAACGACAATGGAAGAAGAACACGAAATTGGTGAGTGCGCATCCAATACGAAGCCGATACGAGGATTTAATGCTGGTCTGAAATTGCTTTAGAGTATATTTCTCGAGCACGCGTCCATTCCATAAAGGGAAAGAAAGTCAACTGGGTATGATATCCGGTGATTCGTTGTCTTACGGATAGATGTGCTAACATTTCCCCAATGTTCAGGAATATTTCGTCAAAGTACATGTCGATAACGGAACCTTGATGATCGGCATCTGACGTTCGATTTGCAGTGGAAATGGCACGGTCTTAAAGACAACACGTGCGTACTTACCATCCTAACGCTCACTCTGATCCTTAACTGAATACATTTTCATGTCAGCTGGGAACCGCCCGAATCATTCGATGGAGGTTCTGAACATACATTGGCCAGATTCTGGGAGCTCGTCAACACCGAAGGACGAGATATCAATGACTCTTCCATGTTCGTGGTAGGGGAGGAAGTGTTACCTGGCTGTATGTAGAGTCCTGCTTTGGTTATTCTTATTTTTGTGACAGTTGCAAAGTCTCACCGGAAGGAAGTGAAGATGGAGCACAAAGCAAAAGCGAACCACTTGTGGAACGCTCTTCCACCCACAGATAAGGGCAGAGCAGCTCTCAATGACTTCAGTGGCGATGTCCCGATTGGCAGTGGACGGACACACGACTCGACTCTGAAGAGCAAAGCACATCCATTTCAAGGAGACATCAAGCGATCCTATTTATTGTCGGATCCTGACTCGATTCCAAATTAATATCACATTGGAGAGAAAGAGATATCTGGCGCTTCCACCTCAAGAAACCCCTTCCGACTCGGATACACTCTCCACTCTGATTTGCAACCGCTCATCATGTTCGTCACTGCGGTGGTTTACTTCTCGTCGCCCGAAAAAGCAGTAACCATTATACCGTCACTTCCGGTACTGGAGAAAACCTTGTTCTGACATTATAAAAGTCTCGATGAAGCATGACAAAAAAGTACTCATTCGACATCTCCTCTGGCTCAGGGTTAGTTTGAGTTCGGTTGAAGTCCGGCTCCCCAGTTATTTTGTCTATGCTCGCACCACGGACAAACCCATTTGCATCTAGAGTAGCGAAGTTTGCGTCAACCAATCTAGTTTCATCCGGCCACTGCTCAGAGTACTGACCAACCTTATTTGTAACATGTACTATCCGATCCTTGTCTCACGACGAGCAATTCGTAGAGGATTCAAGGGGATGATTTATCATTATGTGTTGCCTTTTAAGTTTGATATGTGAGGCTACCCACATCTCGAGGGAGAGTCGAGGCGTGCTTTTCCGTGCCATTGAGAAATATGGACGCAGTATCTACGAGAAAACATCACAATGCATACATATGAATGATGCATACTCTTATATATGCTTGAATGATGTATATTTTACTTTTCTCGAGCGCTCACTGACCGGACCGCGGAATCTGTCACATACGCCCAGAAGATCCTTCCACTCCCGGTTCTTTTCCCGACCATCATGCGCAAAACCTCGAAGCATAGTGACAATCTCGCTATTCAGCACATGATGCGGCCGCCACAGTTGCCAGTCTTCCTTACCATCGAAGATGAACTACGGGATGCTCGACGTGTTCATTCTCATGGTCAAGAAGAGGATCTTCGACAAGCTTTGCAGATGGTTATCGGCAGAGTAGTAGAGCTGGTACGTTACCGTACTTCTAGCAGCTCTTCGCGTCCGAGTTATTGATTCCGTGCTGCCAGTCTGCAATGTTGAAGGAAGCCTACAAAAGCCAGGCAGAGCTTGAAACATCTCTTAATCTCGCCAAGTCTAATCTCCAACTTGTCCAGTCAAACAATGAGATGCTCGAAGAAGCCCTGAAACGTGATGTATCTGGAAGCGCGAAGGACGTTGGATGGCGTCGCCCGAGTAGACGAGAAATGGACCCTCGAGAACGTTTATCAGAAGACCTCCCTCGGAACTCTGATTACGCGTATCTACGCCCAGAAGCTAGTCCAAGCCTAGCCCTCTCCCCTCCCGTATCAAGCCGTAGTGCCCTGAGTTTGTTTTCAGGTTCACCCGTTTCTATTCCTCCGACTCCTGCAACCGGCCAGGATAGCAGCTTTTTCAAGTTTCGATTCTCTAACGGTTCAATGACCCGTCCTGCTACCCCAAACCCTGCCATCAACAATCATCCGCAACTCACTTCCCCTTCACTTCCTTCTCTGCATTCTCAGCTGAACATGGAAGTCGAAGAACTAACCGCAGACCTCCGCCGTGAACGGGCAGCGCACAGGATAGTCATCAAGGAGAAGGCTGACATAGAGGCTGAACTCGAGTCTCTGTCACAAGCGCTATTTGAAGAGGTGAGTCTTTATCACGTATACATGCTCGTTTATTTACAATATGACCCTCTGCAAAGGCGAATAAAATGGTGGCAACGGAACGTATACGACGTGCAGAAACTGAGGAGGAATTGAAAGAAATTCGTCTGGAGAAAGAGGCCCTCAAAAGCGCCCTTCGCGTGATTGAGGGTGAAAACGATCGTTTACGTACCACGACGCTCGCAACAAGAGATAACCACGCACAACCCAGTGATTTGCCGTGCTCACCTTGTGTCACACTCACCTCGAGCATATCACCTGCGAACCCTACACACCTCTCATCGAGGTCATCAACTCCAGCCATCGAGGCTCCATCTTCGCCCTCTGCGTCGTATCCACCTTCTCCACCTCCGGAACCCTTAGACTCGGTATTGTCATCAACTCCACAAGCATCGCCTGTAGGGACTTCGGCAGAGCTGACGCCGCATGAGGTGTCTCGGTTCCCTTCAGCATCTTTTCTTACTGATGAACAATTGGCTTGGGCCAACCTAAAGCCAAAACCTCAACCTCTGCATGCCAGCTCGTTGTTTCCTTTTCCCGCGCCTTTCTCACCATGATTACCCTTTCTCTTTCAACCTACTGTGTATTTATGGCGACTGCTACCGTTGTCGCATGACATTCCCCTTGATGAGGAATGTACTGTTAATTGCGAACGTAAAGATGGGCTCAATTGGTAATTAATGAGCAAGAAAAAATAAGCAGAAGAGTTGATCCTTGAGTACTTGAGTCTGCGAATGTACCTAGGAACATTCAAGAGTCTACTTGTGTGCCGCAGCTCTCAGTTTCACTGCAAGTTCTGAGTTGTTTAAAACTGTGAAACAATTCAAACGAGTCTATGTTTGAAAAATGAACCTGCCCTAAACTTATAAGCTATAAGAGCAGGCCCATTTCCTTTTATCGTAACCTCGCACATTTGGCCAGTCACAGTCTTTATATCCATTATTCTGCAAATAAGTTAAGCTCACACTAAGTAGTAGGCTTTTATATGATATTTGATTGGAAATTTTGGTAAATCATGTTGAAATGTTGATGGTATCTTGTGCAGACAGTTACAGCCATTACATTAATTGTTGGCAGTAACTCACAAATTTTGAATGAATAAGAAAATATAGACTTGGTGGAATTTTCAATGCTCTATTGTGTATCTCATGAAATACTGGATGAATTGACATGGTTATAGAGGGAAAGTTGTACTATTTCTTAAGGGCTATCTACTCCTGTAATTACATTTGGATAATATTTAGTGTATGGTGAGTTGTAGATGAAATAACAGGGAAACCAGCACTTTTTGAGACCCAACATGATATTGTCAAATTATGGCATCAAATGAACTCTGATGAAAAAGTTTGTAGGGGGGAAGTTGTTCATTTTTTCAAGGGCTAGAAGTACATATACTGTATTTTTCTTTATTTTTGTGCCTTGAGTCAATATTTATGGTTTTGTGATATTTTGGTCCCAATGCAGACAAACATAGTACAGATGTAATATTGACTCAAAGCACACAAATAAAGAAAAATACAGTATATGTACTTCTAGCCCTTGAAAAAATGAACAACTTCCCCCCTACAAACTTTTTCATCAGAGTTCATTTGATGCCATAATTTGACAATATCATGTTGGGTCTCAAAAAGTGCTGGTTTCCCTGTTATTTCATCTACAACTCACCATACACTAAATATTATCCAAATGTAATTACAGGAGTAGATAGCCCTTAAGAAATAGTACAACTTTCCCTCTATAACCATGTCAATTCATCCAGTATTTCATGAGATACACAATAGAGCATTGAAAATTCCACCAAGTCTATATTTTCTTATTCATTCAAAATTTGTGAGTTACTGCCAACAATTAATGTAATGGCTGTAATTTGGAGTGCCTGCCAGTATCACAGGTTGTTAAATTAACTTGGAGTAGCTAATGTGGCAAGGGGAATCTGTGGTACAACTAAGCATACCAGTACCTGCACTGAGTAATTATATATACAAATAGGTTGTGCTAAGGCTAATGTTACACCAGACTTGCTATATACAAATTACCTCAAAATATTACCATGATTATTGAACTGTTGGTAGTACAATGCAGACATCAGGTCACAGATATTTACCACATGCCCAGATGCAGGGGATCTGTTAAATCCATTAGATGGTATACTACAGTGTACATTGAGTTTGCTTGGTGGGTATGTGGCACCAGAATCAATGTATACCATCTCCATCCATCTGAGAAGTATGACACTACACCTTGTAAAGGACATCACAAGGCCATCCATCTGAGCATCTTTGGTTGGCACAAGTGATCAATAATTTAAGGTTGAATGTTAAGCCAGACAAAAGATCATGAACTTTATACCTTATGCTATGGCTTCATTGTCCAATCAGATATCTAATCATGGTGTTTGTCAATGCATGCCAATATTATGATTGTAGGTGCTTTGTGAATGGGGATAATGGAATCTCAGTGTACTGGTGCGGTAACCAAACAAGTGCAATGTATATTAGGAACAATAATGAGATTCATAGACTATCTAAACATGGCATGAGACAAAAGCCAATATGGACAAAGTGGCCCAACATCATGGAATACAGTTTGGAGGATATAAAATGACAAAACTGAGAAAGATATCTAGACTGAACCACCATGAGTGACATGATCAGAGAGAGGAACTGATGATGAAGAAGGTGAGTGAGCACTTGATGGTATGTTGATGAAAAGTGTGAATGAATGAGACCAGAAGTCAAGAGATGACATTGTGCTGGGAAGATTGATGAGGATGATGAGAGGACAGGGTGTCAAGAAGTGATGCTGCAAGATGAACTGAAATACTGCCTGAAGAGCTTGGAAGGTTCAAGTAATGAGATTGACAAGCTTTGGAAGGCTGAGCAGTCAGGGAATAAAGCACAGATGGAAATCTTAAGGGAGGAGCTGCAGGAATATTTGGAAAATAGCTGCAAATAGATTGATCAATCTTGTTCCCCTTTCCCTTTCCCTCCCTCCATTCTCTGTTTTCCCTCTCTCCTCCTTTTCCTTTTGCCCCTCCCCTAACTCTCTCTTCCCTCTTCCTCTTCCCTCTGTTGGCTCCACCTCTCTTCCTCTTTTCACTTCCATTTATGTCCTTCCATCTTCACTCATTTCCCTCTGTATCAATGTAGTTATTATGTGTAAATAGCAACTTGTATTTTATTTGTTGAGACTTTTGAGTTCATCTGATTTTAGCGATACTTAAGCACCCTGAAGATTCAGTTATATTTAGAGATTTATGTCTGTCTCCAGTTCTATTACTATTGGATGCAGTTTGTGAATACAAACAGAGATATGCCAAGGTGTAAAGGTGATAAATGGAAGGCATTTTGTTGGATTTTAAAGGTGAGCAGTCTGAAATCTTGTCAGGTTGCCAGAAGTTGCCAGGGTCACCAGAAATGAAGTTACAAAGTTAAAGTAGTTACAAACCCCCTTACATGTTTGAATCAGAGCTAATAGGCAGTGTTAGATTTGCAGGAAGCCAAACAAAGTGACATATCTTTTTTTCCACTAACTAAAACTTTTGGTTCAATGTTACTGTGCTAGCAGCCAGGTGCAATGCCAACACTACCTACCATTTACCTTTCTTATCTACATAAACATTTCAAGCAAATATCACTTTTAGTTAATTACTATGTTTTCAACAGTTCACACCAATCTCTTGGACATTTCATTTTCATTTTCATTTTCAATTCCACTATCACATTCACCATTCATCTCTGTTTCCACCTTCATCTTCATCTTCATCTGCACTTTCATCTTTACCTTCACTTTCACCATTCATTTGAAACTTTCTCTCCACCTTCTTCTCATCTTCATCTGCACAACCTTCACATTCACCTTCACATTCACCTTCACATTCACCAGTCATCTCTGTCCACTTTCATCTTCATCTGCACCTCCACCTTCATCTTACTTTCAACTTCACCATTTATCTCCATCCTTACTTTCACCCTCACCTTCATCTCCATCTTCACCTTCATCTGCACTAAGCAAATACTCACTCATAATTACTAACTATTTGTTCAGGAGTCCATATTAATCCCATAGTCATTTTCAGCTTCAGCTACATTTCCACCTTCATCTTCATTGTTACGATTTTCATCTTTTTGCCCCTGTCTTTTGCTTTGACAGCACATGACACCCATACATTCCCATGAAGATGTGCCAAGTCCCACGCTCTGATTGGACGATACCTTGTTACCGAACTCTCGGGTTGACCCCATGTCCTCATTGGATGATTTGACGGTGCATAACCATTCATGCACAACCAGGAGCTGAAGGAACCTAACGACGATGCAATCCGAACCTGACCATTCCGTTCTTGTCACAACCCATGACTGATGTGTATACCCGGAGACAAGAATACTCCATGACCCAACCATCGATCATACCCAGCAATCGGAATACTCTGGTTCTCCGCCGACCGATCATATGTCCACACCCATATGCTCATGACATTGTTATTGTTCTTTCACAATTCATCTACACGGTTCCTTGTGCCTGATGACTGATCGACTTTCCTATTTCGAAGAAGACTGACATGTCATCCCGATCCTCATGGTTACCTTTGACGCCCAGCTCATCGCCACGATTGTGGTATGTTCTATTGGCATCTCCACCCTTGTGGGCGTCTACATCTACGCAACCTATATTCGGATAATGCAACCTCCCCACAATGACTCAGACATCGGATCCATCATAGTTGCCGACAACCGATGACTCCTTGGACCTATCTTGGCCAACCATCTTGTTCTTCTTCACACGTCACCTCTACATTCATTCGCCTTTCTTCTCATCAGCTGACCGCCGGTGCTCAACTAGCAACCTGAACTTGCATGTATGACAAGCCCCCTTGATGCTCCACAAGGACTTGCATTCCGACATGTTTCATTACCTTTGTGTACCAGTCCACTGGTCGAGAATATCCATACCCAGTCGACATCCCAGTCATCCAGTACCCTGCAGCCAAGAAGGGTTATATGAAGCACCCTTGCTTATCGTACTGCAGGAACCACAGTTGCTGGTGTATGATTACCAGTGTTCATTGCATGGTTCTTCCCTTCCCTACTCAGTGATTCACCTTCTCCCCTGCCTCCAATGATGAAGTATCACATTCACCTTTCTATCCCGATCCTGCATGCACATACTCCTAGTCGTATGCTGCTATTGGCCAGGCATCCACTGCCAATGCAAACCATCAGGAAGACGAACCAATCTCATCATTCCCAAGCTAGGAACTCAACCACATGACATCCACATGGCTGCCTCATGTTCATCATGTGCCCGCTGACACATCCACTCATGGATCCTTTCACCTCCTTACCATGAGGCAACCATGAGGCGCAGGGTCTGGACCCTTGATTGCTCTGAACCATTTCCTTGCAATCACTCCTTGAAACACTGGTGGAAATGCTGTATCCTCAGGACAGCTTTATTGTTCTTACATCTCTCTCTATTTGTACCTACAGACCCGGTAGTCTGTCTTCATGGCATTTCCCTAACTCTTCACTACTTAAACCTTCATCTTCGAACTGTTCCCCTTTTTCCCTTCCCTTTCCTCACGTTTAGTCTGGTTTTCTCTCCCTGGTTCGCTTTCCTAGACTCTCTCCCTCCCCCAGACTGCTACTTGCTGTATAGTAGTGGTAGACCATGAATACACCATCCTTCTTGAGTTTCCTCTGGTCTGATCTCGACTTTTAGTTGGTTGTTGCTGGAGCCCGCTGATCTAGCGATCCATAACATCCATCCTCATCTTCATTTCCTATGTTAGCAATGAATACATGGACCAACACTTGTACAAGAATAGAAGTCCAGAGTCTGAGTACATTCACCAATATTTTCACCAACACATTTTCAAACACCTAACTTCCACTAATATCCAATGGCAATATCCAATAGCAACAGCAGCAACAGCAACAACAACAACATCTGCAACAACAACAGCAACAGCAGCAGAAATAGCAGCAACAGCAACCTGGCTCATCAGTGTCTTTGGCATCATTGATGTCTGTACCCCACTTTCCCCACCTTTGATAGGGTTGATTTCTATGTTAGCAATGGACAAATGGACTGACACTTGCACTGGAACAGGAGTCACTTATCAGAGTCTGAGGACATTCACCTTGAATATGTTCATCAACACATTTGTAAACACCTTCCTCTCAATACTACCAAATAGCAACTAAAATAAAACAACCTGTAGTATCACTTCAAAAGATTTATAGTGGTGCACTGCTTCAATATATTTTTGAAAAACTACAAACAAGATCTTCACATACACAACAAGCACATTTGGAAAATATTCACCCCTAAGTTACCAACTACTTGTTCATTGATCAATATCAATTCCATAGTCATCTTCATCTTCATCTGCATCCCCACCTTCACCTTCACCTTCAACCATCACCATCACCATCACCTTTAACTCCACCTTCAACTCTGTCTCCACTTCCATCTCATCTCACTCCCCATCATCCATGATTGATTCCATTTTATTATGTTAATGCTTTACTTCAACTTACATCAGAAAACAACATGGGTAGGGATTGTATAGGTAACCCCCAGGTATTCCCCACATACCTGTATTTATTTGGAAAGATACCTGTGCCTGCAATTACAGGTCAGATGAGGCAGCAGGTTCATTTTTTAACAGGTTGGAAGTAAAAAACATTATCATAATGAAATCTTACAACTTCACTCAAACTCCACTCAAATAATTACCAAATATGGATGGAAAAATATTACATAAAGTAATTATGATGCCTGTTATGCACATAATGCTGAATGTACAATTAGATTTACTGAATATACAAAGCTGATTGAGAAAAACACAAAAAGCTGAAAAAAAGCTGACATTTTTCAGAAAAGCATACACTTTGCAAATATACAAAAAAGAGTGTCTATTTGGCTCCCCGGGGAGCCGCTTAGTCATCTGACACCCCTTTCCTTATATAGTTATAGCTAAGTGGCTTGATCAAGATAAATGAATTATTGTCTTTGCAATACCATTGGAAAAAATATAGTAAAATTAGATTTGAGTAATTTATAAGTGTATATTACTGAGAAAAAATAATTGTCATCTTTGATGTAGTGGAACCTTAGGAACCTTAAGTATATATAAGCAGTTGATTTATTTTTCACCAACTACTCTACCAAACCTTATGATTATTTATTCTGAAGGTCTAACAATATTGAACATTTCATTGCTTAATTCTCTTGAATTTGCTCTCAAGTAATGGACAAGCAAGAATTGATTTATCTTAATCAGGCCAGTTAGCTATAACCATATAAGGAAAGGGGTGTTGGATGACTAAGCAGCTCCCCGGGGCGCCAAATAGATAAATCCTATAAAAAAATGCTTATTCTGATTGGAATGTTCTATATAAGCATTTCAAAGACTCCTAACAAAAATAGTCCATTCTGATTGGAGTCTGATAATTCCATGAACTCTAAGCACTCTGATTGGAATTGTGGTCTCAGCATAAGAGACTATTGTTTACTTGTGAGCTGTTGTACATTTCATGGAGTATCCTTCTCAAGTACTTATAGACTTGGAATTTGTTTTTACAATCTAATTACTTTTTCCTCTCAAAATGGCAAGAAAGAAAAGTGTGTGCAGCAGGGGTGTGGCTGGCCCTGATAAACAACTCGTCAGACATGGGTACATAGATGGAGTGTCTGTATAATGAGGTGAAATGATGGGAGGATGAAAGGCCAGAAGTATTCTCACACAGATGAAGAAGCACAACAATCTCATATTGTACATTGATGGATGACTCAGAGGTGGCAGCAAACTAAGTACAGGTAACTGAATTGCAAGTCACACATAAAGAAATTGTGACCTACCCTCTGCCTCCCCATTGATAGCATTATGGAAAATTGTTAGCTCTAGTGTTGGGGAAGTTTGGCCTCTGGTTTGGGGATTTGTCTGTGGGCTGAAATGGTTTCAAACTGAGTTTGTGACAGTCCCAAGTTGGCCATTTGGCTGACTTCCAAAGTCACCAAAGTGCCTTCTGCAACCACCAACAATGCTCACAAGTATGCCAAATGAGGATGACAAAGCACCTGAGGTGGACAAAACTGGCAGCAGGGAGTACCCTGCTGCCCACATACATTTTATTTTATTTATTTGACACTAACTCACATTTACAGTAAGTTACTGTCAACAGCCACCATGGCCATCACCACCACCATGGCCACCACCACCATTACAACAATGACAATGACAATGATGATTGCCACCACGACAGCTGCAACCACCATGATGGCCATGTCAGACACCAACAACAAGCTGTCCAAGACATGCACACATGCAAACAAATGTGAACAGGGTGGTGTGGGAGTCAAGAAGATGGAACAAGCAGCGGGGGGTGGTGCATCCACCCCCAATCCTTTGTGGTATGTTTTTTTATTGATTTTTTCACTGATTTTATTTGTACATAACAAAATGTGGCACCATGGCACCACCACCATCACCACCACACAACACCATCACTACCACCACCACCAACAAAGACAAATGTGGCCAATGCGGAGTCAACCTGCCCATCTTTGTGTATACAATGTATGACGTGTTGGGGCCACACAGAGGCTTGTGTGCCACCACCACCATATGTCCATCAAAAACAACCAATACAAGTCCAACCTGCCTGTCATTACGTGCACAATGCATATGATGTGTCTGGACACCTATCTGAAGAGCCACGTGAATGGCTCAACACCTGCACAAGGTGTGCCAGCACCTCAGCACCCCAATACCACCTCGCATATAGGCCAGCATTTGTAAGGGGACCACGCAGAGGTAGCCTTATATGATCTGAACAACTCTCACAGCTAAACTGGTAAGAGTAACGCAGTACTGTATGCCCAGGCTATGGTTATATTCAAGTGGGGAAATCCCATGCTATGGAAGTACAAGAGAGTAAATACCCTACAAACTACTTTAGGGCTGGCACACTGCTGCTAGCCACATGACCGATGAATAACTACAAGTAATAAAACATGTGATGACAGGGACTAGACAAGCATCTGAGTATGGAATTGGAACTGGAACCACAGAACCCAGAATGAAAGGAAATGAAGGAATACAATGGTAGAGAAAACAATAAATGCAGTATGTACATACTCTGGTGTCCCCTTACAGCCATGTCAATTGATGTGTGTGGCACTATTGTGAGGTCAGATGGCACTGAGGGCAGGTGGTTCGTGGTCTGAACCATGTTTGGACCAAAACCAAACTGATGTAAATGGTTTACATTGGTTCTGGTTTCAGTTTAGGATTTTTTAGCAGGAACTGAACTGAACTTCCCCAATGCTAGTTCACTCAGGATTTGACCAATATTTTTATAATTTGGGTTTGCCAAAGATGCAAATTCTGAGCTCCTGGGACCTTTGAATGAAGTCAATTCTGGGTTTGAGTCTGTTGGGTTGTTCATTGTACCAGAGGCTTTCTGATACCATGGAAAATGCAGAAATATGTCTAAAATTTTTCAACAATGCACAGCAGAGACAACAGGTAGCACTCACCAAGCAGCTAGAAGCAGTTTAGTTACCTTTTGGATAGAAAATGAGTTACTGGTTCCAGAACAGTGGAGGTCACTAAGCTCATGCAATGGGAGTGATGCAGAAGTGACTGAAAACAAGTGTGTGCATTGCCATCAAATTCACTTCATTATGATCCCTTAGCCCCTCAGATAATGCCCATTGCCATTGTTGGAGTTGAACCTGCCACTCCTCCCAAGGCTGGTCACCAATTCTGAACCTGAAGCAATGGTAAAATGGTAAAATATACCACTGATTGCCTAGTGGAGTGACAGGAATTTGAGCCCCAGGGTTGTTCAACATAAAGATGCTAAATTGAAAAGGAGGGGGTGCTACTGCTAACATGAAGTCTCTGATGATGGCCAGTATGCCTTGTGACTGGACAATGCAAGGGTGGAATGCTATTAGCACAGTTTGCCTGAAATTTATATAAAGAGTGGATTGATTCATGCAAAACTCCAAATCACACTTTTATGATGTCTTTATCACCACTCATCACGCCTGCTGCTTCCCCTCTTCCATTGAACACAGAACCTGTCCACCCGTCAATCATGTCTTTGTCCCCACTCTCTACTCCTCCTGCTTCCCCTGCTCCCCCCCTCCTGCTTCCCCCCACACTTAGCCCTGCCAGTTCTAATATGGCAAATCACCACCCAGTACAATACTGGGTACAAGAGGATTGACTGGGTGAATTGTGAGTTAACCAAGTAAATTTTAACAAAGGATGTTTGCTTATTCTACCTGTGATATGTAGTGTTGCAGACTGGATTGGTGGCTGCCCTGCTTTGGCCAGGGTCATGGCAAGTTTTAATCTTGCATAGTGGCTTCTACTAACTGTTTTGTTACAGTGTCAGAATTAGGGGTGAGAGGGAGAACACAGCAGAGCCTGTCCATTACAAGGCCCTGATCATTGACATGAGGATTAAAGCCTCATTGAAGACGACTAGGATAGAGGTAAACATTTAGCCTCATTGAAGATGACTAGGATAGAGGTAAACATTTAATCATTGTTTTAAATTTTAAGCCTCATTGAAGACGATTAGGATAGAGGTAAACATTTAATCATTGTTTTAAATTTTAAATTTAGTTGATTCACATTGTTTATCCAGAATGTCAAGGTCCTTGTTTTTTGGTTCTGGGAGGAGGTGGGTTGATGGAGGGTCCATCATAGGTCAGTAATTTATCACTGAATTTTCAAAATTTAGATAACATTTTAATAGACACATTCAAGGTTGTTCCTCTCAAGTGAGGGCAAAGTCTGCCCCATGCAGACTTACAGTGGAATTATTCGTATGTCAACCCAACTTTTCCTCACTTCAACCAAGCATGCTAAATAAGAAATTAGGTGGATATATAATCCATCAGCCACTGATGGTGTTATAGGAGAGGTGTTCAGGGTTTTCAGCCCTGATGGTACAAAGTGGTGGCCCTGGATAGTTCGAGGGATTCCTGACTGGGGAGGTGTGGTGGGTGGGGAGTTGCTTTGTCCCTTCCCTGAGAGACAATCAGGTTTCAAAGTTGATGATGACAATGATTTGTCATTTGTTCCTGATGGGACTGGGGCTGGTGGGACTGGGGCTGGGGATGGTGATATTGAGATGGGAGAAGTTGAGGAGGAGGAGGAGGAGGAGGAGGAGGATCAAGATGCTGAGGAGAAGCTTGAATAAGGCCGCAACACCTCCACCACCCCTTGCCATCTCAATGAACAATTTTTTGATTTTTTATATATATACTGTACTTGTATCATTGCTTTTGAATAACAAATTCTGTCTTGTTAATATTTTACCACTGAGTGTCCATGAGAGATAAACAAAAACACAATTTATATTAAACAGCCAACCACTTGGGAATTGTGGCTGCAAAAGTACTGGCTATAGTGGATGTCTTGTGACTGACTGCACATGCCCAGAGAGAGGCATTTTGAGTGCAATCTAATTCACAGGCCCAATAGTGAAAACAATAAGGCTCATACTCCAGCAGCCCCACATCAAGATGACAAAACAAATGAAGACCAGACTTGGACCAAAGTGTTTTCTCTTCAGCCTGGATCAGTGCATTCACTGTGGTGGATGCAAAATTCAAGAACTCTTTCCTTGCCAATTCCAACTCTTCATGGGTCAAGTTCTCAGAATTATGCAACTTGAAGCCATTATTGAGCTGACCATCATGAGAGAGAGCACTAGTTGAAAAATTCTATTCAGCAATCAAGGATTTGCAAAAGATCAATCAAATTGTTCACCTGATTGAAGCCAGACTGTAAAAATCTTCCACCATGTCAAACTCCCATTGATTGACAGTTTGAAGCTTGTAGGTCCACACTGTGTAGACAGGTTTGGCATCAACAAACATGACTCGGAATTCACCAAGATTTCTCAAGTGGTTGACATAAGGTTGGTAAAACCACCAGGCTTGTGGAATGGTGAGCTGTCAGTTTAGATATGACCACCTTTGTCTAATATCCCCTGGCATCATCTCATCTGAGCCAGTCTCACTGAACCCACACTTTAGAACATCATCATCAGGTATTGCATCCTGAGCCTCCACATCCAGAACCACTGTCACTGGCTGGCTGGTCTTGGTAATGTCATTGGCAATAGCATCAAAGTTGGCAATGAGTGATCTCTTGTCACCATACAGCCTAGTGCTGCCAAAGTTCAGTTCAGTCCAGTTCAGACCTTTTTTTTGTGAACCCTGAACTGAACTGCAAAATTCAGTTCAGTTCAGTTCAGCCTAGGCTATGAATCCTGAACTCTTACTATATAAGGCAATTGGTTCAGTTCAGACATGAATTTGACTGAACTGAACTCTTTAAGTGGTTCAGTTCAGGGTTTGAACTGAGTTCGGATCAGTTCAGAACTGAACTTTGGCAGCACTAGTACAGCCTCAATTCTGTAGGATTAGGCCAGATTGTTGTGACCTGGCACAAGATGTATTTGCTGTGAATGTATGCATTGTAATTGACCTGTGTCAGGCCATACTGTTCATTGCTGAGTGAAAACTCAGTATATAACTTGAATCACGAAACAGATACATACATGTAGAAGATTGTGAAGTCAACACCTCCAATAAAGACATCACTCTCTTTGTACATCCTCCAAAAGTGTCTATATTTTGCAGGTTCATTCATTGGCCACTAAGTCTGAGCCAAAACCATTCCTTGAACCACAAATTCTTGTACAAAAACTCATTCTTATGCTTAAATATAATACCCTCTTCAGCCAGTCATAATCCTCCTCCTCCAGCCCTCACTATGTTGCAAGTCATGAAGTTGCCTCTGCCACAGTTGAATTTCTTGTAGGATCAGCTACAAAGATGATGGAGAGTGGTGTTGATAGGGTCATGAAAGCTGATGCTGGATTTAATGAAGTTGATTGGGCAATAACAGGAGGAGTAGTGGAAGTTGAGGTAACTGATGGAGTAGCAGAAGTTGAGGCAACCAGAGTAATGGCAGAAGTTGATGGGACAGGGATAGCCAAGGGGACAGGGATTGCAGAACTTGAGGGGACAGGAAGAGTGGATCTCAAAGGAACAGGAATAGTGGAACTTGAGGGCACAGGAGGAGTACTGGTTATTGAGGGGACAGGAGGAGCTTGAGGGTGTTGTCAGACTCACTCATAATCCAATACCTCCTGAGGTGTGGGGACTCTGACTTAGACAAGTCTCCTCCCATGTGATGCATGAGCTGGGCAGGCACGAAAGTATAATCTGGACACATAGATGCTGTAGACTTTGTAGCATGGCATGGTAGGGAACTGCCCTCCTTCTTCCAAAGCAAAGACTTGGTAGTCTTGTTTATACAACCACCCTGAACACAAGTATGAGCACAGCATTCAAATCCAGTTTCAACCATGATGATAGTTATAAACTAAGTTATGAGAAGTATTGGGTGATTTGTTTTGGTAGGAGGGTATTGGAGCTGTGGTTTTTGGTTTGGACCTCTCAATTTATACTGTGGTCAACAGGTTTGACACATGATAACCTTTTTTACCAAATTAGGACAGGAGAACATGGTGAACCAATGCAAACCCAGTGAACACTGCCTAAACCTAACCTAACTGAATTCTGCCCACCTGCCTTTTCTCCTCTTCTTCACATTCAATCCTGTTCTCCTGTTGCCATCATTTGACTTTCACCTCCAGTTTCCACTGTCAATCCAAGTGAACCAATTTACAGCACCACACACCCAAAACCATCACTCACTGCCAAGATTCCTTTTATCCTACCTTCTCCATGCTCATCTCCATGCTTAATAATAATCCATCAGCCATCTCTCTTGCCTCCCTCTTACTAAACACCTTGAGCTCTGGCTTCTTGATATTTCCACCCAATACATGCAGTCAGCCAGATTTCAAGTCAAGTGTAATGGCTTAACCAAGGTTTCTGTTAGGCTAATCATCAGACCAGCTCCTTCAGCAAACAGTGTCAGACCAAGAAACAAGAATATTTCATTGACAGAATATGTCAGCTCAGGTTGGATTCCTGAGTATTTTTTAATTTTAGTGAAAAATGCCTCTCAGTGCCCATCTCATGAATCCAATATCCACCAGTGCATGTGGGTCATTCTCTTTCTTTGGCAGAGGGTACTCTCTGTATTTCATCATGACTCAACAAGGCCATGTTTTGCCAATCAGAGCATGGATTTGATCTGTCGAGGTTGGTTTATATGATTGGCCAACAATATGTCACATGTTGATGGGCCCATTGTTATGGTTATTGCCGGATCTGGCTATTGTCCAATTTTGATGCATATGATTGTCCTGATTTGGCATGTCAGTTAATAAGCAAATGCTAGTAAAAAAACTGAGTCATTGAGTCCAATCTATACCTTTTCTTCAGAATTGAAAATTATCACTATACCCTGATAATATTCTAACAGGATAAAAACTACAGAAAACTGTTCAGTAACCACTCTCCAAAACAGTTTGCATGTGTGATAAATAAATCAAGGATCTGATGAGATGGTCTGATATTTTAAAGATCCAAACCTATAGAATAATCGAATTAGGTCCCTGCTGGCCATTTGGTTAGTCATTTCCTAGGTTTCAGCACTCAAGTTGATTACTTTGACTCAATGCAATATAGTATAATGAAATTCAGCTTCTCAACATTACAGCAAATTTAATAGCTATAGGCCATCATGGTGGTTTGATTGCAGCCATAATGACAACAAATACAAATAAACAAAAACAAATGAGATAAGCATGTCCACAGCTAATCACTTTCCAAGGTGGCAGATGGTAGCATTCCCATGATCATAGGGTGAACAGCTTATTGCTGTTATGATTTTCACCTTTTTGCCCCTGTCTTTTGCTTTGACAGCATGTGACATCCATTATATTCCCATGAAGATGTGCCAAGTCCCAGACTCTAATTGGATGATACCTCATTACCAAACCCTCAGGTCGATCCCACATTCTCATTGGACGATAACCCATTACTGACCACAAATAATGACTTGACGATGCATAACCATTCATACACAACCTGGAGCTGAAGGAATCTAAAGACAATACAATCTGAACCTAACCATTCTGTTCTTGTCACAACCCATGACCAGTGTGCATACCCGGAGACAAGAATACTCCATGACCCAACCACTGATCATGCCCAACAATCTGAATACTCTGGTTCTTTGCCAACCAATCCTCCTTGTACCTGATGACCAATCAACTTTCCTATTTCAAAGAAGACCGACATCACATCCTGATCCTCATGGTTACCTTTGACACCCAGCTCATTGCCACAATTGTCATATGTTCCATCGGCATCTCCACCCTTGTGGGCGTCTATATCTATGCAACCTATATTCAGATAATGCAACCTCCCCACAATGACTCAGATATCAGATCCATCATAGTTGCTGACAACCGATGACTCCCTTGACCTTTCTTGGCGGACCATCTTGTTCTTCTTCACATGTCACCTCATTCACCTTTCTTCTCATCAGCTGACCACCGGTGCTCAGCTAACAATCCAAACTCGCATGTATGACAAGTCCCCTTGATGCTCCACAAAGACTTGCATTCCAACATGTTTCATCACCTTTGTGTACCAGTCCACTGGTCGAGAATATCCATACCTAGTTGACATCCCAGTCATCCAGTACCCTGCTGCCAAGAAGGGTTATATGAAGCATTCTTGCTCATCGTACTCAAGAACCACAGTTGCTGGTGTATGATTACTGGTGTTCATTGCATTGCCCCCATCATTGTTCTTCCCCATTCAGTGATTTGCCTTATCCCCTGCCTCCAATGATGAAGCATCACATTCACCTTTCCATCCTGATCCTGGATGCACATACTCATAGTCATATGCTGCTATTGGCCAGGCATCCACTGCCAGTGAAAACCATCAGGAATGCGAACCAATCTTGTCATTACCAGGCCAGGAACTCAGCTGCATGGCATCCACATGGCCACCTCATGTTTATCATGTGCCTGCTGATGCATCGACTCATGGATTGTTTCACCTCCTTACCATGAGGCAACCATGAGGTGCAGGGTCTGGACCCTTGATTGCTCCGAACCATTTCATTGCAATCACTCCTTGAAACCCTGGTGGAAATGCTGTATCCTCAGGACAGCTTTATTGCTTTTTGTTCCCCATATTCATATGTACAGACCCAGTAGTTTGTCTTTCATATCTGTTCACTATTTAAACCTTCATCTTCGAACTCTTCCTCTTTTTCCCTTCCCTTTCCTCACCTTTAGTCTGGTTTCCACCCCCTGGTTCACTTTCCTAGACTCTCTCCCTCCCCCAGACTGCTACTTGCTGTATAGTAGTAGTGGACCATGAATACACCTTCTCTCTTGTGTTTCCTCTGGTCTGATCTTGACTTGGTTTAGTTGGTTGTTGCTGGAGTCTGCTGATCTAGCGATCCATAACACTTTTACTACTTCAACTTATATCTTATAGTATTTGACAATAGTCTTCACTGATATCTGCGCTGTCCAATCTGTTCTAACAGCACAGAGTAGTCTCAGAAACTGTTGGTAAGTGCAATTTCATACAGTTCATGTGATATTGCTAGTATCAACTAAAGAACCTTTTCACCAGCTTCAAAATATCTTTTGCACAGCATCAACATTGTATTAGAATCACCAGCCCTGAGGCTTGAGGGAGATGCAGCACTTTAAAATCATCATGTTGAGCTAGATGTCCAAGCACCTGCTCTGGATCCATCTGCTCTGTGATGTATATGTGCCAACTAGTGGAATATGAAGATGTAACAGTGATACACTAATAGTAGCTATAAAGGGAAGGGAAGATTCCTAACAACTACTATAAGGTGAAATGATATATGCACACTGCGACAGTTGCAAACAACTGTGTGACTTCATGAACATGGTTGTGACAACAATATTGATATTGGAGGGACAAAGACAAAAGGCTCAAGGTTATAACTTGAGAACTAGTACAATAAGTGAGTAATACTTTGATATTGGAACTAAGGGGAGGGAAATTGTTGTGTGTTTCTCTCTGGAGGTAAAGCTAAAGTACATGATCTTTTATACTACAATGATTGGAAAGTCAGAACAAAATATGGGAGATTCAGAACAGTCAGAAATAAAGGATTGAGACAAGGGTAAACATAAGAAAAAACTCTTGGATAAAGGTATATCAATATGAGTGAGTAAGAATGTGAACAATGGGATAAATGATGAAATTGGAACAAAGAAGGAAGAAAGGAATTAATAGGAGGTCAGTGTAATACTTGATATATGATGGAGACATGAAGCGAAGAGTAAATGGTAGGGAATAGCATGGATACAGGTAAACCTGTGGTTTTCAGGCTGCAGGTTGATTGGGTACAGGTACAGTGTCCAAATTAGACAACCCCTGCACAACCATGTACCTGCACCATGGGTTGATGGGTCTTCAAGTGACCCTTTCAGTAAGTTTTTATTCAACTATTCAACACTTATTGACATGTTTTTTGACTTAGGAAATGTAACTACAGGTCTTCAAGGACCACAAATGACAAGACCTACATCACCACCACCCATACAGCAAGAACAACAATGGAGAGTGAGGCCAGGAGGGTGGTGCACCCACCTACCGGGAGCACTTGTCACTAAGCTGGATGTACTCCTAAAGTCCACATGGACTTTTGGCAGACTTTGGCAGGACTTTAGGTGGACTTGGACTGGACTTCTCAGCCAAATCAATCAATTTTAGTCCTTCTAAAGTCCACCTAGAGTCCATATTCAGTCCAGTCCACTAGAGGACTCCTGATGGACTTTTGGTGGACAATCCGGACTTTCATATATGTGGAGTCCATGTGGAGTCCAGCAGGACTCCAACCGGACTTCTGCTAGATTTATTATGTAATGTAATAATAGTATTTAATTTGGGGCGGCATGCCCCAAAATAGATACATGAGTTTTGCCTGTTTATATACATTTGTTTGGCGCACAGACCATTTGTGGCGTGTCAACAAAAATCACATCATGTGACAATCAACAAACGCAAAACCCAACGCCAAACATGCGGAGCAACCCAAACGCGACGCCCACCAGTTGCAGGAACCCGATGAAGCAACACCCACACCCAGTCAGCCCACGCCCACGCCCCGGCCAACGCCAACACCCGCCAACACCCGCCAACGTCCACCGACGCCCACCAATGCCCACCAACACCACCAACACCCACGCCCACCCGCGCAAATGCCAACGCCAACGCCTTCAGCAGGAAAAAGGGACGGTAGCAAGAAAAGGACGCAGCGAGGGGTGGTGCACCCACCCCCGTTGCTACGATAAGTGTTTTTTTTTGTTTTTTGTTGCTATTACTGATACTGACACACACCCCCAGCTCCATGACGCCCGCGAGCGTGGACGCAGCGGCAGCCCCACAGCCCCAGCAGCAACCGCAGCAACCACAACGGCGGCGGCAGCGGCTTGGCAGCAGCAGCAACAGCAGCGGCCGCGGTGAGTTTCCACTCTCTCTCTCCATTCCTCTTCCATTCCCTTCTCCTTCCCCTTCCCCTTTCCCCTTCCCCTTCCCCTTCCCATTCCCCCTCTCATTCCCATCCCCATCCCCATCCCCATTCCCTTCTCCTTCCCTTTCTCCTTCCATTCCCCCTCCTCTTCCTCCTCTCTTTCCCCCTCCCCTTCCTCCTTCCATTCCCCCTCCCCTTCCTCCTTTCATTCCCCCTCCCCTTCCTCCTCTCTTTCCCCCTCCCCTTCCTCCTTCCATTCCCCCTCCCCTTCCTCCTCTCTTTCCCCCTTCCCCCCTTATTTCCCCCCAACCCTTCCCCCATTCTTTCCCCTCTTTCCCCCTCTTTCCCCCTCTTTCCCCCTCTTTCCCCCCTCCCTGCCTCCCCCTTACCCATTTTTTCCCCTCTATCCACCCCCGCTGCTTCATGGTATGTTTTTGCCATGGATTTTATTCTCATAATACAGCATGCGACACCACACCACCACGATCACCACCACCACCACACCATCGTCACCATCACCACCACCGTCACCACTACGAAACCACCAAAAACAGCCAACAAGTCTGACCCGCCCGTTGTCGCGTGCACAACGTGTATGACGCATCAGGACACCACCACAACCTGGACGCAACCGAGGCGGAACGCACACGTTGTACGCGTGCGTTTCACCAGGACTATGCGCATGACGCGTTGATACGCATCATACGATCCTATGCTCCGAATACGCAAATCGGATGTACTATACCTCTTCATCGACCACATCCCGATATCTCACGATCTTACGAACGTCTGCAAACTCTTCCGACACCTCTCGACAACTTCGATCGCTTCCGAACTAGTCGCAGCACCAAGACAAAGCCATCTCGTATCGGACCGATCCCGCCTTTATCGGAGGTTCATTCCCCCTATCCCATCCACCTCCTACCTCACTTTCGATCATTTTGGACGTATTTTCATATTAGTTTCTCTTTCTTATTCAATTTACCTTTCATCTTCCTTTGTTCTTTGTTCTTCATCTTATGTTTCACCTTCTGATTCCTTTATCCCCTTCCCCTTTTAGTATCATTACTACTCCTTTCTATTGATCTTTATACCGTTCCGATCCTCCGATCAAAGTAGTATAAAGAGATTTAGTTTAGATACATAGACAGAGACAGAACCCCCTCCTACTTCAGACAGAGAAATCTACGACTTTCCTCCCCTTCTATCTTAGTCTCAGAGCTATAAGAGCTCCCCTTTAGCTTCGAACTCAAGTTATAGTCTTGAGTTTGTCTATACTCGTCACCCGATATCGATATCTTCGTCGCGACCGTGTTCGCGAAGTCGCACAGTTGATCGCAACTGTCGCACGTACGTTCGCATCGTTCGGAAACTTTATAGTAGTTTCTATCTCCCTCTATACATTTCTAAGTGTAGTAGACATCTTCGCCTCCTCACATTCACCTAATAGGTAGTTTGTTTGGGGATCTCCCCCTTTACAGACTCCTATAGCGTATCAGCGTCGGGACACCACCACCACCACCTGGATGCAACCGAGGCGGACTGGGCCTTGCAGCCCCCTGCTCCCCAATCCCACCTCGCAATGAGGCTGGCCACATCAATTGATGTGTGCGGCTCTCTCAAGAGGTCAGAAATGGAGCAGGGCAACTCACCTGCCCCCCACTCCCACCTCGCGAAGGTGCCGGCTACGTCAAGGCTCTCACGCAGTCTCGGTTCAGTCCGAGTTTGGACCAAACCAAACCGATCGAAACGGTTTTGATCAGTTTCGGTCTGGTTCCTTGAAATCTTGGCAGGAACCGAATGGTTCGGTCTCGGTTTGGGGCAAAAAGGCCAAAAACCAGACCAAACCAAACTTCCCCAACACTATGATGGATCCCAATTGCTGTTGATTGAACTGGTTTGCTATGCTGATGCTGATTGGGGATTCAACCCACACAGGAAGTCAATAAATGGATATATCTTCACAATAGGAGGTGGTGCCATTGTAATGTGTAGTTCAGGTCTAGTACCAGAATATGATACTAGATGGGTGTCAGCTAGAAAGTGACAGAGGCATAGTCAGTGAATCCTAGTCAGTTGTAGAAATCTGAAGATAAATATATGAAAGATGATAGTTTCTGAGTGGGTTGAAGTCAGATCAACAAGAGTAATGATGTTAAAGCAAGGCAGAAACAGCAGAGAACATGAAAAAAAGAAAGAGTTGTGATTTGGAGAGGGAAGTACAAGTCTACAGAACTATGAGGGGTATGAGTCTCTGGGTCTGGATATCTCTCTCTTACTGACTACAAGTCCTTTTATACTACAAATGTTCAGGTGCAACATTGATCAGAATTGGTGTGAGTAGGGGGCCAGTGTAGCATGTGGATATGATGGGTGTTCTGGGTGCTAGTGGTTGAACAAAGAGGGGTTGTCATATTTGGTTGCAAGTTCAATTCTGGGTTTGTTTGGAACTGGTTGGTACTTGGAGGCAGATAGTATGAGTACTTGCAGATTAGGATAGAGTGGGCAGGTGAGTGCCAAGATGAGATGGCTGCCCACCAGGAGTTGGCAGGACCTCTAATCGTCACCCCTCTTTGGACAATGCTCAACTTTTTTTTACATCAGAGTCTACTTCAAGATGATCTCAAAATTACCCCCTGCTAGTTTCTTTATTTGATTATACATGTTAATCAGGCACTGCCACTCCAGAGTGGTGCTTCAGGGCTGGTAGCAGTTAATGGCGTTAAGGATCAGGCATGATGTTGCTGAATGAGCAGCAAGCACAGCTTCATATGTGACTGTATCATAGGTTAGATGGTACAAATGAACAGTGAAAAAAAATGTCCTTACTAGAAGACCTGGAACACAACATCAGCACCCACACCAAGTTGCAGGGCAAAAGTCTCCTTGTGTTCATCAATGAAGGCATTGTGGTTACCACCATATCAAAACTCCCTCAATCATTAGATCCAACAACCAGGCAGCAATATCAATTTCCCATCATCCCAAATACCATGTGAGGACCAAACACATCGACATTGACCTTTATTTCCTGCAAGACTATTTTGAAGATGGAACAATCAAGCTAAACTACATACCTTCAAGCAAGAACCTTGCAGATCTATTCATCAAGAAGCATTACTGAAGCCAGTGCATCAAGTATGAACAAGATTGATTGGGCTCTTGCCTGGCCAAGGGGGAGTGTTGGAAGAATAGATGTCCAGGCAAGACAAACACCACCATGTGACCTTGGATTAGGATGCAATCCACTCATACTGCAATTTCATAGCATTGGTGTCACAATTTTCACCTTTTTGCCCCTGTCTTTTGCTTTGACAGCACATGACACCCATTGACCACTACTAGTGGGGTGTGGGCCATTGCTTTGCATGGCAAGTTACTCATCCCTTTTTGGCAATGAGAACATCAGGTATATTAAGACTGAGCATATATGAACACTGCAACATTATTACCACTGCATGATAGTAAACCAATCTTTGCAAAGTCATCTATGTGCCCTTCATTACCATAAAAACAATACGATTTATATACCATCCTGAACACACAACTCTGTTGACAAATTTGCAAGTTGTAACACTTTCAGTTAACCCAATTCTCTAGCAGTTTGTTGTAATTCTTTCTATATGAAGATGCAGCTAAGAGCTATAAAATGTGCTGGTCTTCCCAGGGGCTGAATATTGGTCCCTGGGCTCTAGCTTGGGCAATCTTGGTCCATTGACCCAGGGATGTGCTGTAGATGGACATACAATGGTTTTACAGGTAGTTGCTAGAACAATAAATATCAGGAAAAAATATAACACCTCCCAAGCCCATTATGAACAGTGTTCAGCCTTTTGTCAAGTGTTCGACAGAGGTTTCCCAGTCGTAAAGAATTAATAAAATGCAAGAAATGTAATCACAATCTCTTACCTACACTCTAGATGGTTATGGAATTTCTTTATGGCAGGTGTGCAACAGAACCAATGCAATCAATGTCATGCCAATGTGTTAACCATGCTGTAGATGGTTGTACACCTGTCTCATGGCTAGTTGATAGGAAAACAACTACAACAAAAATGCATAACAGCACTCACCCTTGTTGAGCAGTCTTCAGACTGTTGGACAACTGTTGGACAAAGCTTTCCCAGTCATGAGCAATTCAATACATACAAGAAATGGCCTCAATTTTGGTCAAATTGGTTGTGGAATTCTTTTGTCATCCATTAGTAGGACAACAGATCTCATGACCATTTGTTACATAGGTTGTAGATAGTTATACTACCCCTTTCCAGCCAGTGTTCAGCCTCTTTGACAACTGTTCCACAATGTTTTCCAAGTACTTAGATTTCAAATAAATATAACATTGTCACAAACCATTGTCAAACAGCCTGTACATAGATGTGCATTTTTTTTACAGCCAGTTGGTCAGAAACTCAATACAGGAAACATGTAGAAAACTTGCAACACCCTGGCTGAATGATGTTTCACACATGTTCAGCAGTGATCTTTCACAGATTTTATACCAAGTAACCACAACAACTTGCCTGAACACATGTCAACTTATTTATGCAAGATTTGTATGGCCCTTTAATAATAAATTATAGGAATATTACCCACTTGTCAAATCATTCAGCGAGTGTTTCAATAATGGGTAATAGCATCTGGGTTATCAATCCACTGAGTGTGCTGCCATTCTATAATTTCCCATTCTCATATAGTTCTGAATGTATTTGCTTCCATTTAATTGACAAGATGGCTTGCAATTATTAGTGGAGCTCATTCCAACTGGAGCTGAGCTTTTATTGTTGCTACTGCTTCGGACAACATTCTCACAACCACATGGCAGATGCTCATACAATTTTTTGATAACAAAAGAACTGGAAATATATTGTGGACAAGATACTGCACCATTGACAAATAATGTTCAGACTGTTCAAGAATGCTTGTATATGCACTGGAAATCACATAAGTACAACAATGTGGTGAAGTTATATCAACAAGTCTGTACATTGTTGTACAATTTACATGGCTAATTTGAAACCAAATAAAATGCAAGAAAAGTGTGGAACATTTTCATTGACTTGCAGAACATCACTGATTGCATTTGCACATTCTGACCTTGTAAACATGCCATCTTACCTATTCTAATTTTAGACACACTTTTATGCACTCCACCTATTCCCCACACTCATCTGATGCACAGCGCATCACTTTACAACTTTGCAGTTCTTCTACTATCTCTTCACTCGCACATTGCACCACTCCAACAGACATCACACTAACTTTCTAGCTTAGTCAAGCATTTAGTGCTCAACTCAGCTCATCTCTGACATCATCTGATCCTATGTAGGCCCTGTGCATGGCTGCACTTTAACTAGTTGTCAAATAGTGGATTTATCAGACTGTTTCACACAGTTAGGGGTATTATTCTAAATACTATTCTTCAAATACTTTCTATGCATCTCATCTTGTCTCACTTATTGACCCTATTGCACCATTGCTCCACCTTCATTTCACATGTAGCTAGCTTGTCTTTTCCTAATTTCATAATAGCTACACCATGGCAACCCTATCATATAAATACTCACTGTACTTAGCATACAAAGAGAGAATACTACCTCCTTTGCCCCAGCTCCTTTTTGACTGCATCCCTGAGTCTCCCTTCATCTCTGAGTCTCCCTTCACCTATGATGGCTGTGAAACACTATGAATGACCATAGAGTACATTTATAATAATCTTTTTTATCATTATAAAGTTGAAGTCATGGTAGAGAGAAGTCATGGAGACTCACTGTAAGCATTGATATACCTTCACAGAATGTTGTTTGCAAATGTATTCCAATAGTTATTCTCAAAATACTCAATAAAACCAGTGAAAACTTTGTAAATTGGCTTTATTTGAAGTCAACAAGTAAAAGAATGAAAGCAGAGTGCTGAAAGTGTTTAAAAGTGTATGCAAGCCATCTCCACATTGTTGATAGTATTTCAAATTTTTGCTTCAAAACATTTTGTAGTACTGCTTCAAAGCTTTTGTAGTAGTGCTTCAAAACATTTTGTAGTAGTGCTTCAAAACCTTTGTAGTATTGCTTCAAACTTTTTGTAGTAGGCTTCAAAATGTTTGCAGTGAGCAGGGATAAGCAGGACTGCCCATGGGATCATGGGGCTGGCCCATTATTATTGTCAAGACAAACATGGTCTTCCCTGGGACCATGGGTGAGACCACTATACTACTGCTTGGGGATGACCTTGGTCATGTTGATTCTCTTGTGCACTTGACACAAATCAATGCCACAGCTATCTACAGCCTACTTGACAGATGTTGACAATATCTCTGGTATGTATTTAGTTTTTTGTAACTGGTAAACCTCTGCCAAACAGTTGATGAACAGGTCTAGTGTTGCCTCAGACCAGTCGACCAGGAAAAGCTGATCCCGGTCCTGAACTTTTGATGTACAACCAGGGGTTTCCTAGGGTCTTATTTTGTAGCCCTGGTCCATGGCTACAAAATAAGACCCTAGGAAACCCCTGGTTGTACATCAAAAGTTCAGGACCGGGATCAGCTTTTCCTGGTCGACTGGTCTGAGGCAACACTAAACAGGTCAAACACTGTTCATCAGGGGTCTGGGAGCTGTGACAGATTTTGCATATATTTATTTGCCTAAGAACTAGCCATAACACAGTTGTACTGTACACCCATTGCAACATATCTGAGATGTGGGCATGACATTGGTTGAATTGATTCTCAAACCCACTGGGCATGAGTAAATTCCACAGCCATCTACTGCATATTTGACAGATGTTGACAACATCTCTTGTATTTGTTTAATTTCTTATGACTTGGAAGCCCCTGCTGAACAGTTGACAAACAGCCTAACAGCGTTTGACAAGGGTGTGTAAGCTCATACAGAATTTGCTTATATTTATTTCCTTACCAACTAGTCATACAACTGTTGTACAACCATCTATAGCATATTTAATACATGGGCATGGCACGGATGAATTGATTCTCTCATCCACTGGCCACAAATAAATTCCAGAGCCATGTACAGCCCACAATTTGGATGGATGTTGAAGGTTTTTGCTGTACTTGTTTAATTTCTGATGGCCTGCAAATACCTGTTGCACAAGGTGAATGAATGACAATCTAGCCTGGTCAATAACTGTTCAGGAGAATTTTCCTATTCATGAGAAATCAAGATAATTGCATGCAATGTCATCAATATCTGTATGATATACTGGCAATGTTTGTGGAATTTATTGGTAGCCAGTGGATAAGAGGATCAGTACAACCAATCTCATGCCATGTGTTCGATATGCCATATATGACCATACAAGTGTTGTATGACTAGTTGGTAAGGAAATAAATATAAGCAAATTCTGTATGAGCTTACAAAGGCTTGTCGAACACCGTTCGACCCGTTCATCAACTGTTCGGCAGGGGTTTCCCAGTCATATAAAATAAAATAAATGTAACAAACATCATCAGCATCCATCCAATATGCTGTCAATCGCTGTGGAATTTATTTGTAGCCAGTGGACAACAGGATCAATACAACCGTGCCATGCCCATGTAGTAAATATGTTATAGATGGCTGTACAACAGTTGTATGACTAGTTGGTAAGGAAATAAATATAAGCAAATTCTGTATGACCTTACACACCCTTGTTGAATGCCATTCAGCTGTTTGTCAACTGTTCAGCAGGGGTTTCTCAGTTATAACAAAGTAAATAAATCCTACAAATGTCGTCAACATCCAACTAATATGTTGTCAATGGCTGTGGAATTTATTTGTGGCCAGTGGATGAGAGAATCAATTCATCCGTGCCATGCCCATGTATTAAATATGCTATAGATGGTTGTACAACAGTTGTATGACTAGTTGGTAAGGAAATAAATATAAGCAAATTCTGTATGAGCTTACAAAGGCTTGTCGAACACCGTTCAACCCATTCGTCAACCGTTTGGCAGGTGTTTCCCAGTCATAAAAAATAAAATACCTGCTACAAATGTCATCAGCATCCATCTAATATGTTGTCAATGGCTGTGGAATTTATTTGTGGCCAGTGGATAAGAGAATGAGCACAAACAATGTCATGCACATGTGTTAGATATGCTACAGATGACCCTACAACAGTTGTATCAGACCAATCCAGACCAAGCTCCATTGTAATTCAAGACTAATACAAGCAACAAATGTTCAACTTTGTTTGAAAGTCTGTATGCCATCCCATCATGTGAGTTCTGGAGTTTCTTCTTACTACACTTCCTACACTCAATTAACCAAGCAAGTTGTGAGAGTGGAGCTCATTCCACATTCCGAATTCAGCAGCTCTGACAAATTCTGTAGCTGTGATCCAGCTACCTTATTGTTCTTACTGATTAGGACAACAAGTTCTCACAGTTACAAGAGGAAAAATTCACACAGTTTCATAATTATTCCCAGGACTTCAAATTTGTTCCCACAGTTTGTTAAATTTATTCCCATGGCTTGGCGAATTGGCGTTTGTGGCGTTTGCAACCCTGAACTGAAAACTGACTGTATACAAAACGATTCCCTAATAGGGATTTGTAACATTCCCACAGAGATGTGACAAGTCCCATGCTCTGATTGGACGATACCTCATTACGAAACTCTTGGGTCAATCCCATGCTCTCATTGGATGATACCCTGTTACTGACCACACATGATGACTTGAAGATGCATAACCATTCATGCACAACCAGAACCTGAAGGAACCTGAAGATGATACAATCCGAACCTGACCATTCAGTTCTTGTCACAACCCATGACCAGTGCACATACCCAGAGACAAGAATACTCTGTGACCCAACCACCGATCATGCCCAACAATCAGAATACTCTGGTTCTCCACCAACCGATCATATGTCAAAGCCCATATGCTTATGACATTGTTATTGTTCTTTCACAATTCACATACACTGTTCCTTGTGCCTGTCACAGATGGATGAATAGCCTTGTGCCTGATGACCAATTGACTTTCCTATTTCAAAGAAGACCAACATGTCATCCCAATCCTCATGGTTACCTTTGACACCCAGCTCATCGCCATGATTGTCATATGTTCTATTGGCATCTCCACCCTTATGGGCGTCTATATCTATGCAACCTATATTCAGATAATGCAACCTCCCCACAATGACTCAGATATCAGATCCATCATAGTTGCTGATAGTGTTGGGGAAGTTCAGTCTCAGACCAATCCAAACCCAGTTTAGACCGAACCAAAACCACTGGTCTTGGTTTTGGTTTGGAGATAGGGTATAGCACAGGTTTGGGTGTAAATGTATGAAACAAAATATTGATATTGTTGGAATTACTTGGACTTTGGGTGAGTTATGGGTCTTGAAAATCCTTGGCAAACCTGTGTCCATCATTTCCTTCATTATCCACACTGTATACAATAGATAAAACCCATAAAATATCGCATATAGCCTCAAATGATAAATTCACCCCCTGCCATATCCACGTTTTTGCGTACATTATACCCGCGGGTTTAAACCCGTTAAACCCGTCGCATTGTGTGCCAAATAGTGCCTTTCATATTGCACAATTATATCCAACACTTTGTAGCCATCTTATTTAACATAAAACGGACTTTTTCTCCCTATACCGCAAAGTGAATACATGTAAATTGAGCCTATCAACTTCAAAACAAATTGCAGGATCAAAAACCCGCGGGTTACCCGTGCCGAACCCTATTTGGAGATTTCCAATGGAGACCAAACCATTCAGTCTCCGGTTTGGGGATTTGGCTGCAGTTCAAACTCGGTTCAAACTCAGTTTGAACCAAAACCGATTAACGTCGGCCAGCAAGCTCACCCCCCTTCCACAACATCTTGAACAGCCCCCAATCAAGGATCGAGTGCCAAACCATTTACTATTCTTTCCTTATTGTTGAACATGACATGGCACTACCAACACCCCACAACCAACACCACAACCACAACCACAACCACCACACAGTCAACACCAGTCCAAGCCACCCAATGTTGCATACACAACACATCTGACCCGTCAGGCACCACCACCACCACCACCATGCATTACCACCACCACCATCATGTGTCCATCGAAAATGGCCAACATGGTCAACCCAGCACACATGTACAACACGTGTGACACCTCAGGGCACCCATGGAGAGGCCCATGTGTGGCTCAATGCCAGTGCAGGGTGTGCCAGCACCCCAGCACCCCAATCCCACCTCGCAAGCAGGCTGGCCACATCAATTGACGTGCGCAGCACTGTTGCAAGGTCAGAATGGTGCAGGGGGACTGGCCACTAGCGGTTTGCGGTTCAGACCGGGTTTGGACTGAAACCAAACTGATGCAAATGGTTTGCATAGGTTTCAGTCCAGTTTGGAGATTCTGGGGTGGAAACCCGACCATTCGGTTTCCAGTTTGGGCAACAAGGCCCCAAACTGGACCAAACCAAACTTCCCCAACACTAGTCTGATGTTGCCGCTGCCCGTTGCCATGGCACTACTGCTGCTGTTGCCGCTGCTGTTGCTGCTGCTGGGGTTGCCATGAGGCTGCCATGTTGGGTCATGGAGCTGAGGGGTGTGTGAGCACTCAACAAACATGGAGCAAGTAAAAAAAAACTTATCTTAGCAGTGGGGGTGGGCACACCACCATCCTGCTGTGTCTGTTATTGTCCTTGTCCCCGTCATCATTGTCCTTGTCATCCTTGTGATCTCATCGTCCTCGTCCTCGTCGTTGTGGTGGTGGTGGTGGTGGTGGTGGTGTCCTCAGTGCATGGTGTTGTTGGTGCTGGTGACGCATGGGTTGGTAGGTTTTGTCTGAGCCAGAGATGTGTGACCGCAGTTGTTGATTGGCACCCAGTGACCAAATAAAGTCACATGGTCCGTGTGCCATATAAACCCCTATATAAGTGGTTCAAAACCCTGTCGATCCCCTCAAAAAAATTATATCGTAGTATTTAATTAATACAATTAATTAAAATATATTATTATGTGCCCCTTGCCCCCCCTGGCTCCTTGCAATCCCAGGCCCATGTCAATTGATGTGGTGCTGCAGCTTGTAAGGAATTTGAGAGGCAGTTCACGGTTCAAACCGCATTTGAATGCATCCCAAATGCATCCAAACTGTTTGACATGGTTCCAGTTCAGGTTTGGCCAAAGGCTGAACCGAACCAGCAGTTTCAGTTTCGGTTTTCCAAAAAAGTCAGAAAACCGGACCAAACCAAACTTCGGCAACACTGTCATGGTTACCTTTGATGCCCAACTCATCACCACAATTGCCATATGTTCTGTTGGCATCTCCACCCTTGTGGGCATCTATGTCTATGCAACCTATATTTGGATGACAAGTCCCCTTGATGCTCCATGAAGACTTGTACTCTGATATGTTTCAACATTATCACATACTGCTCTGTTGGTTCAGTCAATTGCTGTCATCTTACTCAATCCCCAATGATCCAACTAATCTCCCTGATCACACCATGAAGGGACATACTGTGCATGTGTATCCACAACCCCAGTTCCTGGGCAGTTCCAACAAGTCTCCACTTGACATGACATCATGGACTTCATACAATGACAAACACAACATGACTACTGACTTTACCAGTGGTTGTATAGTAACAGTCAGTTGTCTGACCCTCTATCATCTTTCCTCTATGACATGGACTACTCCTTTGCCATCTCAGCTCAATAGTAATCAGTCAGGTGACCAGTATCCTGATTACTCGCGATATCCCACAATGTCAAGCAATACTGTGCATTACCACTACCTCGGTTTAATGTGATTAGCATATGTTCCATGACAGGTTCTTGAACCATTGGAACATTACACTGCAGTACCATTGTTTTGGTTTAGGACATGTGATCCAGTTGGACAGATGGACATGCTGCATCCTCCTGGGAGTCTTATTGTTCTTTCCATTCTCCATTTATATATACTGACCCAGTAGCCTGTGTTTCATGGCAATTCCCTAACCTTTTTGTATTTAAGCCGGTACCATTGAGCTATGTCCTCTTTTCCTCTTCTTCATGTTTAGTCTGGTTTCCTCCCCCTGGTTCACTTACCTAGACTTCCTCCCTCCCCTGGACTGCTACTTGTTGTATAGTTGTAGTTGACCATAAATACACCTTTTTCCTTGTGTTTCCTCTGGTCTAATCTTGACTCAGTTTAGTTGGTTGTTGCCAGAGCCTGCTGATCTAGCAATCTGTAACAGAAGAGGCCTGTTGACAATGAAGCCACTGACACAATCCCAGCTGTATTGATGTGCTGGGCCAAGTGACGGCCTGTGGCAGCTTTTGGCCCGGCTTGAGATCCAAAAAGCCAAAGCCAAGCTGCAAGGCTGGGGCTTTATGCTGGTATGCGGACAACTCATATCTATGCTAGCTAAAGTTGCAAATTGTAGTTCCTGTGCAGGTATCCCAAATTGTTACACCCACAGTGGGTCACGGGTTGGTCACCTCCACCACCAACTCAAATAACCAGAACCATGACCGAGCGGGCGACAAGACCTCAGCCGCACCAACGTCAACCATGGAGGGAGGAAAATGGCCGGAAGGTGGTGCTCCCACCACCCAGTGCCTCCAGTACGTGCCTGTCCTCTCTCTTGTCCACCTGGTGCTAACAAATAAATTTCCTTGTGGCAATTACGTGATGATGGCGACAACAACTGTGGAAACAACACACTGAAGCGATGATATGCTATAGGAGGCTGTAAAGGGGGAGATCCCCAAACAAACTACCTATTAGGTGAATGCGAGGAGGCGAAGATGTCTACTACACTTAGAAATGTATAGAGGGAGATAGAAACTACTATAAAGTTTCCGAACGATGCGAACGTACGTGCGACAGTTGCGATCAACTGTGCGACTTCGCGAACACGGTCGCGACGAAGATATCGATATCGGGTGACGAGTATAGACAAACTCAAGACTATAACTTGAGTTCGAAGCTAAAGGGGAGCTCTTATAGCTCTGAGACTAAGATAGAAGGGGAGGAAAGTCGTAGATTTCTCTGTCTGAAGTAGGAGGGGGTTCTGTCTCTGTCTATGTATCTAAACTAAATCTCTTTATACTACTTTGATCGGAGGATCGGAACGGTATAAAGATCAATAGAAAGGAGTAGTAATGATACTAAAAGGGGAAGGGGATAAAGGAATCAGAAGGTGAAACATAAGATGAAGAACAAAGAACAAAGGAAGATGAAAGGTAAATTGAATAAGAAAGAGAAACTAATATGAAAATACGTCCAAAATGATCGAAAGTGAGGTAGGAGGTGGATGGGATAGGGGGAATGAACCTCCGATAAAGGCGGGATCGGTCCGATACGAGATGGCTTTGTCTTGGTGCTGCGACTAGTTCGGAAGCGATCGAAGTTGTCGAGAGGTGTCGGAAGAGTTTGCAGACGTTCGTAAGATCGTGAGATATCGGGATGTGGTCGATGAAGAGGTATAGTACATCCGATTTGCGTATTCGGAGCATAGGATCATATGATGCGTATCAGCGACAACGACAACGATGATGATGACATGAGGACCACCAGTCAACATTGGCTCTGTGCAACCCCTGAGCCATCTCCACCTCACGAACACGCACGAACCGCGTCAATTGATGTGTGGACGTCATTCACGAGGTATCTGGCGAGGTGTTATGGATCGCTAGATCAGCGGGCTCCAGCAACAACCAACTAAACTGAGTCGAGATCAGACCAGAGGAAACACAAGGAATAAAGTGTATTCATGGTCAACTACTACTATACAACCAGTAGCAGCCCAGGGGAGGGGGGAGGGCTAGGTAAGCGAACCAGGGGGTGGAAACCAGACTAAACGTGAGGAAAGGGAAGGGAAAAAGAGGAACAGTTCAAAGATGAAGGTTAAAATACAAAAGAGTTAGGGAAATGCCATGAAGACAGACTACCGGGTCTGTAGGTACAAATAGAGAGAGATGTAAGAACAATAAAGCTGTCCTGAGGATACAGCATTTCCACCAGTGTTTCAAGGAGTGATTGCAAGGAAATGGTTCAGAGCAATCAAGGGTCCAGACCCTGCGCCTCATGGTTGCCTCATGGTAAGGAGGTGAAAGGATCCATGAGTGGATGTGTCAGCGGGCACATGATGAACATGAGGCAGCCATGTGGATGTCATGTGGTTGAGTTCCTAGCTTGGGAATGATGAGATTGGTTCGTCTTCCTGATGGTTTGCATTGGCAGTGGATGCCTGGCCAATAGCAGCATACGACTAGGAGTATGTGCATGCAGGATCGGGATAGAAAGGTGAATGTGATACTTCATCATTGGAGGCAGGGGAGAAGGTGAATCACTGAATAGGGAAGGGAAGAACCATGCAATGAACACTGGTAATCATACACCAGCAACTGTGGTTCCTGTAGTACGATAAGCAAGGGTGTTTCATATAACCCTTCTTGGCTGCAGGGTACTGGATGACTGGGATGGCGACTGGGTATGGATATTCTCAACCAGTGGACTGGTACACAAAGGTAATGAAACATGTCGGAATGCAAGTCCTTGTGGAGCATCAAGGGGGCTTGTCATACATGCGAGTTCGGGTTGCTAGCTGAGCACCGACGGTCAGTTGATGAGAAGAAAGGCGAATGAATGTAGAGGTGACGTGTGAAGAAGAACAAGATGGTTGGCCAAGATAGGTCCAAGGAGTCATCGGTTGTCGGCAACTATGATGGATCCGATGTCTGAGTCATTGTGGGGAGGTTGCATTATCCGAATATAGGTTGCATAGATGTAGACGCCCACAAGGGTGGAGATGCCAATAGAACACATGACAATCGTGGCGATGAGCTGGGCGTCAAAGGTAACCATGAGGATCGGGATGACGTGTCAGTCTTCTTCGAAATAGGAAAGTCAATCAGTCATCAGGCACAAGGCTATTCATTCGTCTGTGACAGGCACAAGGAACCGTGTAGGTGAATTGTGAAAGAACAATAACAATGTCATGAGCATATGGGTGTGGACATATGATCGGTCGGCAGAGAACCAGAGTATTCCGATTGCTGGGTATGATCGGTGGTTGGGTCATGGAGTCTTCTTGTCTCCGGGTATGCACATCGGTCATGGGTTGTGACAAGAACGGAATGGTCAGGTTCAGATTGTATCGTCTTTAGGTTCCTTCAGCTCCTGGTTGTGCATGAATGGTTATGCACCGTCAAATCATCCAATGAGGACATGGGGTCAACCCGAGAGTTCGGTAACAAGGTATCGTCCAATCAGAGCGTGGGACTTGGCACATCTTCGTGGGAATGTATGGGTGTCACGTGCTGTGAAAGCAAAAGACAGGGGCACAAAGGTAAAAATCGTAACACGAGGAGGGATGACAAGGACGATGACAAGGATGCCTGTGTCCATCAACATGGGGGGTGATTACCCACTGGAAACACCTCATGAATGATGAGCACCCATGTCAATTGACATGGAGACTACGTGCGCGAGGTTGTGGGTGATCACAGCCCCATCATCTCACTCACAGACCCCTCGCCCTCTCGTTCTCTACCCGTTCTCTACCCGTTCTCTACCCACAGCCAAAAGCCGTGGCTCAGGCCAAAGCTGGCCAAAGCCAAGCCGTCACTGGCGGCTTTGGCCTGGCCTGACCTTTTCAAAAGCTGGAGCCACCTCAGGCCAGGCCAAAGCCACGGCTTTCAGGCCAAGCCAGGCCGGAACATCACTACCCAGCTGACTCTACCTTTGGGGCAATGGGCATTATTGGTAGTGGCTGGTGGGGAAGTCCTGAGGGACCTCCCAGATGGGATGTGCAGATCACTCAGGATGGTATGGATGTCCACAAACAGATGTGGCTACTGAGTAGATCCAACCATGGGAACATGATCACATGACTGACCAGGGACACATGGCAACAGCCAAGGTAGGTGGCAGCCTGGGGCATTACAGAAAGTGGGAGCAGGTGAGACAAGATGGTGGTGATCGGACATCCAGAATAGGGATTGGGGTATCCTCAAGTGGAATATGAGAGAACAATTTGTCTACTTGAGGGGGTCAACACCCCATAAATAGAGCAATGGTTATCTGAGGGTTAAGTTCAGTATATGAGTTATTGGAGGACCCTGACTGTGCCAATGTTGCCTTTTATGGACATTTTTATGATAATATATTTTACAAAGTTGTATAAATGTCTGCAGGAAGTCACCCAATACCTTCATTGCAACTTGCATTATTATAATGTTGCCATCTTGAATGTAGAAATATATCTATATCTACAGCAGTCTAGTGACAATTTAATTACAGCCATTTGAAGCAAGCTTGACACTTTTTGAAAAATTTTGATCAATTGAAACAATATGGACTTAGTGAAATTTTCTGTGCTCTACTTTATATCTCATGAAATACTGCATGGATTAACATGGTTATGGAGGGAAAGTTATATTATTTCTTAAGGGCTATCTACTGCTGTAATTACATTTGGACAATATTTAGTGTTTGGTGACTTGTGGATAAAACAAAGGGTAAACCAGTACATTTTGACTCTCAAAATGATTTAGTCAAATTATGGCATCAAATGAGCTCCTATGAAAAAGATTGTAGGGAGGAAATTGTTCATTTTCTCAAGGGCTAAAAGTACATATACCGTGTTTTTCTTTATTTTTGTCTTTTGAGCCCATAATAATAATTCTTGTGGCATTTCATGTCTAATGCACACAATCATAGTATAGATGAAATATTGCTTCAAAGGATACAAACAAACAAAAACACGGTATATGTACTTTTAGCCCTTGAGAAAATGAACAATTTCCTCCCTACAATCTTTTTCATAGGAGCTCATTTGATGCCATAATTTGACTAAATCATTTTGAGAGTCAAAATGTACTGGTTTACCCTTTGTTTTATCCACAAGTCACCAAACACTAAATATTGTCCAAATGTAATTACAGCAGTAGATAGCCCTTAAGAAATAATATAACTTTCCCTCCATAACCATGTTAATCCATGCAGTATTTCATGAGATATAAAGTAGAGCACAGAAAATTTCACTAAGTCCATATTGTTTCAATTGATCAAAATTTTTCAAAAAGTGTCAAGCTTGCTTCAAATGGCTGTAAGTAACTACAATTTTTGGGTGAATACTATTCATTTGATTGGAAAGGGCAAGGATATGTCATGCAAAGCAACACCCCTCTAGTACAGGTCACTGGTACATTTTGGGGACAACAGAATTCAACTTGGTGCTTATGATCAAACAAGTTATCTTTATTCCCTTCACATATATATTTGCCTATTGATACAAGTATTACACACAGTCCAATGTGGAGGTGTCACAGCCTCAAAGATTGTACGCGGCAATGTGACGCATAATCATTAACGTAGCCAACACTTCTAGACTCCCCAACTCGTTAATCTCTCAGCATAACCAGGATGATGAGAAACTTACCGATGGCAAGGTGAGGATATGCCTCGTCCAATGTAAGCATACAACCCGACGACTCGCTATACTCGGGTTCCTCTGGAATCTTAAGACTGTAGTACGCGACGAGATAACCATTCGAGGTGGTGCACTAAATATATATAAATAAATAACATGAAAGGTTCAGGTCACGGTGAATTGTTACCCACAGTCCATTCTTGATCGTTCCTAACACGCCAGTTCCATTGATAATCTTGGCCATCTGATGCCCTGAACCTTCGCGTCTTCGAGCTGAGTAAGACGAGACGGTCGGGATCCAGAAGAGAAAGCAGTAACTAAATGACCGCACCTTGCCAAGGCTGACGGCTTTGACAAATAATTCTTCATGGACAAATGACCCTTCTGAACCCCAAAGCACACGGTCCCAAGCGAGTTATTTGGACCAAAGTCAAGCGCGAACTTTGGCTGCGAGTACGCGCAATTGGAGGAGGAAGAAGTGGTGTCATAAATCATATATGCCGTGTGCGCCAAGTCCCGAGCTGTTTGCCTCCAGCTGAGACGCAAGCGGTCGTGGATGTCAACGAAATCAGAACTAGTGAGCAGGCCGGTCTTGTCCTCGAGAAAATATGGCATGCCATAGCTCGTCATGATTTAGGAGCAGAGTGTTTTGTACTGGACTTCGGTGGCTTACGACAAAGGAATGAAAGAGGATGGGTGATGTTCGAAGGACCCGAGAAAGACAAGAAAAAATGTCGAGTATTTCTAGTCATTTCGATCCACAACTATATGAAGAAATTGGGAGGAGAAAGGAATGAATATCCCAATATTTGGATTTGATGCGGGTGTGTGTCGGCAGCCAAGAGCATCCAAAGATGGCAGTTCAAACGCTGAATTGATCACGAGTATGCATGGATAAATACCGGATAACGCATGCAAGGACAGTATCCGGTAGTTAATCTGGGTGACACACTAGTCAGTCGTCAGGAAAGGTAAAAGGCAGGCAGCAAGACTGCGCGAACGAGGCATCGATATGATGCGATAGGAAATTGATGAAATTGAGACACCATGAAGAGCGAAGACACTAAAATCTACGCTTCGGCATTCTGCGAGTGCGGATGTAAGAACGTCACGACCGATATCAAACAATGTATTAGCGAACAGGTGGTCGGCATGTTGAGGGCGAGACTCAACAGTAGTTGCAACAGACAAAGAACCAGTAAATTATTCAGGAAATATCGAGGGGTAAACCTTCATTTGGACACGTGTGGACAGCGTGCATCAGCCTAGTGTGGAACGAAAACTCAGCAAAGTGAACAGCGACACAAAGAATGTTTGAGCAAGCGGGATCAAAAGGAGCTAACGTGTAATGTTCCTATTTCATGATCGAGATTGGGTTTGCCGGAGACGGATCTGCTTAGTTCAACATGTTCATTCCGTGCGCAAGGTAGGGTCCATTGACACCATCTGCGTACAAAGGAAAAGGTAAAAAAAGGGGTTAAAAGAACGCCAAGATGTACATGCATGCAACGGTTGGCACACGACGACAGCTGAGTTACATGCTCAAGGCGCTCATCTACGGCCCCACTGAGCCCCCGGTCGATCTCGACGAGAATGGATATTCCATCGCTGGCGATCTCTCTCTCTCTCCCTGTCGCGTTCTGTAGCACTATAGCCCAACGGAGACCGAGAGCGAGTTCGACGACGCGGAGGTGTCCTCGAGCGACTCCTTGGCAACCGAACCGTGGCAGCGTCTGGCCTGCGAAATGAATGTCGTGTTGGGGAATGTGACCGAGATCGATGGCGAGAGTCCCCGTGCTTAGTTTCGCGCCGTGACTCCAGTTTTTTTTCTTTCTTGACTCGTTTCTCTTCTTTTCGTTCCATTTTCCTCCTCCTTCTCTCTTCTCTCTCGAGTTCTGACTCAGACGCCCCTTTAGCTGAAGTAAGTTTCGTTTCCGCAGAAGCAGAAGGCGAGGTACTATTTGCGCCCTCAGCCTTGAGTGTTTTGGCGGCTGGCGCAAATCCTCTGGTTGAATAAACATGAGATTCTGATGTAAATATAAGACGAAAGCACGCACAAGGCAACTGACAAGGCCTCAGCCTCGGCCTCTTTCACTTTTCTGATCTCCTCAGCCCTCTCAGCTTCAGATTGAGCGACCTCCCTGTTATACCAGTGGACATCCTTGTTCTTTTGCCACCGACCGGTGGGCGCGTTGACGCTGTGCCCTAGATAGTTCTAGCTAACGCAGTCAGAGCTTTGCGCAGAGAAGCCAGTGGAACTGGGCTACTTCTCTGTCCTTGTCAGCGGAGACATCCGACCACTTGAATTCTGCTTGACCGCCCCGAGTCCCACCACGCACGGGTTCAAACATCATGATGTTTCCAACTCCGCTGCCTTCCTCGCGTTCGCTTCCACTGGACACTGGACCATCAGCCTGGCCCCGATATTCGAGGTTGTCCCAAGATATCAACGCAGGTAACCGGTTCTTGCACTAATTTTTTTAGGTCACTGCGACCGGTTGTCGCCTGTCCTTTTACCCTCGAACTCGCGACGTGCATCACACATTGCTGTCATAAAGTGGAACCTTCCCGCTTCTACTTTTCAGCACTCTCCGAAGGTGTTCACTTATGTAAATTTGCCACCTTGCTAACACACAGTACGTGCCACATGTTTTCGCTTTCTTCCCACAGGCGCTCTGCAGTTGTATTTGGTTGAACTCTCGTACCGTCTCTCATATGATCACCTTGGATGGCGTTCTGTGTGTGCTTCTAGATGCCTCTATATACCTACCAGTGAAGTTCAACATGGATTCTGGGTGTTTGGTTGGTTCCTTTCAGAAGCGTTGCAACGCTTTCTCTTGCCCTTGTTCCAACCTGTCACCCTTTTCTGATCACTCCCACGCATCAGGGTGGTCCTTCGCTTACCCTACCGATTCATGTTAGATAGAGGATCGGCGCTTTCTATAGTATGTGCTTGCCGAGCTTTTCTTCCTGGTCGTCTGTTGTAACCCCGTTCGTCGATGTGTACATATTTGCACCTTATCTGACGCATGTTTTCAAAGGCGGCAATCTTGCTGCATGGTTTGCTCGCCGCCCGGCTGTACAGCAATGTGGACATTCTCCGAATGGCACACTGGGTTTCCCTGTTGATCGACCTTCCTTCGTGCGGGTGTTCGGTGGGGACAATCTTCACGGAATAAGTCTCTTGGTCGTCTTTAGCTTGAACTTGCGCTTGGGCGCCTGGAATATATATATATTTTTTTTGTTGATGCGCAAGATCATATGACCGTGCACAGACCGTCGTGGCAAAAAATTTGGGGGCGTGACTGGGAATTGCCGAACAAAACCGAAGTTTCTACTCTCAACATCACAAAGTCGTCCTCAGCCGTCCTTGACTTCTTCGCGTGTTCCCTTTACAATGAGCAAGAAAGGAGCAAAGGTTCAAAAGGAACAATCATTCTACGGGATCCGCGACATTGTTCTCGCAAAAGTACGCGGTTTTCCGCCATGGCCTGGCATGGTAAGTTGTCGTGTATTCTCGACGTGAAATGAACCAGGACCCTTTTTAATCCGATGGGCGCTCCTCAGATTGTCGATCCTGACAGTGTTCCTCCTAGCGTCACAAAGGAGCGACCTGGAAGTAAAAAGACAACATTTTATTGCGTCAGGTTTTTCCCTGCTGGCGATTAGTGCGTCGCCATCCCTATTATGTTCTTCCGTGGAATGCTCATTATGCGCCGGCTCCCTCCCTTGTTATCAGTGCCTGGTTGGTCCCAAAAGACATATCAAAGTTGCAAACCCATGAAATCGAGGCATACATCAGCGAACCGTACAAACGATCAGGCGACCTTCTCAATGGTTATCGGATTGCCCTGGATCCCAGGAAATGGGAAGATGAGCGTGAAGCCGCAGGGATCGAAGCTGGAGAGGAAGAAGCTAATGCCGAAATCGACCAACTCGATAGCGAGGATGACGATAAAAAACACACTAAAACAAAGAAGAGGAAGCGCGAGTCTGATGCCGCGCTGTCCTCAACCAAATCCAAAGCAAAGCCCAAGGGGAAGAAAGGGTCGACTGAACCTGCAAGCAAAAAGAGATCTACTAACTTGAAAGGAAAGAAGAACGGAACCAAGTCGAAGACTATGGTTGAGTCTGAGGACGAGGGCGGGCACGAAGACGAAGACGACGCTGGCCCAAGCAAGAAAGCTTCCCCTCCTGCCAAAAAATCGAAACGCGACAAGGATGACGAGGAGCAGGAGGGTAACTTCATTCTCTTTATCCATCACTATTGAAATCTGATGATCGTTTCCGAAATGACAGCCCTGATGCTAAAAGATCCTGAAGCTGTGAAAGTACGCGATTGGCGACACAAACTACAGAAGACGTTCTTAAGCCACAAAGGTTTACCTAAAGAAGAGGTGAACAGGTTGGACGTCTTTTTGAAGCCTACTTTTGATCTCTGTCCTCCGATTAGGAAATGCCTGCGTTGGATCAGCTTTTTACAACAGTGGAAAACTACGAGCAGATCAACATCCAATATCTTTCTGTGTGTATTTCTCCAATTCTGCGGCGTTTAATATCTCAAGTCTGCCACCGTTTCATTATTTTTGTTGGATGTGACCGCCGTCGCTCCACTCTCTAGTTCTCGAAAATCGGCAAAGTCATGCGCCACATAGCCGCTCTTGTTCCTGAAAAGGTACCTAGAGACGACGAATTCAAGTTCAGAGAGAGGGCCAAAGTTTTGGTTGACAAGTGGCATCAAATTCTGGGCTCCAACAAGCCTAACGGAACGGAGACTGCAGCCAACGGGGATGGTGGAGCGGACACTCATGAAGCCGTGACGGAAGGTACCGCGGCTCTCGACTTGAATGGAAAGGCGGAAGGTGAGAGCGTGCAAAGAATACGGCGTAATCCCTAATAATGATTTTGGTTTTCTGCAGAGTCCCCCGTTCCTCCGGCTGAAGCGGAGGAGGCATTGGGAGATATCACGATGTCAGAGGCGTAACCTGGAATTGTATACAGAATATCCCTTCCTTTCCACGTTCAATCATAGCAAACTTTACCCCACTTCCGATGAGTCACCAATGTATCTTGTCCCTCTGAATTCTCTGTGATTTTCTTTTCCTCCTCTACTACGATGATCCCTCTGACGCTTTCATTTGTCTCCAATGCGTATTTTCTCCGTAATTTACCATTATCAGATGTGTATATAAAGATAAAGATAAAAGATATCAGGATGATGCGAACGTAGATGAACACCGTACAGTAACCGCATAACCCGTCATTAGATGGTGGACGTGAAGACGGAATATGAACGTTCACATCCGATCCGATCCAATAATACGAGAAGGCTTCGTCTGATTCGAGGTTTTTATAACATTGAATTGAGGTTTACAAGAAGCTCGATTGAGTTTTCTGTCGTCGCTGTGACTCTGCTACCCATGAGTAGATAGAATGACCTCCAAGTTTGCTGGCATCGATTCCGACGTTGTATTTTCACCTGGACACGGTTCCGAAACGACTTGATAAGGACTTGTACACCCCGCGGAAGGTAAAATTTGACCTGAAGGATTTGTCGAACCACCCTACCCTGCGGGAGCATACGACGTCTGTCCAACGAGTTCAGGCCGTGGAAGGGCCTCGCGGTTGATAACATTACTCCCGTAAGTAGGGAAATGTTACCGCACAAACGTCTATGTGCAGGTGCTGAGGAGACGGACTACGACAATAGGAGTGCTGAGCCACGTAGAGACTAGTGAAAGACTCGAAGCACAAGCTTGCGATTCCGGACGCGTATGCCGCCCGGTACAAGGCTTATAAAACCCTAGTGGAAGGAGGGGGACTCAAAAGAGTAGAGCTGGAGAGGGCTGAGGCTTTCCGGGATGTTGACGTTCTGTCAACATAGTAGAAGTTTGCTAGATCATAATTGTTTGGCTGGTGAGTTAGCCAAAAAAAATCAGTGGACAGAGGTGGAGGGATGGCCAACAATAACAGTGCGGGTCGACGAGAGGCTTGAATTTCTCCTTGAACCCTGCAATTTGTCCGTTGAATATTTCTGGGCAGAGGTCACTAGAATGCATCCATGGAAGTCAAAGATGTGCTCGCCCTGCCAAATAGTCTGCAGGTACGACAGGGTACTGCAATAATTGGGGCGGAAAGATAACGGGCGCCGTGAAGTGGGCGTGAGTATGAACGTCCTGAATGAAACACAAGCAGCAACAATGTGATGTGCCACTGGGCTCGCCAGGTCCAATTGCCGTCTTGTGGGATATGTCAACTGTTCAGGATCCAGGTGGCCCGCGAATCTCGATCATCAGAATTCAGGTAAGTCAGGTGAAGCAGACTAACGTCCAGGAGAACATCATCTGCGTGCTTAGCAAGATGGGACCCGTTGAGGTGATTGATAATAGTCGTTAAGGCTGGAGAGTTGTAGTTTCGCACAGCTTGTCGATAACAAAGTCAATCAGGTAGTTGTCCAGCAATATTGGTTCGAGGACTCACCTAGGTTTGTCCGACGACAGCGTTTAGGCGTTGCTGTTAACATTGTGATGCCCTCAGTCTCTAGGGGGGTAATCATAACTGCCGTATTTCTAGTCTTGAGCATATTCCTGTTCACTAGGAACGGTCGGTGTGAGAACCGGATTGTCAGAAGTAAAACTGGATGTAGCCTGGTCTAGGGCTTCAGGCACCCGTCACTGGAAACGAAATTAGTTGCCGGACGCTCAGCGGAGATGTCCGAAAGCCACAAGGAGTTAACGTATCGTATCGATGAGCAAGAGATAGATGACAAAACACAACTCAGCTATACAAAAAAGGATATCGGATGATGAATTGTCGGTAGAGGACTAGCCAACTCAACTAGAAATGGCGGATGACTTCCACTCCATTTACGTTGAGGGCGGCACTGACGTACCTTGTGACAAAAGATCCAAGTAACCTCAAATCAACCAATCACAAGCACGGAAGTTTGTCACAAGCACGAAAGTCATCCGATCGCTATCAAAATCATCGAAGCTGAAACGTCACTGCAGAGGCTAGATATTACAAACCTCTCTCTCCATTGTTAGGATTGTCCTGGGCCGGAAGAATGAAATAATGAGGGTCCTATGAAAAAAAATGAAGAGTTAATCAAGGTGTGCCACAAACTACAAGTCAGCGTTGGAAAGTTCAGATGAGAAAATAAGTCTACCGTAAGTGGAACTGAAACTCGCTAGATCTGATTAACGGCATCGGTGGCGAGAATCGAATACCAAATTATAACAGACAAAAGCTCAGCTGAGGCGCCTTTGGAAACAAACGACCTGAGAAATTTGACCCAGTACGTTTGGCTTATGGGAAAGGCCGGAACGGTAAGCGCCACCACAACCGCCGACATGACTGTCCTGCTTACCCCGTTATAACCGTAATCCGGCAGGACCATGCTCCGAATTAGCGGGTCCAACACTGTTTGTTACCCAAGTTACCAGATCTCAAAGATATTCGTTGAATTCCCCGCAAACTGGATCTCCGACGTGTTAGTCGGCAGGCGTACTGTCGTCAAGTGGAGCAATGTCGAGCATACTACATTCAAGTGTAGATAAATTTAAAGGGCTCCAGGTACGACCGACGGGGTCTCCGACGGCGAGTGGGCCAAAACCTTTCTATACATTCCAAATCGGGCGTAGCTGTATAACAACCAGTGGTAAACGTCTCCCACACATCTTTGCAACAAATGCCCACAAGGGAATCCTCAGGTTCTTCAAAGAGAAAATATTAATTGAGTCCAGGGGTGAAGGGGGAAATTTCACCGGCTTTCCAGGGCACATTTGAAGCGGTGCCACTTGAGAACATAATTGTTAGTCTTCTGATATTCCAGGTCGAAGCCTGACTTTTGGCGCTGCATGAACGTGGACATCGGGTTTCTCATGAACGCTCTGGAATCCCAGGCTTTTGCATCAACCTCGCGTGGCATATTAGCCCTGCAGGTATTGAACAAAACTTCATGAACTCTTCTGGATCCGACCTTCTCTCTTGAACAACATGTCAATGGTTGTAGGTGCCAACGCTGATCTCTATTCCCCATTCCCGCCCCTAGAGGATGGTCCACAATCGAGTGAAGAAGGATCCGGCCTGCATTCACCAATCTTTGGAGCGCCATTCTCTTCCCTTCACGGTGACAGTAGTCGTCACGGTAAGTCAAATCATATCGCAGCCGTTTCGAGTTCTTACCTATCGTCCAAAAAGTCCGGTACGATCAAGATCACCTTGATATCCAATGCGTTACGGGCAGACTCACCTCCGCAGAGTTTGGCTACAATCCGATTCATAATGTCCAACGGCCGCACCTTGGTACTATGCTCGAACCGCCGAATTCTAACGCTCTCCACCGTCTCGATTACCGTTCAGACTTGACTCTTCCTACTCGGAATCAGCTTGGCTTGGATTTTCCTCATCTGCCCACTATATCACGACTTCCACCACCTCCTGCCCACAGTGCACCAACTGACTATTCGTTCCAGACATCGTCGGAAAGACGCTTGTCTGGAGGGCAGACTCATGACCCACATTATTTTAGTGATCTCGGAAGCCCGGCTGGAATGCCCATGGACGTGGATCACAGATCATCCTCCACTTCCACCGATCGAGTTGAGTATGCTACTGGCTCTCCGTCATGTTCGCGAGAACAACGGAAGGAAATATCAGTTGTGGTCATAGCTTGTCGTCAATGGTACGTCTCCAGGTCCATCCTCCGGTCCACGAAACCATTTGATGCAATATTAATTATCTCCTTCGGGTCCGGTGCAGCCGTGCCCGAAAGATACGTTGCGATTCGACACGACCAATCTGCAACAACTGCGTCCGACGTTCCAATGAATGTCAATATGATGCGGTGCCTAAACGTCGCGGTCCTGATAAACGACCTGGAACTCGACAACGCTCATGTAAAAAGCGACCAGCCGATGGATCTGCACCACCGCCGCCATCCAAGAGGAAGCGTACAGCAGCTATTGATCGAGCCCACCAGGAAGAATTGTCCGCTGTAAGAGTCAGGGACGATATGACGTCCCCGAAGCGTTCCCTTATGACACCAGTAAAACCTATGGATCGCTCTGAAGATAGGCTGATTCTTCCCTCTTCTCCCCCCTCTCGAACCAATCCTGCTCGAAGCTTGCTCTTAAAGGTATGGGACCTTACCGTGCTTGCCGCTTACTTAGTTGACCTTATTGCGCAAGGACACACAATCTATGACACCCCGAAGACTTCCTTTATTACAGTATAACTCGGATTCTCTGGATTCTCGGCAGACTAATACGGATGTTGCACACTCGCAGAACCGTGACGTAGACAACAAGATATTCCCTCTATCGCCGTCACCTTCTGGGGAGTATCATCGGAAGCTTTGGTGGGATGACCTTCTCCGTACCTATTCACCAACACGGGAACAGTCGTACGTATGGATTTTTCTGTCGCATGAATGCTCCAATGACACGTTATACAAGTCTTAAAGACATTATTGCAGACCTGTCGTCGCTGTGTGTACTGAGATTCCACTTCATGTCTCATTTCCACTGACTCTCCTGCAGGTTTAGCGGTGCCGGTTATTGGTTATCCTTCGTCAACCCTGGCTTTCTTCGAAGTCTCTATACTGATGAACGGTTACGGATTCAGCCATCATTCATCCTTGCTGGGTTGGCCATGGCAACGCTTATGAAGTCTAGTGAGACTGAACTCGGATCTTCTGGACGGGATCGTGCCTCGTGGTTACGGAATACCGCTCAAACAGCGTTGGAATCTTCCTGGAATTCTCAATGGATAGACTTGTCGCTAGCTGAAGCTGCCCTAGTGCGTATGCCAGATATACACGTAATCGTCGGAATTTGAATTTGTTATAGATCCTTGCTCTTTTCGAGTCCTCGCCGCATCCAGAACATACCCTAGAACGCGAAACCTCGTCTCTAGTTTTTCTTGACAACATCATCCGTTCTCTTCCTCTGATACATCTTGACGTCCACGATCCCCGTGTTTCAACGTTTGGGCCGCACAGTGTGCCTACCGTGACTGGAATGAGATCTGATACCTCCAAGGACAGCTCTCGCTCATTCCAACAAGACAGAAAGTGTGGATGCATTCCACCGAACGCTTCCCTTTCTCAAGATCACTTCTCATATTGGTCATACCCGCCACCGTGGGACACTTCGTGGAGTAGTGCAGATATTGGAAAAGAGGAATGTCGGCGCCTTTGCTGGAACGCACTGAATCTCGTCGCTAGTTATACATCAAGATGTGTATTGTTTAACAGAAAACCCCCGGATCTGTTCTTGAGTAATTCTGCCAATGTGTGTGTCCATTTTGTCAAGAATGTTGTTGTCATGTGTCTTAATATAATCTAGTTTGCGATCTTGTTTCCGGGAGAGGCCATGGATCGTGCGTCTCCATCATATCGACCATCACAAGTCTCGTCGCCGAAGGAGTCTGTTTGGGCCCTTTATTGTCGTAGTATGCTACTCTGGAATTTTTGCATGCGGTTGCAAAACGACAAATTCCATGAAGAGGACAAGGCTGAATTTGCACTAGAGGCGTGGGCGGAGACCCAAACACTACAGGATTCCTTGGATATGCATGTCTGCAATCTGAACACCGCTCTGGTGTATATCTCACGAGAGTACATTTGCAAGTGTGTCCGATTTTCTTGGGCGATGGCGGCGCAATTGATGTTATGGTACTCTTGTACAGCTGCCAAATTGCTATCGGTCGCATACTCCGGAGGTTGGTACAGTCTTGAGAAATTCGTTTCCAGACCTTTTACATACCTTTACAGCATGCAAAGCTTGGATAGCAGATCAAGTCTAGGGCCCGATTTCAACCGAAAACAAGCTGAAGAATGGCGTAAGTTCCGCGAAACTACGCTTAATAAAACATTATTCATCTCTCATTCTATAGTATACTACCAGGATCAAGCCGTAAAACGCATCAACCTCTCTATCCACCATTTGAACGGCCCGCAAGGCTATCTGCTGACTAGACGGCCGTTTCAGGTTGCTTGGTTCTCCAGTCAATTGGCAATGTAATCCGTGCCGCACGATATACCAGTTCATGTCTAATTTAGAGCGCACAGATGCCTATCCTTATGGGAACGTGATCACACGCTCGTCAGTGCGCTAGAGCTAGCGAAGTCTGTCCTTATTCCCCTGGATGTTTTGAATGCGCTTTGGCCATGTCCGAGTGAGTCTTGAATGGTCTGAGGTTAATTATTGATAGGTTACCTTTCTCTCCAGTATATCGAGCTCGATGCAATGTTCTCCGAAGGACACTCGAAGACGCTTGTACCGCAGTTGGACTATCTCTTCCTTCATCAGCAGAGTTTTCTCTGCCGCCGTTGTTAAGGTCCAGATAGCTCAGCCTTCTACTACTCATATTTCCCCCCGCCCACATCAAAATGTTTTTGTACGCGTAAACTGCCCTGTGTATCCTTTGTTTTGTTAGCTTTCTCCGCGATTCTTGCTTTCATTCGGGACTATCAGTACTATCAGTAGAACTTTCGTCCTTTGCTTTCTAGTTTTCGATGTTAAATGCACGCACGCGACGCTTTCTGACAACCGCGAAAGAAATCAGGTCTGAAAGCAGCTTATGGGTGAGGAGTGCTGAACCTTTCCGGTGACCACCAAATTTAATCTGGTCAATTGACTTGATTCAATTTCGGTGAGCGAAAAAAGCAAACGCCAATCGCTTTACCAGCAATAATTAATTTCACATTTGAGACGTTACTCCGTAAGACTGTCACATGATCTTTACATATGTCATACTGCGCATGCTCAGGCCTCAGGCCTCAGGCTGCGCAGTCAACTGCGCAATACACACTGCCTACAAACCTTCCAGCTAACGCGGCTGTGGTAGAAAACAATGTCTCCTCCATATATGCCCCCACCGTACACTGCCCCACCGTACAATCCGTATACTCCAACCATCTCTGCTGCTAAACGATTCTTGAAAGCCCTCATATTCGCTATTCTCTTCCTGGCCCTCTTCTCATTCCTCACAGGTTCCATTCACTACTGGGGCAACGATCCTGTACGTCCCTATAATGTATACCTTCTCCGCGCAAACATTTACTTCCCTCATCTAGCGCTTTGACACAAACATCCCGCACAGCATCAGCCTAGCAAACTGCACCCGATACCGTAATAATGGCAACAGTGGCACTTCATTCAGCCTCCCCATTTCATCAACGTCCCTCTTCTTGTTATCCAGAACCCCTAAATCGGGCGGTGAGGTGAAACTGCGCCGCTCGAACCTCGTTGGGGACTCAATAACGGTCGACGTCATCGTGTCCTCCAGATCATACTTCGCCCTAAACAATGCAAAAATATGCTCCCTCACCCGTGATGAGCACAAGCTTACCAGTAAACACGGCCTTGGCGTCGGGATTTTCGTACGTCACCACCCAATCTTCCTTTCTCTTTCTTGACATTCATGTTACAGACCCCCCTTGGCTGGCTCGATCGGTTCCACTTTGATGTCACCGTGACCTTCCCTGCCTTCACCAATGACGCCCCGCTGCTTATCAACAGCTTTGAAACTGACCTGCCCCACTTTGCCCACACAGTTGGCGACCTCGGCGGTCTCGTTGACTTCCGCAATCTACAGCTCCAGGGATCAAACAAGCATATCATCGTAGATGTGAATGCCCATTTTTTGCGTCTCCTGGTTTCTCCGACTTAATGTTAATTTTACTACCGCAGTCGCTCAACGCAGAAACTGCACACCTCTACACATCCAACGCTCCCATCATCGGCAGCTTTGAGTCCTCCGCCGCACTCACCCTCCACACCACAAACGCACACGTCGACACACGTATCCGACTTCACAACGACAACTCCACAACACCCACAACCCTCTCCATGATGACTACTAATGCGTGCGTCACTATCACTCTCTCTGCTCTAATACTAACTACCCCCTCTACCCATAGCGCGCTTGACTCATCCATCACTCTCCTCGCTCCAAGCACTTCCAACTCCACCAACGGCGTTTTCAGCATCACATCCTCAACATCTAACGCCCGCCTTTCTCTCACCTATCCTACTGCACCACTCAACTCCACCCTCTACTCCTTCGCCGCCACCTGCAATGCCCCCACATTCATCACCCTCCACCCCACCTTCGAGGGCCAGTTTGCTATGCGCACGACGAATGACGCACTCCGCGTTAACCGGCGGTCCGCTGTACAGGATCCTGCGGGGTTGAACCGCACGCGGATGATAAAGGAACACATAGACGATCATGGTGGAGGCTGGCTCGGCGGCCGGATATTGACGGGAAGTGTGTGCTGGAGCTTGGAGGCGCAGGAGCGCGGAAACGTTGATTTGAGAACGTCGAATGGGGCTGTGGTGTTGACAGTTTGAGAAAGAGAGGGTTTAATATATGTATAATAAGAGGCGCCCATCTTGAAACGGAAAATACGAAGACTGTAATTGGCTTCCAGGGTGTATTACATCCGATAACAGCCTGCACTGGCATTTCGATGGCGAGCCAACTAGCACTGGTTCCGAGTCCTAAATTTATTTGGACTCGGTCTTAATGTGGAGCTCCATTTCGTCCAGCCATCTATTCTCGCGGCAAATGCCGAGATTGGTTGTGTTTGCATGCTCACCCAAAAGTTTCTTAAGTCAATATCCCGCCCTACGCCAACACCACAGGCAGCTCCGGTAACGGGACTATCAGCGCTGCGGCAGCACTAGCTCCCATCACAATGCAGCAACGGCGCCAGCATCAGCACTGAGGCCAGCACCAGCTCATACACGTACCTATTCGTTAACGTCATCTTTTATGGTTATTGTCTCAATGGGAGCTTTAAAGTAACCTACCGCCGCGGGCGTATTCATAAACGGCTCAAAAATATACATATATTTGTGTGCGCGACGCGATACATCATTGTTCTACGTCCATTCGATCGTGGTTGAGCCTTTTTGCCTCTCGGGTTGCATCATCGTTGCCGTCATTATTATAACCAACTTTCCGCTTGAGCGTCGGCTTTCCCTGATTGTTTGGAACTGTCATGCGCTTCCTCAAGGCGTCCTGGTCAATCTGATGTTAAGTATGTATCTTCAACTGAACTTGTTTGCGAACTAGTACCTGAGTGAAAGTGCTGTTGATCAATGCGATAGAATGTAGAACCGTCAACATTTTGAAATTTTGATCCTTGAGCGGCACACAGACAAAGGACATCTGGACTTCGACGATATCACCAAGACGGAAAATTTGAGGCTTGGCTGGTTCAAAGCTGTCGTAAATTGTCAGTCCAATTTGCAATGCGCCGTGCTGGTTCCACTTTACCTTTTGTCCCCTTCTTCATTGATGTGGCATGTGTAATAAAGTACGTTATTTTCCTCGCCATGTACATAGCCAGACTTGGCCATATCAGCCAGGATTCCATGGGGGTCGACGACCTCACTGAATGGGACGTGTTCCATCCCCGGTGCATCCCTCTTTGGCGTGAAATACCGGTTTGTGATATCGAGAGCCTGATGTCCTGCATAGGTTGCTGCACTCCAGCTGTCTAGCTTTCCATCGGGAAATTGGCGATGAAATTGGGCATAAATGTCTTGCACTGCTTTCACGGCTTCGTCGAATGTGGTCGTTCCTGCGCCCGTGATAGAGATGCCCTGCCTAATGAACTTGTAGCGAGCTGGCTTGACACTTTCAGAAAGATTAGCATCGCCTTTCGGTCGTTGGGAACATCTACTCACGAAGGCTTTTCTAAAACGGGCGGTAGAGCAATTCCACACACAATGCCCTGTACGGTGTACACCTTCTCCTCCCTTGCCCTCTTGTTTACCCTGGCTGCATCTCCAGATGGGACAGATGGGGTGTCGATCAGTCGCCAGGTCGGGGGGTGTTCCATGCTGACAATTTCTAGTCGACGATTCCAATCGGCAGGCTGTCAGTTGGTGCGTGAGCTGTACGTCACCACATGTTTTTGATCATAACGTACTTTTGTTGCACTGGCTAACTGACAGTTTTCTCCTTCACTTTGCTCAGATGCGAGTTTCTGTAACGCGGTACCTAGTTGAAGTGGTTCAGTGTTATCATTTGTTCCGCTATGCTGTACGATAATAAGCTACTTACTTGCACCTTGCAGGTCGTACGTTGGGTCCATCGTTTTGCTACGCAATTCTTCAATATCTTGTGGCCATGGGTTTTATTATTCTCTACATCTTATGATTCGCGGGAGGCGCTGATTTTCCTTCTTCCGGACCTCATGTTGTTGCACATGCCGCCATGGTTTACAGGGTCTAATTGCCTTCTCCAACGCTCTTGATATGATCCACTCTGTCAGCCTAATCATCCTCGTCATTGCCGTCGCTTCTGTCTGTGCGTCCCATCTGTGCGTCCCATGCACTCTCCCTCAAGCTGCTATTTAATTGTCTTCGTTTCTCGGACGATTTCTTCACTGTCTACCTGAAACATCCTCTTTTGTATCCAGGCGCTTCTATGTTGTTCCTCCATGTGTTCCATGTATTCTCACTCAGACCACTTTAATTGTCGTTTTCCTTTGTATCCATGACATCGCTTTTGAGTTTCTTCACCGTCAATCTGAAACATTCTCGCCGTTGGACGCCTCTTTTTATCTGGGACTTCACTTCGGTGTTGTGTGTGTTCCTCTCTTAATTAATTTTGTATCCCTTCACTTCTGACTCAGCGAGTCGCTTCGCTGTCGATCTGAAACATCCTCACTGTTGACCACCTCTCAAATTGTTATCTGAGAAGATAATGTGTATGAGGGCAAATAGGCTGGGAGATGGAATAGTTTCTATGTCGAGCAGTTGTAACAAATTTTAACTTAGATAAATGAGCCTGGGTCTTCCCAGGCATTAATTAATATTAATTTCCGGGCCTTGTCTATATAATGCCGCATTCAACTTACGTCCGCCACAGTCTCCTTTCTGTGGCGCTGCTTCCTGCGGCATTCATGGTGTGTCTCATTATCTTAACGACGCGATGTTTCGACTTGAATGTGGCAGGGCACGCAGTGTGTATATTCCTCTTTCTTTTTCGCAGAAAGCACTGATGTAGTTCTTTATAAGTTGGCCTTGTACCATCTGCACTCCTCAACGCTTGCCAATCTCTTCGTACTCTACAACCAATCGATCTACACTAGCATGTCTACGCGATCTGCATCGAAACGGTGATATTTGATTTCTTTCATCTGCCTTAACCGTGCTTGATACTTTGTTTTGTACGGCTAGTTCTCTCATGAAAAAGGTGGATAAAGTCGTTGCCCCGCCGTCTCCATCTCCGGTTCAAAAGCAGTAGGTTTTTCACCTTCTGGAATGGTCGTTTTCAACATACTTTTTTGTATAGATCTGGAAAAAAGGAAACTGCGAAGCGAAAGGCAGTTGCCCTCTCCGACTCTGATATGTTTGTATATTATCTTGTTTCTGTTATTTTTTACCACTGAGGCATATCCACTTATTAGTGAAATTGTCGAGGGTCCGAAAGTTCGCACCAAAAAAATAAAGTCAGCACCCGCACCCGCTCCAGGCTCTCAAGATTACCAGGAGCTGCCTCCTGTGACTTTCTCGTACGTGTTCTCTGCTCTCCCTCGATTCAATGATTTACTCTTGTTGAAATCTAGAGTTGATGCTGCGCTCCTTGACATCAAGTCCTCCCTCGTCTTCGGCAGCGATGCAGATGCCTCCGAATTGTCTACTGAAGAGGAGGTGGCGAGGTACGAGATGTCTATGGATTTCTTATGCTGTACTGATTTGTGTACAGGTCCTCTGTCATAAAGGGCAAGACTACGAGTAAGAAAAACACATCTAGCAAGGGCAACGGCAAGGGCAAAGGCAAGGGTAAGGACACAACTGTGTCTACCCCGACCAGGCAACAATCTCCTATGTAATCCATCCATTTACATGCGCTCTTGAATACTGACCGCCCCCAGCTCAGAAACTGGGCACCGTGAAGTCACGCCGTTGCCTGTGAGGGCACGTTCTAGGTAATTTGTTCCGAGTTTTCCTTATTCTATTGTCTGACTTTTTGTAGTAGAACCAAGGTCAAGTCTGAGAAAGCTCGCCTGATTGAAGAGGGGTATGCCTTTTCTTCGTGGCCACTCTCTTTGGCTCCGAAATTTTACAATGAGCGTACTGACTTCATCATTTAGAGTACTGTCGGCAAAACCCACAACTGAAATTGCTGTTGATGATGAGGAAATCTCCCCCTCGCCTTTGCACCACCAGGAACCGTCAGTGTTTATGCTTATTTTTGTCCGTTTGCTGATTGGTTTATCACAGGGTTGGGAATGTCGTTGTAAAGGTTGAAAGGGATTCATTGTATGTTTGGATCTTACTAGATTGATATATATTTCTAATCCGTTGCTTATGTAGACCTGGTGTCGTGGACGTTGCTGGGAGTGGTTCGGATGCTGGTTCGGATTCCGGTTCGGATTCCGGTTCGGATGTTGTTCCGTGAGTACATATTGAATTTTTTCTATGATGGCTCACTATGGACCAGTACTGTCCGAGCCGATCCTGGTGAAGATGGTGTCATTTCAGATTCTTCTGCACCGTCTGCTAGTGCCATCGAGGATGACCCCATCCTAGCGGTTATGCGCAAGGACATACAAGACCCGAAACTATACAAAATTTACGAGAACCTCCCTAAACTTCGGTGAGTTTCTAACATTTTTCAATTATATGGATACCTATGTTGTCTGCAGCCGATTCTGTGACGTCTTAGCCTACCTATCCAACGAGACCGGATCAAGTCGTGTCTCGTTTTCATCTCTTGTCAAAGTTCTTTCTGAGTCTTCTGTAACGTATGTACACCGTTTCTCAATTCACTTGTTTGTTTTTCACTTATGCCCTTCATAGCTCCGTACTTAAGGGTCTATTATTTGTCAAGTCTGGATTTTATGTCAACACAAGCAGAGTTCATCCTGATTACCTTGCTGTTGAGTCACGCCGCTTGAAGATTGCTGGTACAACCAACTACGTGGTGGGGATAATGTTAGGTGTTATCACGGAGTGTTTCCTTATCGAGCAGGCCATGGCTGGTTCTCAGAATGCGCCATACCCAGTTCACAAGGTCACCATCATTCCTTTCGCGCAAGAAATGCGGAGGGATACCTCTTTGTGGGGTCAATTATTTGATTTTCATGTCGTGACTGGTTCAGTTTCCGGTTATGGATTCTCCTTCCTTAGCCGTAAGCAGCGTGCGTCAGATTTTTAATATTATTTCATGTGGACTGATTTATATTTTTATCCGCTGCAGTTGCGAGTCTTCCTCCATCCCCGTCCAAATCTGGGGGCCTTTTCATGACTGTTGCAAGCCCTCTGTCCTCCGGTGTGCAGGGAGCAAGAAGGCGGGGTACATACCCAGCCTCACGTGCATTTGAAGATAAAAGTACATTCTTATTCACTGTTCCACCTTGTGGTCTCTTCCCTAACTCAAATGCTTGCGCAGTTCCAATCTATGATGGCCGTCGCAGGGCAGGTCGCGCATTCTCTTTCACGGACAAAGATTTCCAGGATCTGTCGGACTTCCCTCTGTTCAAGAATGGATTGCAGGACCTTCCTGCCAATGTGGTAGTTGCTGTTGGCTATACACTGAGCACATATGTTGCTGAGCGATCAGGGTTGACGGTGCTTTCCTCTAATATACAGTTTGCCATCCTCTTGGGTCTCACTGGCACCGCTCTTGACGAAGCGTAATATTGAATTATGTACCGGAGTCGTATTTTGTGCCTTTCTCTGCAATGACATCCTGTGGCCGTGCCCTCATCGAAAACCATGTCCGAGTCGAATTGTCCAGTAAGCTGCGAATCTTCAGGTCATTCATCTTGCTCTCGTTCAATTGGGCGGTATTTATGCTTTCATCCATCGCGGCTTCCTATGGATATCTCATACACCGATGATACAGGCCGTGCTTACCCCGGCGCCTCCAACTTGATGATCGGGCCTTAACACTGCGAAATTCTCCAGCGTGCTCGTTACATTTGATTGTTCTGTTTGATCCTCACTGTGCTCACACACTCACATCACACACAAAGCTGTTGATAATCAAATATACGTCGCCGATGTCAGGAGTCCATTATACACGCACACCTTGGTCTGCATTCTGCATGACTACTTTACTGACTTGGTTTGCGCACCCCAAACCGTTTCAATATACTCTGGGCAGGGATTCTGGTGACGACCCAATAGCATTTTGATTTGCGTACACTGGCTGCCGATTTTGTATAGCCGACTGCGAGACACAGCATTGATATTCATATCGAAAAGTGTGGCATCTGTGAGACGTGGAAGATGAATTGCTGGCAGTTTGATAGAAGAGGAGAGTCTCAGTACGATTGGAATTGTCCACGGTAGCGTCCGCCATGGTTCTGGCCTCCTGGGCTTGGTAGGTGGAGTAGCTCGTGGCAGACGTGGATTTGTGCAGATGTGGATTTGTCCAAAGAGAGGTCCATTGTGAGCGCGGTGCTCTTACTAGAGCACACGGACTTGGGCTCTGACTTCCTCTAGGGACACGTCGTCGCTGATTCGAGTGTAAGGTTCACAGAAACTATCCATGCGGTGCAAGCACATGTCGCAACCTCGCCTCGAACTCTCAACGCAAAATGCGAGCGTTTCATTTTCTATGGATTATTCCAGCCTTGATAGCTATCCTCACCGTGTCCCAACTCATACTGACTTACATACTGGGCTGTGTGTGGACCTATCCCCGTCTACTTGGAACTTTGACTCCGTAGGTCTTTTTTTCTCTCCGCTTCGTTATCAACCCCACTGAAGTTCATCCTACAGACTTGATGTTCCTCTCTGCCGGCCTAACGGGAGTATGAATGTGTAAGTTTTCAACTGTCTTCGATGTGCATTGATTTAGTTTGTCTTTGCTATAGAAACATGTCTTGTTTCATTGGGATGTCGACTCCGTAGGTTTTTTGTATTGTTTTATATCATGGCTTAATTGACTATGTGCCTACAGTGTACATACGGCATCATTGCTACAGTCAGATCCCCTCCTGGCAGTGAGTAGTCTCGTATTCGTGAATTCCCCTTACTCATTCTAGGCTTCCACTCTCGCCGCGGTATTCCCAGTTGTCATGCCAAGCCGTCCCCCATCCCCCCGGAGTGTTGACCCTGTGAGTTTCCTTATGTTATCAAGCCTATGTTACCGTGTTTACTGATGGCAACAGCAAAAACAGCCAACACGCTCAGCTGCCAGATGGTAATTGCACACACCGGTCATCCACGTCTGATGCTGCCCTGCAGAGGGAGTATTCTCGATTATCATGCCACAAATGTTTGTGTTCTCAGGAGACATGGGATGTGTATGTTCCCTCTTTTTGGCCCTATCCATCATTGCATTTGTGTATGCTGACTTTCCGCAGGGTAAATATACAGTCGCTACAAGTTGACCTTATTGCAATGGTCAGTCAAATAATTATCACGCAGTATTGCTTAGCTTTCTCACTTGTTTCTCAGACCTTCACTGCAGTAGGTGCTGCTCATAGATATTTTTCTGGCTGTTGCGTGTCTCCATTTCCCTCGTACCCCATGCCTTTGTGCATGATGCACATGTCATTTACCCCCTGTGGGTGTCTGTCTTACAAATCCACTGTCTCCGTCAATGTTGTTGACATGTCCCCTGTCTTCCACATGTCCAATGTCATTGACATGTCACGATCTACTGTTGTGTCTAGTTCTAGCACACTATATCATATTATTGTTTGTGATATGCTCTGCATAAATCAACACTTGGTGTTACGAGATGCATATTTGACCACTGGTGTGCATGATCTGCAATTTACTTTAAAGCCTGTTGCATTGGTTATATATTCCCCAATTTATCATGTCCCTAACATGGCTTCCTACTTGATATTTCAATTTGTTGATATCATACACAATTTGTTGTGTTGGGCCCTCGACTTGGCTTGTTACTTTGTGTACAATTTGTCATGGTTGTATCATATATTTACTGAGGCGCACATTTGGTTGGTTCACTTTTATGCCATGCCCAAGCATAACATTACTGTCATATGTCGTACTTTGGCTCTTTATATGTGTCGTAATCAGATGCTACGTCATGATTTCTACGCATTGATTGCTCTTTTACATGATCCACCTAAGATTTCAAAGTTGCACAAGTGTGCTAAAAAATGTGCTATGCATGCTTCAACTTTGATTCATTTCCATATCATGGGTGTTCAACTTCCCAGATCTCTGGATCTGTACTGGATATTCATTGCTCGTGACTTATTTTCTGTCTTGAGGTGTTTGTCAGTACATAAGACTATTCATCAATATGGTTCCTGGATATCATGGTCAAAGTCACAAATTCAACCCCAACACTCCCCTAGCACATTCACTAAACCTGAAATACATGAAGACAACACTATGCCTACAATGCCATTGGGGGGTGGAAGGTCTCATATATTTCCAGCTGATCATATACTGCCATATATAGAAAATGGCAATTTTCCTATTGATGCTAAATCATCTTACACTTTTGTTGATTATGTGAAAAAAGACAATATTGTGTCCTATCCTGTTAATAAGTTTGTTCATGCAAACATCCCATTTGTTGAGATTATTCCCCACATACCTGGTCATATGGTACATAAGTTTGCACAAGTTCACAGCATTTCCATGGGCTCTCATGTACTTAAAAAAGACATGTTGGCTTACTTTGAAAATCATGATTGTCTTAATTGTGGTGCATATGTCAGCATATTTTCTGTTACAATTAGTCATGCAACAAAGAAACAACAGTGCAAGCCTGCTCCATTAACAGAAACTCAGATTCTGGATCGGCGTAAACGGAAGCGCAACAATTATGCAGCAAAAAAAGCTCAACAGCATGCATCTAAAAAGTCTGAACAATGCACTTCAAGTCTTTCTGAGGACTGTTCATTGAAATTAAATCAAGTATGTGCTTTCCCTCCTCCCCCTTTATCCTCAGAATTGGCTAATACTGTTATCTCAGACTTCTGCAGAGATTCAATGCCTAGTACATTTGAAGAATCAGGGTGTGCTGTGTGTGGTGAATTAACACCATTAACCAAATTGAGCAAAATAAAAAGCATAAAAGGTATGCTTAGTGTTCTTGAAGCACCAGGTATAACAAGAGTTGAACGAAAGAAATCAGAAGATAAGATTCGAGAATTTAAGGGCCCTGTTTTAGACTATCAATGTGATAAGATATGTGATGAATGTCGAAGTTGTATAAGAAAAGGCAAAACTCCTCCACTTGCTTTAGCAAGAGGGCTATGGTTGGGTGTTGTGCCAAAGGAACTGGCTGAGCTGCGTTTTGTGGAAAAGTTGCTTGTATCTCGTATACGTCACAATTGTTGCTTTGTGCGTGTTGCTTCAGGCATGAGGAAAATGACATCACATGTGGTTGCTTTTCAGTCACCCATTCCAAAGGTGTATCAGATACTACCACCACCAGTTGCTGAACTTGATGATGTTTTAGCCATCTTATTCACTGGGCCTTGTAGGCCAACAGAAAAAGACTTTGAACGAACCCCCTTGCTGGTGCGCAGGAACCATGTTGCAAGAGCACTTGAATGGCTGAAGCTTAATCATGCTGATTACCATGATTTGGATATATCTTATGAGAATCTTGCGGAATATCCTGAGGTTGGCCCACCTGTTTCTGTTGAATATCGTCAAAGAGAGACAAACAAAGTATCAGAGGGGATAAGTGTATTTGATAGTGAACTTGAAGATGGTACAGAAGATGGAGACTGTCCTTTTATTGTTCATGGGCTAGCTGGTGAGGACATGGATACTAAGACAGTTAACTCACTAAAAGGGATTGCACTCAGACATCTCAACAGTGGTGGAAAAATATTGGCAATTGGTCATTCTTCTCAGTATGAATCTATTTACAAGAACCCTGAGCTTTATCCACAGATGTTCCCTTGGTTATTTCCATATGGAATGGGTGGTATTGGATCTACATCACTGTCTGATGCTGAACACAAGCGTCACCTTCTGATGTATCATGATAAACGCTTTCAGACAGATATATATTTTCCATTTGTTGCTTTCAGCCATGCTCAAGTGAAGGCAAGCACATCTGGTGGTTATCTGCTTGCTGACAAGGCTAAATTCCATGATATAACCAATCGTCTGTTGAGTGTTGACCAAAATGTGTTGTCTTCATTGGCCAAAAGGCTGTCAGAAGGTGAAGTTGTTAAACCAGCTAGCCAAGAAGAGAAAGACTGTTACCAAGTAGTACGAGACCTTGATCATGTAGGAGCCAAGGTAAGTGGATCCACTACTAGCAAGAAGTTTATGAGAAATGAAATTTGGTCTTTGATTTCATACTGTGGTGCTCCTTCTTGGTATATTACTTTATCTCCAGCTGATATCAAGCACCCAATTTGTCTGTACTTTGCTGATACAAAAGAGAAGTTTGAACCAAAAATTAGATCAAGTGATGAGAGAATGCGTCTTATTGCTAGAAATCCAGTTGCTGGTGCACGTTTCTTTCATTTCATGGTTAGTCTTTTCATAAAGCATGTTTTGGGTGTAGATACAGATCATCCAGGAATATATGGAGAAACATCAGCTTATTATGGCACAGTTGAGCAGCAAGGACGTCTCACTTTGCATCTTCACATATTAATTTGGATTCTTGGATGCCTCACTCCAAAAGAGATAAGAAAGAGAATTTTAGATCCTTCTTCAGATTTTCAGAAGAAATTAGTTGAGTATTTGGAGAGTACACATATTGGTGAATTTCTTACTGGAACAAAGGATGAAGTGCTCACAAATATTGAAAAAGCTTCTCAGTTAGAAAATTATATAGATCCAACACAAACTTTGCCTGAAGCACCCCCTAGTGCTTGTGCTAAAATGTGTGGGAATTGTCAGCTGTGTCATCAATGGAATCTATGGCAAGTTAATTATGGGAAAGTGGTAGATGATATTTTGGCAAAATCCAACATACATCACTGTTCCAGCAACAGGAATAAAGATGGTGCTCAAAATAAATCACGTCAATATGTTGGGTGTATGGATAACAAGTGGGGGAAATGTAAAGCAAGGTTTCCACGTCCTGTATTTACTCATACTGAAGTAGACACTGAAACTGGTGCTCTTAACATGAAAAAGGCAGAGCCAATGATTAACACAATTACTCCTCTTCTTACTTACTTGTGTCGCTCTAACACAGATGTGAGCTCTCTAAAATCAGGAACTGCAATCAAAGGGGTCATTCTTTATGTGTCTGACTACATTACCAAGATTTCCTTAAAAACACATGTTATATTTGACACTATTCGAGCAATGTTTCAAAAAAATAGTGAGATGATTGGTGGTAGTGAGACTCAAAAGGAGAAAGCACGTAAACTCATGACCAAGATTGTGAACAATCTCAGTGCTAAGATGGAAATTGGTTCACCAATGGCCTGTATGTATCTTTTGCGAAATCCTGACCATTATACAAATCATAAGTTTGCTCCTTTCTATTGGCAGAGCTATATTCATGAGGCACGACAGGTCTGGAATACTGATGATACTAAGGAGCATGTTGAAAAAGTAGCCTTGATCAAACGTAGAGGTTGTATTATTGGATTGTCCCCTGTTTATGATTACATTTATCGCCCTCAAGAACTGGTGCATATGTGCTTGTATGATTGGGTAAGTCGATGCTCAAGAGAGAAACTTTCTGAACCCAAATTAAATAAAAAAAACTATATTGAAGAACTGGCCAGTGTTACAGATGAGAGTGAGAATTATGATACATCTTTCATATATCAAGATGAAACAATCATATCTGATACGGACAGTGACAATGCTGTGTCTATGAGTAACTTGAAAATTGAGAAGCCAGGTAAGAATTATGCAGGCAAAGTTCCAGTTTTGGATGTGACAAATACATCTGCTGCTGGGCTGTTTACATTTCTTGACTGTCATCCACTTCACAAGTCACATGGGACACGTTGTGTAAAAGAAGACAGCATTAAAGTTCCCACCCCTATAGGAGCAACTTTACCACGATGTGATCAAGGTGATCGTGAATATTATTGCTCAACCATGCTTGCATTGTTTAGACCTTGGCGTTCTGGACATGACTTGAAAACAAGAGATCAATCTTGGGATGAGTCCTTTTTATCATATAGCTTTACTCTGAGACAAGGAGAACTTATGAACAACTTTAATATAAAATATGAATGTCTTGATGCTCGTGATGACTTTCATGCCCAGCTTCGTAAAGGTTCAGTTGTCTTGCCAAGTTGGATTCAAGGTTCTGACTATACATTGGATCATAACAATGATTTGGAGCAAGTGGATGATGACTACATATTTGAAGATGTCTCTGCAAAGTTGGGTGAAGAGTTTGACACTGAATTTAGGGAAATTGGCAAGCGAGAAAAGAAACGTCAACTTGATATGGCAACTATGCGATCAATAATGACTCACACAGGTTGGACAGAGCCTTTATCCACAGAGACATCAGTTGCCCAGTTACCATCACCAGAGATTATCCAAACTGGGAGTCAATGGAAAGCTGTTGTGCAGAAAAAAAGACAAGAGATACTTGAACGTCGTGCAGAAAACCTGCCTGAATATCTGGCACAACCATCAAGTCATCATGATAGCCAAGTTAGAGTTGTTGATAGATCATATCTTGAAAAGAGTTCTCATTCTAGTAAATCTTTGTTAGCACTAGACAGCATTGTGGAAGAGTTTAGATTAAATGAGGAACAACAAAAGGCATTTTACATTGTTGCACATCATGCATCCATTGGCAATTCTGAGCAATTGAAAATGCATATTGGAGGTATGGGTGGAACTGGTAAAACACAAGTTTTGAAGGCATTAGTAAAAAATTTCCAGTCAAAAAATGAAGCTCATCGTTTTGTTATTGTGGCACCTACTGGAACTGCTGCAGCTCTGCTAGCAGGATCTACATATCACTATATGTTTGGATTAAATGAGAGTACTGATGAGCAGATATCAATTAAACAACTTTCTCAATTAAGATCACGACTGCTGGGTGTTGATTACATCTTTTTTGATGAAGTTTCAATGTTGTCTTGTCGAGATATGTACAGGATTAGTGCAAGGATGGCTAAGATTTTCAATGAAACTGAATTGCCTTGGGGTGGATTAAACATGATATTTGCAGGGGATTTTGCACAGTTGCCTCCTGCAATTGGACATGAAAATGCCTCTCTCTATAGCAGAACTGTTGGAGCTTCTTCTACTAGCCACCAAGATCAAGAAGCTGCCATTGGAAAGGCATTGTGGCACCAGGTTACAACTGTAGTAATACTACGAGAAAACATGAGACAAAGACTTCAAACAAAGGAAGATGCACAACTCAGACAGGCTCTTACAAATATGCAATATAAAGCTTGTACTGCTGAAGATATTATCTTCCTGCGGACACGAATATCAAGCAATCTACCTGGTCATTCATCAGTAAAACATGAAGACTTTAGACAGGTGTCAATAATTACTGCTTTGAATGTTCATAAGGATGAGATCAATCGCTTGGGGTCATTGAGATTTTCTAAGGAAACTGGCCAATCACTAGTTGATTTTTATTCTGATGATTCAATAGTTTCAAAAGATAAGAAAAGAGGCAAGTTTTCATCTCAAGCTGCAACTCACAAGTACCATACATTATCAGATAATATTCATAAAGCTCTGTGGAATCAACCTCCTAGTTCAAATTCAAAATGCATCCCTGGAAAACTTTCATTGTGTGTTGGAATGCCTGTTATGATCCGGAATAATAGTGCTACTGAGCTATGCATTACGAGAGGCCAAGAAGGCATAGTGCATAGTTGGCAGTCAGTAATAGGTAAGCAAGGTCAGAGAGTATTGGACACACTATTTGTAAAGCTACTTAATCCTCCACAAACTGTAAAATTGAATGGACTTCCTGATGATGTTATACCACTAACAAAAACAAGTGTTACTGTAGACTGTGCACTGCCAGATGATTCATCAATTACAATATCACGTAGTCAGGTGGAGGTACTTCCCAATTTTTCAATGACAGATTTTTCTTCACAAGGAAAGACAAGGCCCAACAATCCAGTTGATCTAAATAACAGTCGAAGCCATCAATCATATTACACTGCATTATCACGTAGTGCTTCGGCACTTGGCACTGTCATTTTACAGGGATTTGATGCAAGAAATATAACAGGTGGTGCATCTGGTGCATTACGCCAGGAATTCCGTGAGCTGGAAATTTTAGATGAAATAGTTGGATTGAGATATAAAGGCAAGCTACCAAGTTCAGTTACTGGTGACCGCAGAAATTCTCTAATTGAGTCCTTTAGAATGTGGAAAGGAAAGCATTATGTTCCAGCAAATGTGCACAAGGCAATCCGGTGGAACAAGTCTGATCCATATATTCCAGGTCAAGAGAATGAAGTTCCCTGGCAAGTTCTGGGGAAAAGACAAAAGGATGAAAAAAATATTCCTATCAAATCAACATATATTCCTGCTCATGGGAGTTCTCCAGCATTGTTTTGTCAGAATTCTATTATAAAGAGAAAAATAAGTGGATCTCGAGTTGCACCTAATAGGAAGAAGTTGAAAACCCATCATATTACTTATGACTCTCCATTGACCTCTGTGAGCATTCCTATTGGTACACCTTGGAGCAACAACAGCTGTGCATATGACTCTGTAATATCTATTTTATATGATATCTGGCAGGATAATAAGATTGCTTGGTCTAATTCTTTCAGAAATTTAAATTCCCAATTTCTTGGTGACTTGGTAGGTGGGTTTTCAAGATATTCTGATGGCGAATGCTCTTTAGAAGAAGTGCGTGATCATCTAAGCCATTGTCTGCATCAGCATTCACCCAATAACTTCCCATGGGGAGCATTTACTAGTGTTAATACTTTATTGTATACATTACTACAAACAGAAATCCCCATTCTTTCATCTTGTATTTCTTGCCCTCAACGTCATCCTGTGTCCAGACAGCGGGAAGCAGCATGCAATTGCCTTATAGATGTTGGGGGAATTGACTTTGAATCTATTCAAGATGAACTTGATCTCTTTGTAATTTCTCTTGCTTCGAAGTGTACAATCTGCAATGACTTTCTACTTCGAAAATTCACTTTTGTAGATGCCCCTCCTTTACTTGCCTTTGCTGCATCTGTATCCACCACTACTGTGAATCCTAATTTGGTACATCAGCAAAACCAGATCGGAGAACTAGTGCTATGTAGCTTAGTCATAACATTCATAGCGATTATAACCTCCTAGAGAAGTCCTTGTTTCATAACAATAGCTAGCGTCGCCCGTGCTCTACATAGCATCACATAGGTGCGTGCAATTTTCTACAGACTATATAGTACTGGCACCTCTTCTGTATAGCGACACATAGTAGTGCGGCTCGGCTATATAGTAGTGCGGCTCGGCTATATAGTATTGATGCCTCGTCTGTATAGCGACACCTAGCAGTGCGGCTCGACTATACAGTGTCATATAGCAGTGCGGCTTGGCTATACAGTGTCACGTAGTGGGGCGGCACAGCTATCATGTGTGTCATAGACCTTATACTGTAGTAGTAGTATAGGTTGCTTGCTCCGGCTTTGTTTTCGCAGTAAATCATCAAATTATGATTAGCTACTACGAGGCATCGGCACAGTCTGAACCTCAAATATGACAATAGAAAAAAAGGGGGGGTAAAAATATGGAAGAGGGATAAGCAGCGAGAGGATGGAGTCCTATTTGAGGAGATTTAGCTTGCATTATTGTAGTATCATGTCACGAACTTACCACCCATATAGTTCCTTTCTTAGTCCAAAACTAACTCAAATCCAGCACCGGCGGATTGTATCTTCATGCCACTGCGAGCCCTTTTCAAAGTACATTAGATAGGCCATTGTCGTAATATAGTACTCACTTTGCAGCTTCAGCCCACTGCTTTCGAGCTGTACAGAACTTAGCCCAGTGATAAGGGTTCGCTTTCAGAGCGTTGATGAGTGCCCAGATTGCCTCGTAGGTTTCGGTGTAAAGATCCTCCGAGAACTCATATTTCTCGTCGAAGTGTCCACTGTTGTATGCATCGAGAATGCATTTTGCCTGTTCTCCATATTGAATCAGAGCAGAGCGCATTAATTCAGGAACGTACTACAGTTCCAACCAACGCAACAATTCCACACGGGACCTCCTCCTCAAAATCTTCCGGAAACAACGAAGCTAGCTTCGAGGGACCGTAGAACATTTGGGACAGTTCAGCAATTACGGTATGTGCCAGATTATTTGTCCTGCCCTACAAAACGGATGAGCGAAAGCCATACGCCGGTCATACACGCCTATTTCGCACCTGGCCGTCTTTATGTTCACCTTGGAGAAAGTATCCTTTATCTAGAAGCCGCTTGACGTTTGCCGCAACAATTGATTGAAATTCCAATTGACCGGGGATCTCTTCTGTTGGAAAAAGGGGGTAGCGAGACTCAACAACAGGTCTCGCCTTTGACTTGATTTCGCTGCGAAAGGTAAAACGATCGTTGAGGAGCTTTAATAGAAGAAGTCAGTATATGATGGCCATGCAAAAATCGAACCCTCACATAAGTGATCATATCCGATTCGTATTTGGGATAATATCCTGCAAAATAGTCAGCTTCTGCGTGAAAAAAAACTATCAACCTTACCATCTTCAACACGACCACCATCATCTTGATATTCGAAGAGGGCCGTAGATAAGCACTTGGCTGCTGCCCTTCGGTGATCTGAGTTTGAAGGGTTTGGGAATGCCCAATGAACCGCCATCCATCTTCGAAAGTATGACTTTGCTGTTTTAATAACTTTCCTCCACCGCATGGGATAATAACGATATCGCTTAGGATTATTTGTCGTTTTGTTGAAGGCCGTGCGGCTGTGCCGTTTGGCCCTTGGACGACGTGTAGGTTCATTCTCACTTTCCGGTTCTGACTCGGACTCAGTGCCGGTGTCACAGTTGTCCTTATCGGCGTCTTGTTGACCAGATGCCCGGACGCCGTGAAGTCGATTGGGATCGGGCGGCCTTGGCACACGGTTTCGCCAGTGATGGTCCTCAAGGATATCATAGGAGTCATCTTCTATACCCGCCTAAAGGGAATGTCAGCAACTGTAGGGAGAATTCGAAGAGAGTTCACATTGTTGAGGCGGCCTGTATCCAGTTCTTCACTTTGTATCCTCCACTCCATCACTGAAAGAAGGTGAATTTGGTTAGTTATATGGTATAGACGAGCGTAGTGATTTGCTCGCCATTGATACCAGGCGCCCGGAGTGAGTTATCAGCGATACGTTCATCCTCAGAGGGTGATTGGTCAAACCCTGGTACTGGCGAAGAGTAAACAAATAAGAACACCTTGAAGATAGCAGCGTACCAAGGAGAGGGTTTTCATTCATGACATGGTCGTGAGCGTCGTGGGGAATATTGTGAGGGATATTGTTTGTGTAGTGAGGAACATCGCTAGTGTGGTTAGCGTGGTTAGTGTCATCAGTGTAGCGACGAGTGTCGCGAGCGTCGTGGGGAATATTGTGAGGGATATTGTCCGTGTAGTGAGGCACATCGCTAGTGTGGTTGGCGTGGTTAGTGTAGCGACGAGTGTCGTGAGTGTCGTAAAAGTCATCATCAGAGTCATAGGTGTCGTTTACATTCACAGCAGGAGAAGGGGCCCGTGCTGCCTCGTCGTTATGTATAATGTCCTGCCCACGACGTGGAAGTGCAGTGTTAATGGTAGGAACACTAGAGTTTTCCAATCTGGAGTTACGGTCTCCAAAGCGCGAGAAGTTACTGGGAGCACATGATCTCTCCTGATCAACGTTAGCGCTGTCCGTGTCCTTAGTGATGTTTTGCTGGCCATGTGTGCCGTCAACTGCATCTCGACCAGTTTGGTGCAAATGGTTTACTGGAGAGTTACCAGGTTCCATTGAGAGGCGAGGATCAATGTTGGACGGACGCCTGCAGTGAACATCAGATGGGCCCTCGCTGAGGAGACGCTACTAACCTCTGGGGTACAGGATTTTCTACAGATGCGGTTGGCAATCTTGGAGGGTTGAAACCGAACTGATAGGTGTTGTTTCGCAATATTGGCTCTGTACCAGGAGGAACGATGTTGACAGCTTGCGGTACAGGCATAGGAACCAACACCGACGCATCTTGTTGACTGGCAGTTTCCGCAATGTTTTCCTTGGTGGTAACAACTGGCTTAATGTTCAACATAGCGCATGCAATGCAATGCTCACCTTTCGCGTGCGACTCCTCTTGGTCTTCGGTGGGGCCATTGGGTTATCAGCGGTTGATTCCGGAATGTTGTCTAACTGTGTATTGTTGCGCTTCCTGGTTTGTTTTGTCACATTCTCTGATACTTCTTGAAGTCGCTTTAGACCACCAGTACCCTTCGATGAACGTTCCGAGCGGCGTGGGGGAGCCCCGTTTTCTGTAGAAATTCATCATTTTACTCTGCAACCAGTCAGGGTGTAGAAAACGGGCCTTTATCACGCAAATCTTCTGTACTTGTTGCTGGAGCTTGCGGTAAAGAGGCATCCTGGACACTTGTGTTTTTTCGACAAGTGTTGGTCCTGCCAGAACTACTTGCGGTTCGGGTACCGGTATGAGCCGCTCTGGCCTTCTTACTTGAAGCCATTACGCAGGTCTTCGCCTACCTCGGGTCGTAGTAGGACGAGGTAAAATGAGAGCATGTTCCGAATCCTTATGAGTGTTGTGGTAACCGAATAGATGTTTGCGGACCCGAATAAAACAGCAACCGATACAGTAAGTCCTCGATAAGGCAAGACTCGGATACTAATAATTATCTAAGGCGTAGTAAAAGTCTTTATCGAACCACTTGTTTAGAAAAAAATCGTGACCATACTCAAGACTGGTGTGTTTGGTTAATCGTGTGTCGGCAGTAGCATGAAAACGAGGGATGAGGTCCGCTATGGCCCTCAAATTGGAAAGTGGAATCACATCACCCATTCGTTCGCCGTTAGCACGAGTACTACGCTTCAGGATGTACATTTGCGTGACAGGATCGGGGCACAAGTCGCGGGTGGACGTCGAAGTTGAAGAAACTTGTGGCACAATGTCAAAACGTTGCACGTAGGCAAGGAATGAGTGGAGAGCGGTATTGTCTGCCTGAGAATCATGCAAAGGTACCACCTGAAAAATAAGCCGAACCTGTACAACAGAATGACCTACCGCTTCAATTAGCATTGAAAAAAATTATTTGATGGGCTGAAAGCGCTTCACCAGATAGTCCGCTTTGCGGCCATACCATTCGAGGATCCGTATTTGCGAATGCGGTATCACAACGGCCAAGGGGCCATTCCATTGTGGAGGGGTGAGAAAGCAATTTTGTCGGTGGTAGAACAACATCTGGTCGATGATAATCTTTCTGCTGTATCCACATGCCTGACCACACCTGCAATTTGCCAACCGAAATGGAGGCGTTAGCCATAGCTGGGCGACGGCCCCCAATAGCGTAAACCTTTTCACCACGTTCAAGGCGCTGAAGGGAGTATAAAAGTGCAGCCTTGAGATCAGGAATGCCAAATTTCACCGCGACATCATCCAGAGACATTGCCTTGTAGCTTGGGTCCCGTGATAAGTGGAACGCTGTCGAATTGCAGCTCCAAGTTCGAAGTGGACGAGGGATGGAAACTGCGGGGTTTGATGAAAGATGCTCCGCTACTTTGAAGTAGTTGATGGGGATTCGACGAGATCTAATGCTTGAGGTATTACGGATCTTTTCCAGAAGTGAGGCTGAAATGTCACTGCGCTGGGTATCCTGGTCATCGTCATCAGAACTGGTGTCCGGCCCATATTCACTTTCAGAAGAGTCTCCATCCGGGTGTTCTGGTGTCCTATCAGATGTTACGGCTTCATGTATAGCTGTGGCAAGGTCGAACCACCGACACTTGTCAATCCGATCTAGCGTGCGACATATTTGGTTTTCATACTGTTGGTTATTGCCAGATCGAGCCGGTTCCTTGACGACTTCAATATGTGCATGTTCTGTAACATCTGCGCTCCACTGGCAAGGGGCTCCATTCGTCTGAATTTTCGCAGACACACTCTGCAACATCTCCAATTTGGGGATATACCAATTGTTGATTGGCCGTTTCTTTTTCCCAGTACGCGCGCCAGCATCAAGGATGGCTTGTTTGTGGTCATGGAATTCTTTCAAAGCCGTGTCTATTTTTGTGCGAGTTTGGTCATCAATGACAGGAGACTGAGCAAGATATCGGAAGTCCATCAAAGCACGAATGGCGATAACAAAGGCATTTGGTACGGCACCGGCAATGACGCCTACGATGTATCGCTGGATATTTCGGTGATCTCGTCCTGTTGCCTCCTTCATTTTTGAAACTCCTCCGGCGAAGGATCGAAAACCCGTGTGCGGATGGAGGACCGAAAATCGAAAATCAATTTCAGTTTCGCCAACTGCTCTAATACACCACTTCAAGTCGTGATCCCAGAACATCTTGTGTAAATGGTGGAGCGGTTCAAGTGAAAGAAATTTAACAGGATCGGCCAGCGGCCAATCTCTCCAAAATGGTTGATTTACACCGGGGGCAGTATGCTGGCATTGCGAAGTGTAAAGCGGGAGAGTGAAATCTCCGACTGAATTCCGACTGAATTCTGACTTAGTCAAAACCTACAGGTTCCATGCCACGGTACCAACTTGAATTCTCTTCTTCTGTCCCTCCGACATCTACCCCCCCAACTTTCTCCAGCCCACTGGCAACCACCAATCATGAACTGAATAATCCCATCCCTTTGGATCCTTCTTCACTCATCACAAAGCTGTCGCGTTCCCTGGATCCTCCTTATTCTCCTATACCCTCCAGTTCCTCCGCCTATAATTCTCCTGCTCCGTCAAACCACTCCGATTGCTCATTTGAAAGTTCTTCGGTGGAATCAGATATGGATACCTCGGTACCTGTGTTTGGAGTATATTTTCCTCATCGCCCTAGTCTGTCCCAGTAATTGGTTGAGTGTCACAGAATATCCCCACTCCGGCAACTCGGGAAGGTGCAATACGCATACTGGAGGCTGCGACTTCCAAACGGAATACTCTTCAGCTTGAAAGGGAGCTCGCCAATTCCAGATTTCGGGAGGCAAAACTGCAAGCCAAACTTTGTAACATGAAGGCGAAGAAAGCTGAGAAGAAGCTTCAGATGGCTGAAATATATATTTCTCGTGTTCGTTGGGTCATAAGTAAGACCGGTCATAAGGATGTCCTGTCGCCTGAAAATGTTGCTCCTAGTCTGGCACATGTAGCTGTAAATTCAGATGGTGGTCAGTCGTCTTTTGAATCATGATTACTATGGCTATACTATCATTGATAGCATTTTACAGTTGTTCATTGCGTAGACACGCAGTCTGGGCAGCTTGCCATTTGTATGGATTGACATACATCAATCCCTTGTAATCGTAGTGAATTGTTTCAATCTGCCCACTGCCATGCCGCTCGTTGAAAAATATTTAGATGGTTATGACCATAGAGTTGCTCAACAAAATCCAGAAGTCCCTGGAGAATGCTTATAGTGTGAGCTGATTCTACTGTAGGTTTAGGAGCTGAAGAGGATATTTTTAGGATCTGAAGTCAGAGGGCGAGATGAGATGCAAGCAACCTTCATATGCCCATTTTACTGAAGAATTTCCCAAATGTCGACGACTAGTAGCCAAGATCGCGGCCAGGTACGGCTGAACTACTCTGCGACACAGTCGCCGAGCAACAGCTTTCCTAAAGTTAACGGATCAATTCCTCGCCTGGGTGAGAAAACACTCGCGACATCGGCAGTCCAAGTTGTGTGGGCTGCCTCGTTGAAACGCTCTTAAAACATCTCGCGCGTCTACTAGCGGACTACTGGTCACCGTGCATCAGGCTCTCGACAAATCAATTCTGCTCACCGTGATCGCCCCCGTACCCAGACTCACATATCTGCTTGACTTAGATGTAGCATTACTCCGCAATAACAGCGGGCTCGAACAGCTAGAACACAACGATCGCCATAAAGGAGGCATGGAGAGAGATAGTAGAGGAAGGGACCGAGAAAGGCAAGACAGATTAGGAACGCGTGACAACCGCTCTCGCGACACTTCCCACTCCCAACACTTTCCACCCCAAACACTTTCCACCCCCAACAACAAACATCAATGAAGGTGAGCGCAGAGACAGACCGTCACAACTATACCACTTAACTTTTCCAGAAAATGTTACACACCTTTTTTGAGGCATGCCGCCAAGGCCGAAACTTGGAAAAGCTGCTCAAAGGCAAGGCGGCGGTGGGCGCCCGTATTTTCCCTCCCCGCGTTCCGAAACACGACGAACGACTCGGATACCGTATCGACCAAGGCCGGTTCCACGACGACGGAAAATATAGCGTGGTCGTCCAGAAGAACGGCAAACCTCACGGCGAGGTTTTGGCGGCGACGGTCGTCGATCCGAGCGTGGATACGGGCGAGGATATCATCGGGAGACTCTGCGAGAGTGGTAAGGAGACAGGGTACATGCGATGATCTAAAGGAGGGAGGAGGTTCTGTACCTACAATACGAAGACGCCAAACGGAAGGACAATCAGTTTGTCACGGACATTGACCATTATAAACGCAACTCTCGTGCAATAATAAATGCTGCCATTCAAAACATACTAGTACAGATTGTACAGATACAGCCTTACACAATGCATCCATACGCTGTCCGCGGTTCGTTTTGGGTTTGTGGGTGCGGGCGCACGTTGGTAGCAAAGTGCCCCACCCCCCTTGACCTCGCGAATGCAGCGCCGACGTCTATTGACGTGGTGGAGCGTGTTCGCGAGGTGTTGTTCAGGGGGGGCCAAACTCGCCCACGGCGTTCCCCACGCGCATGATCTACCACTCGCACCAACAAGATCAAAAATCCACCATCATACTAGTAGTACGAGTACTTTGCGGACGTGGATGAGATGGTTGCGCAAGCGGACGTGCAGCCCATCGTCGGTGGTCGTGAACCTTCACCTGGGCCACCGTCATTGGCCCACGGCACTGCCGCCGCCGCCGCCGTCGCGTTCGTTGGTTTGTTGGACCACTGGGTGGTTGAGGGGGTTGGTGGTGACGGCGTGTCGCAGCTGTGTATAGATATAAGTAGTAGATATAACCAAAAAATATACCTTTCGCAGCGGAAAGGGTGCACCACACCCTGCTGCACCCCTCCTCACCCCTCGCCATTACCGTCGCCGTTGCCGTCACCGATCACCGTTCTTCATTGTCGACGTTTGTCCTCCTCCGTTTCCGTGGATGATGGCGCGGGCGTTCATGTTCACGGGTGCAATCTAGCACCTCCGCCTGTGAGTCATTGCCGTTATCATTGTTGCCCTCGTCCTCTGAGTCGTCGTAGTGCTGGCGCCCCAAGCGCAAATGCGAGAAACTGTTAACGTGTAGAGGTGCACGGAAGGGATGGGGGAGCGGAACATGGTGGTGAGTTGGACTTGGAATCGGAATCGGCGAGTGAGCTAGGCTGCTAGGGCGACACTCACCAACTTGAAGGCAAACTTTGGAGCACCGTATAAGTGCAAGTGTTGTACGTACTAGTAGAGAGAATCACGTAGGTGCAACTTAAGCTTTGTGGCGCTATGGAGTGCTATGTAAGGGGGCTGTTGCTATGAGTGCTATGGGAGTGCTATGACTATTATGGAAATGTCGATTCACTATAACTCAAAAACAGGTTTTGCTGATGTAGTCACAGTTGAAGGAAAAACTGAACCATTGCGATATTGTCTCAGAGGTGTTATATATTATGGAAGTGATCACTTCACATCTGTTATTGTCAGATTAACAGGTCAGGTTTGGTTTCATGATGGAATTATCACTGGAAGGTCTACAGAATATGAAGGAATGTTAGAGAATATCTTCTTAACTGTCTGCAGGTCCAAAAAGCCTTGTATTTTTATATATACTCTTGTATAGGTGATTTCTAAATGCTCCCATATGCCAACTTGGATTAATGTTACATTCTTGGATGTAGAAATATAGTTATATTTACGGCACATCATATGTTGTAAGATACAGCCATTACAATATCCTGGCTGTCTAGCAACAACTTAATTAAATCAAGTAAGGACAGTTGTTATTTTATGGGAGCCTGAGGGGACTCGGATATGCCGTGCAAAGCAACGGCCCTCTAGCACAAGTAGCTGAAACTTCCGTTTTCTTGTGTAACTGCCCCCAGACGCTCAACGCCGCTGCTTAGGCCATCGCTACGTTTCTTTTTGCATATATTTTACTGAGAATAGCAAATTCCTTGCGTGCGGCTCTTGTAAGGAGATGCACACAACCCGAGAGCGCACTCACAATTTGAACACGGCAGGCTTTATGGTCTTTACCGGCTTCCCATGTGCCGTTCCAACCATTCGCGTTGCCTGGCGCAGCAATACCTACTTTCGGGTGGCATGCAGGCTTGAATGTTACTTGGAGATGGCGAGGTTATCGTGAGTTCTCGCTTCTTTGACTCGTAACCTACTCATCCATTATCTGCAGTATATTCCAAAAACGAGACCTGTTCTATTATCCCATTTTTATCGGGTATTCCGGTCGTCTATACTTCGAATATCGATGTTGTTAGGCAAGTCGTTGCTGGGGGTTATAAGTCCAATTTCATTAAGCCTGAAGCTCTACATCGTGGCATTATGTACGTCGAATTCATTTCATTAGACTTCAATTCAACTCAACCACTCCACAGTACGTGGGGCATGAATCTAGTGGCAAGAAAGTAGTTTTCCAAATGATTGGTTTCTTGTCTTGCTAATCTTGGTACATTTATACAGGTGATGGCGAAGTATGGAGGAAACATAGGCGGGTAATGGGTCCTGCTTTCAATATCAAGACGTACAGTTTTCTACTGCACTTTTGCCGATCGATGTCGAATTCATCACAGAAAATAGGTATCAACTGGTGTGGGAAAAAACCGCACAAAGCTGCTATGAAATGATCGATTGCGAGGGTTGGGATCGTGCCAAGTTCGTTGATGTTCCAGTGGTGCAAAATTTGACGCTAAAGGTGGGAATTATGACTTTTGGCTAAGGCCATGCACTGAATACTTACTCAGCTTGCACTTCTTATTTTAACATCGTGTGGCCTCGGCATTCCATCCCATTGGGAGACACCGCCAGAAAAGACAGATGACACTGAAATGACCTTGTGGGAAGCCCTCAGCATCTTGATGGGTGCGATCATGTTTACGATCTCCGCGCCAAATTGGACCTACAAATTACCGATAAAATGGTAGGCTCCACCATTTGGTTGTCAAAATTTCTGATCTTCACAGAATTCGATAATTAGGATTAAAAACATTAACAAAGCAAATGCCCTTGTTGGGCAGTATATGTACACCCAAATAGCTCAGCGCAAGTCTGGCCAGCGACTTGTCGAAGAGATTGGCGAGGTCAGCAATATGCGCACAGATGTACTCAGTTCGCTCCTTGATTCAAATGAAACGGAAGGAAAGTTGCATTTGGATGAGTCGGAATTAGTGGGTGCACGCATTATCCTTTCCCTGTATCACTTCTAATCCCTGTCACCCTTTTTTTTTTTGCTGTAAAGTTGGGTAACATGTACCTAATGCTCATTGCTGGACATGGTAGGAAGGGTTGCTTGTTGTTGAACTTGCTCAGATACTAAAATCAATACAGAGACGACTGCTTCCACGCTTGGGGCGTCGTTGGCACTCATGGCTTTGCACCAAGACATCCAGGGTGAGGTTCTAGAACAAATCATTTCAGTGGTAGGATATGGCCGTGAACCGGTATGACTAACCCTCTTGTGTTTTGTTCCAGTTTGACTATATTGCTGCTGTAGGCATTCCAGGACTACTCGAAGCTGGACAAAGTACTAGCTGTGTTTTACGAAGCGTTACGCATGTACCGTGCGTACCGCAACCATTTCTTCTTTCAGGCAATTCCTAAATTGGGATATGTAGCCCCTGCGTATGTAATAGTTCGTGAGGCGGCAGAGGATACTGTGTTGGCTATTTCCAAGCCAGTGGAACAAGATGGGGTTTTCAGTGTGCCTATACCCAAAGGAACTTATGTACGTCTCTATCTAGGTTTTCGTCCGATATAAACTTACCTTTCCATGGAATAGGTAATTGTTGATTGGATTGGCGTGAGTGAGTGAAGAGCGATATACTGGAGTTCTCAGACAAATAAAATGGGACCTTAGATTATAACCCCAGGTACTTCGAGGATCCACACAAATTCAAGCCGTCTCGGTGGTACGATCAATCGAGCCATGAGTTAATGGCCGCCTTCAGCATCGGTACCGTCCTGATTTTAATGCCGTATCTTCCTGCTGAAGACTGCGACATCTAGGTCCTCGAGCTTGTATAGGACGAGCCTTCTCGACCGTCGAGAATGTGTGTTTCCTCACATGTCTCTTGCGGGGATACCGGGTGGAGCCATTGTTGCAGATGGGAGAGAATTTGGAGGGTTGGCGTCGACGTGTTTTCGACCCCGATCTGAAGATGACCTTACGTCTGAAACCAGCATCGTTGCGATTCACGGCGCGTTCTCGAGCGTCGAATAGTTGAAGTGGTTCGGTCGCGTCAATTTGTACCACAGTTTCATACACAGATTGTTCCCCGCCAGTCGATGTACATGTATACTTCTCTGCTTGCCTTGTTGTACCATATAATTGTTTCATTCTAAGTCGACAACGTCATGGCTCTTTAACTATTTCCGAGCAAACACGAGCATAATTATGTGAGGAATTCCGCAGGCTTGAGTTTGAGCGACCATGATGACCGCCGTCGGATTACGACGACGACGACTTGCGCCTTCTGAGCTTGAGTTTTGCATAACTGTTAGCCATAAGGAACACTCCGAGAATCAAGTGACGTGGAGGTTTCTTTCCATCATCGTTCTCCAGTGTGAAATCAAAATTCAAGAAGAGATATACGCAAAGATTAACTTGATGAGCACGGCAGTCAAAGGTTGAAAACAGTCGTGATCAATGAAGCATACTTGAGCCAGAGGGCCGTTGCTTGCACGGCATATCCGAGTCCTACTCAAAAGAAAATATTGTATTTACAAAATGTCACGCAGTGACTCTGTGGCCAGTGATTCGAGAATTCTGCGACTGTACTCCTCGACTGTACTCATACACAAGATCTTGAAGGGAAGTTCATTGGAGCTGTCAATAAATTCCACCATCAGTTCTTGGCCATCGCATTCATCCTGCCCATTCAACGGCCTGCACAAAGACCTGCTCACAAGTGCCTTTCTTGCATTGGGAGACTGGTCCAGCACAATTGTACAAGCCACCCTCAATGATAGGATCTGCTGTTCCAGAATTGCACCAGTAAGCAGAATGTAAGTATGGAAGGCTTTGATGTTAACATTGATACCGCACTAATCTGAGGCTAAAAGTAATCGCAGATCTGGTCTCGAGCAGCAACAATGATGGTGCCAACGACACTCAAAGAAAGAACTTGACAAGTGTGGCTGCAGCAAGTCTAAGACAAAGCCGAACAAATAGTGGCATTTGCCGCAATAATAGATTGGCTGGCTGAAAAAATCCTGGGGGCGCGGTCCTCATTAAGACCGAGCCTAAATAAATTTAGGACTCGGAATCGCCCAGGACACGCATGACAACCCAAGCCCCAGATAAGGAAGGGGTGTCCATACGGCATGGCATCGCCTCTGAATCATCCTTGTTGAGGAACCGGTTAGGGTCAAATCCATCCGGGCTTTTATGTAAGTCTTCCAAAAAGTCGAATTCAGCGGGGTTTGGCGAGCAAAATAAATTGAAATGTGTGGCTTACTGATTGATACCATTGCGAACAATAAACCCTTCAGTTTCAAAAGCCCACATAACGATTATAATATCATGAACATACACATTTCATAAATGGCATTACAAGAGCACTGCAAAGAGCACAATCATGATGGGGAAAGGGAGGTGAGAACAAACATCCACAATGTGCTAGATCAGATCAGATTACATCAAACAAGTGTTAAACAAACTAGCAACAAGAAAGATGGTGATTGCAAGGAAATGATTACCATCCTTCTCGAATAAAGTGCCTGGTGCATATGAAGTTTCAACTACATCTATCTCAATCAAACAGAGAATTCTATACACATACCAGAGAGCATGGTGGGAAGATGGCCGGTCGTTGTCAATGTTGCATTGGGTTGGGTAGATGATGCACTAGGAGTAGCAGTGGATGATGGAATAGCTGGGCCACCAGCAGCTTCCGACAGTTGGGCAAAGCCTATAGATGGCAGTGTTGCACAGAACACCGAATAGACATTTTTCTGTAAGCCAGAACAATAAATGGTGTGAATGAGAAGGATGATAAAACTGGCAACGGAAGCTGGGACAAATGTTACACACCAGGAAGGCATCACCAATAACCCATCGTGGGAAGCCACTTACACCACCACCCAAGCTCAAGCCAAGGCTGAGGTCAAAGATACTGCCGATACATATCCCAGGAGTGATCGTCTGTTTCATGTTGTCACTGTTAATAGGCCATGCCTTGCCGCCAAATGAGATAGTGACATTGAACTGCGTCGTGCATGCTAGACAATAAAGAAGTCACAGGCAGTCAGACCTAGTGTTATAGCAGTTTCACGGAAACGGACGAATTGAGAAGAATCCAGCATAGACCCCAGTCAAGGCAAGGGAACCAGGGACAGCTGCCCAAATGCTCCTGACATCATCCGTGGGTCCACCTATGAGAGTTGTGCCGATATCAAAAGCGGACAGCGATGCTGAAGGAGTAATCGCGATTGAGTGCCCGTATGGTGAAACCTGTGAGAAAGCAGGTTCTTCCGGTCAGTTCACGGAGTGTGAATTTCTGCAAGTTTAGAAACAGACCGGTAATAGTTAATAACCAGTAAGTTGAGTTGACACCAGCAGGTCTATTGATGAACTCAATGTCGCCGGAATAGAGGGTTCTATTCATACCACCGAGGGTCATGACGCCTCCTGGTTCCAGTTCTTGCGCAGTGCTGTTGTCGATGAAGCGAGTAAGCCAAAAAGAGAATAGCGGAGAACTAAGTTGATGAGCATTGAGGAGAACCTGCCAGAATGGCACAGCCCCAGAAGAGGAGATTGTCTGGAAGCCGAAACCCATGAGACCAGAAACATGACCGTCTATCAATGAACCCGAAAGCTCAGTAACGGTAACTGTTAATTGACTACGTTTGACCCAAAAGGAATAATAACGGGATAGGAAGACTGACGGAAAGTCTGAGCAAAGGCCGTGAACCCTCCTAATGTCACAGTGTCCGTGGAATTTTGACCAAAGGCCCATCCAGATCCATATGAGATGTTGACCTGACCTGCAACACCTGAAGTTGTCTGGAAGGAGCTCGATTTCATGGGATTGAACAACGGTGTTGAAGAAGCGCAAGCCGAGCAGCCAGTTGCGGCAAGCCAGAAATCCGAACTACCTGTGCCCAAAATGACAGAGAATGATTGAGCCCTATATTTAGGGTAGTCTCAGTAGTTATTTGGAGAACAGGCTTGACGTTAGCTATTCACGGTGTGCCCACTGCAATAGTTGCAAGGTAATCCGAGTCGGCATTCTGATTACACATTATTTTCTGGGATGCCCCAAGACTCGAAAAATTGAACTAACCTGATTGATGAGAGGTATTCCCGATGAACTCTGGCATTTCTGAAGCGTATTAAAGTTATATCTTTTACAGAGGTGGTCTGCAGCATTGTATGGGTAGTCCAAGTTCAGACTAGATGCATGACGACGAGCAAGGGGAATATGAAGGGGTTCTGATGCCACGGCTGATGCGAGGGTAGGGAGGATTAAAAGAAGGGCGAGCATCGTGGTAACATCAGCAATCCTGGACGGATCATTTGTTTTTAAGGTCGTTATTTAGCGCTCTGGTGAGAACTTCGGACCGTCATTTGCGGAAAGCCTTGGCCCAAGGTTTTCGTTCACCTAATAACTAGTAAGAACCTAGATCGTTATGTTTTCAATTGTCCTGCAGGGGCCGGACGATCCACCAACTGCCCTCTAGCTTTGATTTCATGAGTGCACTGAGAGTGGACTGATACCCCAGCTCGATCCCAGTATATGGGAAGGGAAGGTGATGCCTAACAGACAAGGACGTGGATGTTCGAAACCAGGTGCAAGAAGATGAGCACTCTGTTGCAAATCGACGGGGTGTTATGGATCGCTAGATCAGCGGGCTCCAGCAACAACCAACTAAACTGAGTCGAGATCAGACCAGGAAACACAAGGAATAAAGTGTATTCATGGTCAACTACTACTATACAACCAGTAGCAGCCCAGGGGAGGGGGGAAGGCTAGGTAAGCGAACCAGGGGGTGGAAACCAGACTAAACGTGAGGAAAGGGAAGGGAAAAAGAGGAACAGTTCGAAGATGAAGGTTTAAGTAGTGAAGAGTTAGGGAAATGCCATGAAGGCAGACTACCGGGTCTGTAGGTACAAATTGAGAGAGATGTAAGAACAATAAAGCTGTTCTGAGGATACAGCATTTCCACCAGTGTTTCAAGGAGTGATTGCAAGGAAATGGTTTGGAGCAATCAAGGGTCCAGACCCTGCGCTTCATGGTTGCCTCATGGTAAGGAGGTGAAAGGATCCATGAGTGGATGTGTCAGTGGGCACATGATGAACATGAGGCAGCCATGTGGATGTCATGTGGTTGAGTTCCTAGCTTGGGAATGATGAGATTGGTTCGTCTTCCTGATGGTTTGCATTGGCAGTGGATGCCTGGCCAATAGCAGCATACGACTAGGAGTATGTGCATGCAGGATCGGGATAGAAAGGTGAATGTGATACTTCATCATTGGAGGCAGGGGAGGTGAATCACTGAATAGGGAAGGGAAGAACCATGCAATGAACACTGGTAATCATACACCAGCAACTGTGGTTCCTGCAGTACGATAAGCAAGGGTGCTTCATATAACCCTTCTTGGCTGCAGGGTACTGGATGACTGGGATGTCGACTGGGTATGGATATTCTCGACCAGTGGACTGGTACACAAAGGTAATGAAACATGTCGGAATGCAAGTCCTTGTGGAGCATCAAGGGGGTTTGTCATGCATGCGAGTTCGGGTTGCTAGCTGAGCACCGGCGGTCAGCTGATGAGAAGAAAGGCGAATGAATGTAGAGGTGACATGTGAAGAAGAACAAGATGGTTGGCCAAGATAGGTCCAAGGAGTCATCGGTTGTCGGCAACTATGACAGATCCGATGTCTGAGTCATTGTGGGGAGGTTGCATTATCCGAATATAGGTTGCATAGATGTAGACGCCCACAAGGGTGGAGATGCCAATAGAACATATCACAATCGTGGCGATGAGTTGGGCGTCAAAGGTAACCATGAGGATCGGGATGACGTGTCAGTCTTCTTCGAAATAGGAAAGTCGATCAGTCATCAGGTACAAGGCTATTCATTCGTCTGTGACAGGCACAAGGAACCGTGTAGATGAATTGTGAAAGAACAATAACAATGTCATGAGCATATGGGTGTGGACATATGATCGGTCGGCGGAGAACCAGAGTATTCCGATTGCTGGGTATGATCGGTGGTTGGGTCATGGAGTATTCTTGTCTCCAGGTATGCACATCGGTCATGGGTTGTGACAAGAATGGAATGGTCAGGTTCGGATTGTATCATCTTTAGGTTCCTTCAGCTCCTGGTTGTGCATGAATGGTTATGCACCGTCAAATCATCCAATGAGGACATGGGTCAACCTGAGAGTTCGGTAACAAGGTATCATCCAATCAGAGCATGGGACTTGGCACATCTTCGTGGGAATGTATGGGTATCACGTGCTGTCAAAGCAAAAGACAGGGGCAAAAAGGTGAAAATCGTAACACGGGGTAGTTACATAGTAGGTATAGGGATACTGGCAGATCGTGCAGTGGCGGGTACTCCAAACCTTACATAATACTGCTAGTGCAAAGATGACCGACAGCTGGCGATTGGCTTGCATGGGCATCCGCGTGTTGATATTCGTGCTATTGTGGTTGATGTATGTCATCCAGAGGGTCGGGGTGAAAAAACATCAGCAGAGACAAGACCATGCTGCTTCATTGTTTGTTGTAAGCTACTTGGCATGTAAATCAAGAACTTGCGAAATGACAAAGGGACTACCATTGACCAAGTCCATGTCCTCAATCAGACTTGGGCATTATGACTCGAAGATAGTGGTGATCTAACCCCTCCAGGGTAGTGCTAAGCCATAGAACCCAACTAGCGGCAACTTGGTGATTTTCACGAAGGAAATCAGATCCATCAAGACAAAGCACGGTTCCGTGCAAACGTGGTTTACGGTCATCCACGACCAACCAAGTGAGGCAGGTACGACCATGGCACCAGATCCGCAATGCACGGGACACGACAGACTCATCGTTGGGGTCCTTCGAAACTTTGTAGAAAGAAAACCAGTACTTGGCCCTGATCTCTTCAGTATGCGGGTTTGCGCCCCTGGGGTAGCGAAATACCAATAGGTCGAGGGTGGCGGGACGGGAGGCGGGTATGGGGGTGCCGATGGCGTTGGAGCCGGAAGTTCTGCAAGCGGTAGGACGTGTGTCAAAGTAAGAGTCAAGGCCGGGCAATGACCAACCAAAGACAGCCTTTGCGGGCCACTCGAGGATCCAGCAGCGGAACTGGTGTGGGAGGAGAGCACCATTGGGCTGTTCGAGATGGGCAATGTAGTCAGCGCGGTTGAACCGGAGGAGGTTGGTGATGACAGCGGTACAGCTGGCAAGGAACACGGGAGAAGCAATGGCAGTGAAATAGAGGTCGTACAGTGCGCGACGCTCTGGGGTCATGTCGGTCACTGTAACTAGGGCATGCCATTGTTTATTCACGGATCTGGAGATGAAGAGAGATTTAAGGTGAATTGGAAAATGCAGGGGCAAAGTTGGCGACCATAAGTACACCGCCAATTCGGGAAAATGCCAGTTTGATATTTGTTTGTTGATATTGGCGGAGCTTAGAATTTAGTGCTTTGAAAGGCCTGGCCTGATCTTTCCTAAGGGCCAGGACCGAAAGTCTTGAATAATTATCCCCCCGAGATCCAGCAAGATACCTACAGAATATCCCAGAAAATGCCAATTTCACGCCACCAGGTAAGCACTTAATAAGCTTGCCCATCAAAATTCTCTTAAGTCCTTTCTTTGTCTATGTTTGGCGCAGTTCATTTCTTTGCCTTCAACCACACGGCAACAGCAAGGTTTCACCTGATCGCATACCTGGAAATAAGTTTGCCGACTTACTTTCGCCAGCTCGCACGGCGAGCGTGCCTAATTCACCCATAGAGAGGACCAGCACCCTCCCAAAAATGCTGCGCGCTTTTTTCAAACCATTCGCAAGGCACGCTGCCCACTCTCCAATCGAGACAATAGTTTTCTTCTCCGTCATTGGAACCCTTGCTTACTTGCATGTCCTTGTTGCTATCAAACACTCTGCCTTTTTTGCAACAACTTCTCCTGCCCTTCGCCCTGCCCATGCCCTGCTCCAAGGCAAAGAATGGGTCCCCGTTAGCGAGGCTACATGGATCGACGTTAGGTCCCGCGTCGACCACAGCGCCAAGCCTCTCGAACTGCAGCAGATAATGTTCTCTCTTGACCCTACTCTCGTATGCAAGTACAAGGAGGTATGTGTTTCGTGTTCTTCACAGCCAACGGACAGGCGCTGAAAAGCTGTGCACACTCACCGCGAGGTTAATGAGGGTACAGGACCCGTGGGTTGGATACCCACCACCCAATTTGCGCACACCCACCACAAAACCCGTACCATGGTGATGGGTACAGGTTTTCGTGGGTGCGGGTGCAGGTAACTTAGGCCTCGGACAACTGCTGCCATTGCTACCAATAGTTTAATGTGTATTCTAATGCTATTAAATAATAATATGCTTTTTCTCTTTTCAATTTGCATGGCAAGCTCCGCAATCCAGTAATAATATTTAAATAATAGCCAGGCAGATATTTTCACTGTACTGACTTGACCTCAATTTGGTGTCCTAAAAAATGTTGGTTCAATATTGAATCTGCCAAGACTCAATTGATTCGAGTCTTGAGGTCTTGACAGCCTTATGTGGCTATCACCTGACATCAAATCCATATCTGGCGATCTTGCACGGGAAACCTTGTCACGGGACTTAGAAAAATCAGCGGTGTAGTCACGCCCAGTGAGAAATCCGGTGAATTAAATCTGTATTTAGGATTATTTATTTTATATTATTGCTTATCTTATCAAATTACGACAATCAAGGCATGGATCGCATCGGACATTTCTACTTCCTGATCCTACTTCTCGTTAATCCCATTCCCTGATCCTATTCTACACATATATAAACATTTGAATAACATTTGTTTTCGTTGACGAATGGCCCCAGACTTTTATTGTGACTGCCCTATCCTCTGCAAGCAACGCAAGAAGGTCTCTGAGAGTACCTGGCGTCGACATGCGCGTTTCCGTGTCCGCATAACTACCACCCTCGAGGCACATCTCCCTGGTCCTAGCCAGGCTAGTGTTGGGGAAGTTCGGTTTGGTCCGGTTTGGGGTCTTTTTGCCCCAAACCGAGACCGAACCATTCGGTTCCTGCCAAAATTCCTGGAACCGAAACCGAAACCGACGTAAACCATTTACGTCGGTTTGGTTTGGTCCAAACCCGGTCTAAACCGAGACCATCGAGTATCCACCTCGCGAGAGAGCCGCGCACGTCAATTGACGTGGCTGGCATCTTTGCGAGGTGGGATTGGGGGGCAGGGGCCCTGCTGTTATGCCATCTGACCTCGCGAGAGAGCCGCGCACGTCAATTGACGTGGCCGGCATCTTCGCGAGGTGGGATTGGGGGGCGGTTACTCCATCTCGCCTCGGTTTCGCCTTGGTTGCATGGGTGTGTGGGATTTGGGGCCAGCATCTTCGCGAGGTGGCGAAACGCACACGTACGACGCGTGTGTTCCACCTCAGTTGCGTCCAGGTGGTGGTGGTGGTGTCCCAACGCGTCATACACGCGACGACGGGTCGGTCGAACCCTTGTCGGTGGTTGTGTAGTGGTGATGGTGGTGGTGATCGTGACGACGGTGTGTTGGTGTTGGTGATCGTGGTGGTGCGGTGTCGCATTCTGTGTTATGAGAATAAAATCAGTGAAAGAATTTAATGAAAAATAACATACCATGAAGCAGCGGGGGTGGATGCACCACCACCCCGCTGCTCATTCTGCCCCAATCCGCCCCGTTCACCTTTGTTTGCGCACGCACGCATTGGAGGCGTTGCGTTGCGTGTACAGCGCGGCATTGATGGCTGCTGTGGCCGTCGTGGTGGCAGTCGCCGTGGTGGTGGTGATGATGATGGTGATGGTGGGGTGGTGCGTCATCCTGTAATCTGTTAATGCGTTAGTTAAGTTCGAATAAATATAAATAAAAACATACGTGGGCGGCAGGGAGTACCCCGCCGCCCGTTTTGTTGACCTCGGTTGCTCCATCGTCCTCGTTTGGCGTACATCGGGGGTGTTGGTTGTGGTGTTTATGGTCGTGGTCATTGTTCGGGGCCTGTTCAAGGCATTGTGGATGGAGTTTTGAGTCGCCGGCTGTCGTTTATCAGTTCGGTTCAAACTCAGTTTGAACTGGGTTTGAACTGCGGCCAAATCTCCCAAACCAAGACCGAACGGTTCGGTCTCCGCTAGAAATTCCCAAACCGGAACCGAAACCGCCGGTTTCAGTTCAGTCTAAACCGGGTTTGGGTCGGTCTGAGACCGAACTTCCCCAACACTAAGCCAGGCACAAGGCGATAGCGACCTCCCACTCCTGGTTGATGTAGACTCTGATGACAATTCCGACGACGATTCCGATGATGGATTTGATTTTGAGGATCAGGAGAATTTTGCTCTCGGAAGCGATGACTATGGCACTCAGGATGCCAGGGAGATCATCCAGGGCAGGCAGGACTTGGACTGTATGGAATGGGAAGATGAGGCATGTTCATAATTTTAGCTACCCTCAGCCTCAGACTCATGGACAGATTCACCTGCAGGCTGACCTTGCCTTTGATGAAGACAACCCTGTAGATCCAGGCTCCCTAGCTGACGATGAGCCCACTGAGGACCAACAGCAGGAACTCGAAGCGCCCCCACCTCCCCTTGGTCCTCCACTTGACAACATACCTGAGGATACTGATGCCGAAGCTCAGCTTGACGACCTCAAGATTTCGCAAGCCTTCATTAATTCTCTGAGAACTGCTTCCCTTGATGATGATGGCCTTGATGCCAACACCCTCCGCCAACTTCGCCACCCCCCACAGGAAGTCCTCAATCTTGGGGATGAACACGATCTGCGCCTCACGATTGAGCTATTCCTACAACACGGTGATAAATCCTACACAGGCACTCGACAATCTATTCTGCGATGACACCCTGAAGACGATATACCCTCATATGATCAAATGACCCGAAAGATCATTCAACTTACAGGCATCGACTCGGTTGTGCATGACATGTATCCCAACTCTTGCATTGGTTACACTGGTCCCTTTGCCACTCTAGACAACTGCCCTGAGTGCGGCGAACCTCGTTATGATCCTATTCTTTTAGAAAAGACGAAAGGCCGGATTCGTCACCCACGACAGCAATTCCATACAATTCCTGTCGGCCCTCAATTACAAGCGCTCTGGCGATCGCCCGAGATTGCCAATTTGATGCGCCATCGAACTCGTCGCACCGAGGACATTCTAACGCAAAGGGATGGCCAGGGTCGACTCAATATCACCTCCTTCAATGACATTTACACAGGATCGGATTACCTCCATGCTGTCAACGATGGCCGTTTGCATGACGATGACATTACACTCATGTTCTCCATTGATGGTGCACAGCTCTACCGCTGATACGCATCATCTAATCCTATGCTCCGAATATACGAATCGGACGTGTCTCGCCTCTCCCTCGAACATAGTCCTGAACATCCTCGACCTTACGAACCCTCGCGAACAAGTTCGACGTAGTTCGATGATATCTTCAACAGTTCGCCACCGAAGTACAAAGCCATTTCGTGTCGGACCGATCCTACCTTCATCGGACAGACATATCCCCTATTTCCTTGGTCTCCTATCTTACTTTCGATTGTATTGGACGTATTTGTATAGTAGATTTCCTTTCTCTTTTGATTTACCTTTCTCCTTCCTTTGTTTCTTTGTTCTCACCTTATGTTTCAGGTTTTGATTCCTTTCTCCCTTTCTCCATTCGGTATTATTACCTCTTCTTTCTCTAGATTTTATACCGTTCCGACTTCCGATCGGAGTAGTATAAAAAGGTAGATAGATTGTACATAAAAAGGAGATATACAGTCCCTTTCCCCTCTCAGCCTTAGACAACCATTCCGACCCTTCGATCCCTCAGTCTTCACTTAGGTTATATCCCTAAGTTCATCGTTTTGATCCTCCAATATAGTTCTTGATCTTCGATCATTGTTCGACCTCCGACTTAGTTCGCGACAGTGTTCGCGTAGTCGCACAGTTATATCGACTGTCGACATTGTACATTTTCGTTTGGAAACTCATTTATAGTAGTTTCCACTTTTATCCTACACCACACACTCTTAGGTAGTAGCTTTCTTTGACTTACTCGCGACTTTACCTTGTAGTAGTTTGTTTAGGGATCTCCCCCTTTACAGTCTCCTATAGCGTATCATTTTGGAGCCCACCGCGAGGCAGTTGTTTCTTTTTAGATTATTTCAAGACTGCTTCTACCCCCCCTCTTTCTTTTGCGCTATTATTGCTAACATTTCCGATTCCACACCACCACTTCCGATACCGTCTTTTACCACAATCTCTTATCCCCACGACACATCGCTATAGCTATTGACATCCGACATCTTCATCGCACCTTACACGACATCAATCGACGACAATCTTTACCACCTCGACCAAGTATTTCATCATGTCTGCACCAGCTTTTATGCCATCGCGTGGTCATTCGACAGCTCCGACCTTTTCGCCCTCAAAGCCTAGAGAACTCCAACGATACTTCGACGATCTCGAACTTTTATTTACAAGTTGTGCGATCACCGATGTTCAGAAGAAGAAAAAGTTCGCCAGATATTACGTTGACATTGACTCCTCCGACCTCTGGGGTTACCTCCCAGCAAGTGAACCTGGAACATCTTTCGAAGATTTTATACAGACAGTGATAGCCCTTTATCCCGGAGCCCAAGACGAAAGAAAATGGTCGATCTCCGACATGGATATATTGGTCGGAGAACAGTTGCGACTTGGGATACACGATTCAGACGAACTTGGAAACTACTATCGAAGTTTCCTTAACATTACGACGTTCCTTCACAACAAGAATCGCATCTCTGATGCAGAGATTAGTCGAGCATTCATTCGAGGTTTCCAGGACCATTTTTCAAAATTGATTAGACACCGACTTTCAATCAAGTTCCCCGATCATTTCCTCGATGACCCATATTTGCTCACCGATATCTATGCAGCCGCACAGTATGTCTTGCGCGACGATTCAGCATTTTCGTACGAACCCCCGACTTTTGTTCCAACACCTTTGAACTTGATCCCACCGTCCCCAGCTCAGACCGATGATCTCACAACTTTGGTAGACAAGTTCACGACAACGTTGGTTAATGCCTTAGCCCCTCAAACCCCTCCTGCGACTACTTCTACATATTGTTACACCAAGCCATGCACACTAGGACCCACAACATCGACACTACCCCTTCGACATGTCGAACCATCGCCGTCGTCTCAGCCTTTGTCGCGTTCTGCATATTTTAACGAAGATTCGTGGCGTATTTGCATCTTAAATCGACCATCTCTGCCCTCGACACCTCAAGCCTCCGATCAAACATCTGCTCCAGATCTGTCTCGTATCGCTAAGCTAGAACAGGAGTTGGCATTGCTCCGACAGCTTCGTTCTCGAGAAACTTTTGTCGCCGAAGAAGAGCCCGAGCACGATTTTACTTCGTTCAGGATTCCGACAGCCGTATACAGTTTAGAAACGCAGATATCACCTTCAACACGATCAGATGAAGCAGCACCTTCAACCACGACCCCTCTGATCTCGATTCTTTCTTCGACAGCACCCCCCGTAGTTCCGATTTCGGCTTCGCAGCCCCCTACTCCAGCATCATCTCCTGTCCCCTCGATTACAGTCGCATCAGTATTGCCTTCACCAGAGTCACCCATTCCACCCCCGCCTTCAACAGATTTTTCCCTGCCTTCACCCATCGCACCCACATCGGATTCCTCACCACCCACTCCAGAATTTGTGTCGGACCTGCCTTCCGACCCCTCGACATTAGATATCGCACCATCCAAACCAGTTTCACCCTCATCTCAGCCTTTGTATATTGTTTCTCCGACAACGTCAGCCTCGTTGCCAGACCCTCAGTCACACATAGTAACCTCGTCAACATCGCCCTTGAATATTGCCTCAGTATTGCCTTCGTCCCCTTCGCCATTGAATATAGTCCCCCCGAACCCTTCGACTTCCCCTTTGTCCCGGACCTTTTTGATTTCACTTGACACATCAACTAGTTCCATGCACCCGACCTTGAATATATGTTTCGAGACAGAATTCATCTCACGATTCGCACGATCTAATGACTCCCATCGCGACGTTGGTGAACCTCCCCCTCGATTACGCTGCGATTAGTCGACGAGCCCTTCTTGACCCCCCCGACGATTATGTTCAAAATATTTGAGGCCCCCCACCCCTTTTTGTCTTCATCCCCACGATTTCTTGCGATAACGGACCAAATTTTTCATATTCACGAATATCAAAAATAAAAATAAAAATATTTGCAGAGAAGAGAAGAGGATCGATACTTCGCGACAGCATCCGACCAGTCTTTAGGCGTCGTACCACAGCTCCATTAGCCCATCCCTCTCTTCTTCCAGCATCTCGACAAACTGCGAATAAACAGAAACCTTTAGCTTCATCCGTGCGATCTCCTCCTCGACTGACGACATCTGCGTCTCGATCTCCTCTCGATTCATCGCCTTTGCTTTCCCTTTTCCCTTTGCGACGATTTTCACCGAACGAGAATTGATCTTCGACAATCCTGCGACACCATTTGGTGGTCGTTTTCCGACCCAGGCTTTGGCTATGACCCAATTCTTTTAATGTACCACAGTAGCGATCATTAGATAACTTACGAATTGGACCCTCGACGACCTTGGACCGCACAATTCTCGCCTTCTTTGCCTTTGACTTGTGGCCCAACCTTGTGATCCCATCCCAGAAGCAGCCCTTCCGATCATCTTTGCATTTACGACATTTCGCATCTCGATCTCCGTATTCGCATGGGAGTTCGACCTTGAATCCCTTGCATCGATCGCACTACAGATTGTTTTAGATTGACAACATAGAGGTAACTTCGACAGCATACCTTGCCTTCGACAACCAGAAGATCATCGTCCTCGTCGTCGCTGTCACAAAGCTTTCGCTTCCCACCCAGATGTTCCCCCTTAGTTCGTTCGCGATCGACGTCTGGATTTTGGATCGCTTCAAGTGCTGTCTTCAATTCCTTTGCAGAGATTTCCTTCGCCTGGTATCGATGATACAGATTCAGTTGGTCGATCTTCAATTTCTCTAATCGAGCTTCTTCCGCCTTTGCCTTGAGGGCTGCCGCTTCTTCGATCAGTCGTTGCTGTTCAATTTCGCGTCGTTTCTCTTCCTCTGCTTGTTCGAACAGCTGCCGCATCTGTTTCTCCTCCTCTTCCACCCGTTTTATTTCGATCTCCCGTGCTTCGACAGTCTTCGCAAGCTTCAGCATCAAGATCACACCTGCCCAGCTTAGCCAGCCTTCCTCTCCGAGCCCTTCATACACGACTTGTGCCTCTACGATCCATTTTGCGACAATTTCATCTTCGGTCTCCTCCCACAGCTCGATCACCTCGCGATATTGTCCCTATACAGTCAAATCATGTGGTTAGCAACTAGGCTCCCCGACGACATGCTTACGATAGCGTCGACAAAAGCACACCCCCAGTTCTCATACTCCTCAGTTCCTGCGATCGAGCCACTTGGCATGGTGTCGACGAGCCCCTTGATTTTGTCCTTGAGGGCGCCAGAGATTCCGATTATAGATGACATGACGATATCGAGTTGTTGACTGATAGAAGATGGTTGACAATATGGAGAAAAATTTAGAGAAGTTTCTCACGAGTTGCGAAGTTTTAATCAACAAGGTCACGTGCTCTCTTCTCTCACGTATTGACTGAGGACAGTCAAAATTTCAGTATGGAGGAAGATGATACGCATCATCTAATCCTATGCTCCGAATATACGAATCGGACATGTCTCGCCTCTCCCTCGAACATAGTCCTGAACATCCTCGACCTTACGAACCCTCGCGAACAAGTTCGACGTAGTTCGATGATATCTTCAACAGTTCGCCACCGAAGTACAAAGCCATTTCGTGTCGGACCGATCCTACCTTCATCGGACAGACATATCCCCTATTTCCTTGGTCTCCTATCTTACTTTCGATTGTATTGGACGTATTTGTATAGTAGATTTCCTTTCTCTTTTGATTTACCTTTCTCCTTCCTTTGTTTCTTTGTTCTCACCTTATGTTTCAGGTTTTGATTCCTTTCTCCCTTTCTCCATTCGGTATTATTACCTCTTCTTTCTCTAGATTTTATACCGTTCCGACTTCCGATCGGAGTAGTATAAAAAGGTAGATAGATTGTACATAAAAAGGAGATATACAGTCCCTTTCCCCTCTCAGCCTTAGACAACCATTCCGACCCTTCGATCCCTCAGTCTTCACTTAGGTTATATCCCTAAGTTCATCGTTTTGATCCTCCAATATAGTTCTTGATCTTCGATCATTGTTCGACCTCCGACTTAGTTCGCGACAGTGTTCGCGTAGTCGCACAGTTATATCGACTGTCGACATTGTACATTTTCGTTTGGAAACTCATTTATAGTAGTTTCCACTTTTATCCTACACCACACACTCTTAGGTAGTAGCTTTCTTTGACTTACTCGCGACTTTACCTTGTAGTAGTTTGTTTAGGGATCTCCCCCTTTACAGTCTCCTATAGCGTATCACCGCAACAAACAATCTGACTGTGTCATCTACATCTGGGTCATGTTGGACCTCCCTCCCCAGTACCGTTATAAGAAAAAATTTGTCCTCATCGGTGGTATCATTCCTGGTCCCAGCAAACTGAAGCACCTCGACTCATACATTTTCCCCAGCCTACACCACCTCATCGCTCTGAAAACTGAAGGTCTGCGTATCTGGGATGCTAACAGCCAGGCGGTGTTCCTTTCCCGACCATTTTTTGTCTTCGGGACAGCAGATTCAGTTGGCATTGTGCAATTAAATGGACAGACTGGTCACCATGGAGCATATGGCTGCCACATGTACTGTGCAGTCAAAGGACAGCGGAAAGAGGGCGGAAAACACTATTATCCGGCATTACTCAAACCTATCGACTATGATATTCCTGGGTGTAATCACGGTGATGTTGATGTATACAATCTCCCTCCAACCATCGCTGCTGACTACAATCGCAACCTTCAACTTGTCCTTGCTTCGCCTAACAACAGGGAATACAAAATTAACCGACGCAAAACAGGTATCTCCAAACTGAGCATCATCAGCGCAATCTCCCCACAACATGGACTTGGCGTTCCCGCTGCCTTTGTTGCAGATCTCATGCATCTCACCGCCCTCAACATCACTGATCTCAAACTAGGCCTCTTCCGTGGAACAATTGATTGCAACCTCCTTGATGACAAGGCGACATGGGACTGGGTGGTCCTGCAAGGAAACATTTGGATCAACCACGGCAAAGCTGTTGTTGATGCAACACCGTACCTTCCCAGCTCTTTCGATCGCCCTCCCCGAAACCCTGCCGAGAAGATCTCAAGTGGTTACAAAGCTTGGGAATTCTTGACATATGTGTTCGGCTTGGGCCCTGCACTTTTCTACAATGTACTCCCTGAAAAGTATTGGTCTCATTTTTGCAAACTTGTCGCTGCAATCCGCATTTTCTACCAGCGCTCTATCACTCCTGCTCCACTTGTTGCCGCACACCACCTCATTCTTGAATACTGTCGAGACTTTGAGCTCTTGTACTACCAACGGAAATCTTCATGCATCCATTTCTGTCGTCCCAGTATCCACGCTCTTCCTCATCTCGCACCTGAAGTTGCTCGCGTTGGACCACAAGTTTATTACACACAGTGGACAATCGAGCGGACTATCGGCAATCTTGGGGAAGAAATCAAGCAACCATCAAACCCTTACGGGAATCTCTCACAACGTGCTGTACGCCGTTGCCAGATCAACGCTCTCAAGGCCATGATCCCTGACCTTGACCCAGACCCAGACACCCTCCCACGTGGGGCCAAGGACCTTCAAAACGGATATATTCTCCTGCAAGCTCGTGATGAGTACCCTCAGAAGTTGGTTGGAGAGGAGGCTGCTACTGTCCGGGAGTATTTTCAGAGAGCAGCACCCGGCACTCTGATCCAAGCCGGATGGACTCCCCGCCTGAAACGCTGGGCTCGCCTGCAACTTCCAAATGGGCAGATTGCCCAGTCAGCTTGGAAAGAGAAAAAGAAAACTCTCAAGGATGTGCGGATGTCTCGAAATGTCAAGGTAAGTCCCTATGACATTTGTTCAGGCTCGCATTGATCTCATGCTATGTAGTTTTCACTGGAAGGTGGTCTTCGATTCAGTGAGGTCGTCTACTATTTCCAAGCAGTGGTACAACAGCAAGAAGAGACCCTCGCACTCATCACCCTCTATTCCCACCCCGACCCCGAACTGCTGCGTCTCTCACACGGTGTATTGGCTGTGTGTGCGTACCAGCCTGATATGATGATTGTTGTCGAAATTGCATCCATTCACTCTGTTGTGGTGATGGTTCCATTCCGACAGATTCCAGGGAGAGAGGATCATTTCTTTGTGGTGGAAAAGCTGGGCCTGGAAGTCAGTGATCTTGGGGGTGTTCGGGAAGTAATTGAACCCATACCTGAGTAGCTCGCCCACTTTATGCAGGACCATTATATATTGTACGCATCGTGATTTTTTTTTCAATGTGACATCACACTTGTCTGCACACCTTCCTCCTACCACCATGTCTGACCACATCTCGTACCTCCCTGTCAAGAATGCCGTTCATTTACATGTCGGAAATCTCACAGACGAGTCCCAGCAGTATGTTGTGGAAGTTGAGGTAGCACAGCCAGGAAACATCATAAGTAAACTAGCTCTCCGGTGACTATCACTGATCCTCTGCTGTATACAGACCTTCCTCATCTATATCCAAGGCAACCCGGTCCTCAAAGAGGTCGTTCTCAAAGAGGTTATCAAACTGGAAGACGAGACTGATGGAGATGGGTTCGGCGCTGACCGTACCATGGTATCTGACAACATTGACAATATTGTTCCGTAAGTGCAGTTTTTCTTGCTCGTATATGTGATTTACATGATATCACAGAGTTGCTTGCATCAAATCCAAGCCGAGCGACAAAGAAGTAATGTCAATACATCGTCTTACCGCGTCCCCCGTCAACGTTCTTTCCATGCGATCACCTCTTACACAAACTCAACTTGTAACTGGCTTCCAATACCCACCCAGTCTCGCTTCCATCCATTCTTACAAGGTTCGGCGTCTGTCGTTGGGTTTGGATGACAAAGGTGTGGGTTTGGACGACAAAGCGAAAGAGAATGTGCAGCTGAAAAAACGTCGCAAATTGTAAGACTCTCGCTTCATTACCACAGCCATGTTGTACAGTAGGAATAGCATTACCATAGCCATGTTGTACAGTAGGAATAAAAGTAGAAATATCTTACGGTGTGCACATATATTGACTGATAACACCGACGTCATCACCTTGACCTCACCTTGACCTTGGTCCTTGGTCCTTGGTCCATCACCATCACCACCTCGTAACCAACCACCGCTCAACCGTAACCAACCAACCACCTCAACTGTCTCAAGTCCGACAGTACAATGTTCCCGAATGCTCGGCAGCAATTTGGTACCCAAAATCTTTCATTGCAAATGCCCGGAATCGCGCAGTCTTCTGTCCAGTCTCAGTCGCAATCATTCCAGCACCTTTCATCTCTCAACTCTACTCTCGGCCGCTCTGATACAGGTCTCAATGCATTTGAGAGTGCTTGTGGGATGCAGGATAACCAAAGCATTGGACTGGTGAGTCCGAGTCTATTCGCTTGCTTAACATATTTGTGCTCTTATATCTTGAATAGAATACATATATGCAACCTACATTGGCGCAATCATTCACCTTGTCGACTGCAACACACGAGGCACTCCTGCAGAGTGGAAATTCCACATATATGCACCTCTATACATCGAATATTTCCATCCAAACAAAATTCAACGCTTTGCAGTATGTTCATGGCTTACTAGTAGATTCATCTCTACTGATATGATCAATGCGAATACCAGATCTATGTACGAGAGTCTCCTCGCAACCAGGTCTGAGTCGACAAATCAAAATCCAAACCAAACGAGCACGTACAAAATGGGTAATTCCTTGGTGGTACCGCCAGATGCAGTCGCTCTGGTCAGCACAACGCCAAATCGTGCGGAATACCCAAGAGTCCGCTTCTGGACCAGAAAGGACTGGAGTAGCGATGATTGCGACGCAATGGTCGTCAACGAGGTGCCAGGTAATAAAGGGAAGGGAAGGGTGTCGCAAGGTATCAACGTCACTGCAAAATTCGTGGAAGAAGCCAATGGAAACGTCATAAATGGATTCCGGATTACCGACATGCGCAATCTCTCTCAACAGGTGTTCAACCAACTTCATCGGAATAACGCAGCCCCAGCGCAATGGAAGAAGATAACACGGGAAGCTTTCCAATTTTACCTTTACGAGATGTACACGAATTTTCCAGAATTGCGGCTATGCGAAGGGCACTGGAAGGCTATCCGCATTGGATCGACTACATACTCTGGCTGGTACCGCAACAACATTGCTGAACCTGAAGGCAAAGCGGTGAAGAAAGAAGACGCTCAGAAAGTTCCTGGTAAACGCCCCGCTCTGACAATCTGCACACGAGACACGAAAAAACCCAAACTGTTGCTAACGCCCTCTCCCACACCCATTGATGCAACTGCGGAATGGGATTTAGAATATGAAGATAAAGATACTCCATTACCGGATACAGATCTGCAGCCTCCTCGCGTTCTAACACCCCCTGCCCCAAAACCAGACTGCATCCTACCTCCACATCGTCTTCCACCTGTCTCACCTCCAACACCTCTTAGCCTTACACCATCGGAGCCTGCAAATGTTCAAGTGAACATTCCGAAAGTTCAAGAAGAAACTGCTAAGGAGGACATGAACACTCCAGAGATGAAGGAAATGCGTTGCCCTCTGGATATTCTGGTTGATGGGACAGGTGATGGTTCTAGCGGACTCGCAATTGTGAACCCGTTGTACGTGTCAATTCATCCATTTGTCTCTCACTGACATTATCACGCCAGACATGAGATGTTCGGTACACCTGCCAATGACGGGTTCCGGGACATCGGGACTTCTCCTTCCATGTCGAAGTCTTGTGGGAAGGGTAAACAAATGGCGGCGATTAGTGACGAAAAGGATACACCTATCTATCCGACTAAAGCGAACAGTGCAAGGTATTTGAATTCATTTGCCGTAGATCTATTCCTAACTGGCCTAACTGGCTACGTTACAAAATAGGAACTTGTACCTAATCGACTATAAGATCAAGAATCCGAAAACAACGAAGCTCGCATTTAATGGAATTTGGGAAAAGATACTCAAAGAGGATCCAGAAACACTCGCTGTTTGGTCCCCATTTTCGTCGCTGATCTTCTTGCTGATACCTGGGACCTACAGCATTATGAACAAATGGGCGAGAGCCGGAAGAAGGCCGCAAAGGGCGCCAAGGCTGCTGCCAGCAAAGCGGCGGGTTCATGATCAACGCAACTTCCATCCCACACATCTCATCTTGTTGTCGCCGCTGTTCCAAACGTTCCGTGCAATTGTCGTATTCATCTGTAAGTTTCTGTCGCTGTCGTCACCCGTGTTACCACTGCCGCACTGCAAATGGAAGGGGGGGAGAGAGGAAGGGGGAGGGGGAGCAGGAGGGGGAGCGGGAATAGAATAGAAATGGACACAATAGCATACCGTACTCTGCAATACACTTTTTTTCTCATTGCAATTGGTATCAAATGAAAAAAAATATGCTATACGGTCAAAAGAAGTATTACCGAGAATTGTGTAGTCGATTCAGTACAAATCTTTGGAATTCTACCTAATACAGCGGGATTCTCACTGGGAGTCACGTAAGGGATAAAAGCGGATAATTAAATAATTATACACCCCTTGACCCCTGAATGACCTATTTTTGAGGGACTCGGCCGCCAGCCTGTTCACTCGCCATCAGTAAAACAGGGATTCTACTTACTCATCTTAATTGTCTTAATTGTCTTAGTCTCACATGAGTAAGACCAAGTAAGACCATTGAGACAGATAAGACAACTAAGATAGGATAAGTAAGTGGAGTAGTGACTCTAACTTAGAGTCAGGATGGGGATGGGGATAGGAGTGTGGAGGAAAATGGAGAGGGGGTTGGAGATGGGGAGGGGGATGAGGGAGGGGGAAGAGGAGGAGGAGGAGGAGGAGGAGGAGGAGGAGGAGGAGGATGGAGAGAGGGGAGGGGGAGGGGGAGGGCAGTGTAGAAAATAGAGAGGAAGATGATGGGGGAGAGGGAGGGCGATACTATGGGGAATGGGGAAGCATGGGAGGAAAATGGAGAGGGAGATGGGGAGGAGGACTAGGAGGGGGAGGGAGACAAGGATGGGAGGAGGGGAGATGGGGATGGGGAGAGGGGAGAGAGGGGGGGGGAATGGGGATGGGGAGAGGGGGGAGAGGGGGGAGGGGGGGAGGGAGGGGGGAGGAGGGGGAGAGGAGAGGGGGAGAGGGAGGGGGAATGGGGGAGGGAGATGGGGGAGGGGAATGAGGAGAGGGAGGCTGGGAGAGGGAGGGGGAATGGAGGAGGGAGATGGGGAGGGGAATGGAGGATGGGGATGGGGGATGGGATGGGGATGGGGAAATGGCAATGGAAATGGAAATGGAAATCAAATCAAAATTCTGCCAAGTCCATATTTCCAAATTGAGCACCGTGTGAGTAAATCAGTCACCTGTGTTTCAACAAACTTGTTATGGATCGCTAGATCAGCGGGCTCCAGCAACAACCAACTAAATCAAGTTGAGATCAGACCAGAGGAAACACAGGAAGAATGGTGTATTCATGGTCTACTGCTACTATACAGCAAGTAGCAGTCTGGGAGAGGGAGGAAGGCTGGGGAGGCGAACGGGGGGGGGAAACCAGGCTGAACGTGAGGAAAGGGAAGGGAAAAAGAGGAGCGGTTCGGAGGTGAAGGTTTAAATACAAAAGAGTTAGGGAAATGCCATGAAAGACAGACTACCGGGTCTGTATGTACAAACCAAGAGAAATGTAAGAACAACAAGGCTGTCCTGCAGATACAGCATGTCCATCAGTGTTTCAGGTAGTGATTGCAAGGAAATGGTTCGGAGCAATCAAGGGTCCAGACCCTGCACCTCATGGTTGCCTCATGGTAAGGAGGTGAAAGGATCCATGAGTGGATGCGTCAGCAAGCACATGGTGAACATGAGGTGGCCATGTGGATGTCATGTGGGTGAGTTCCTGGTTTGGGAATGATGAGATTGGTTCGTCTTCCTGATGGTTTGCATTGGCAGTGGATGCCTGGCCAATAGCAGCATACGACTATGAGTATGTGTATGCGGGATCGGGATGGAAAGGTGAACATGATGCTTCATCATTGGAGGCAGGGGAGAAGGTGAATCACTGAATGGGGAAGAACCATGATGGGGGCAATGCAATGAACACTGGTAATCACACACCAGCGACTGTGGTTCCTGCAGTACGATAAGCAAGGGTGCTTCATATAACCCTTCTTGGCTGCAGGGTACTGGATGACTGGGATGTCGACTAGGTGTGGATATTCTCAACCAGTGGACTGGTACACAAAGGTGATGAAACATGTCGGAATGCAAGTCTTTGTGGAGCATCAAGGGGACTTGTCATTTATGCAAGTTCGGGTTGTTAGCTGAGTACCGGCGGTCAGCTGATGAGAAGAAAGGCGAATGAATGTGGAGGTGACGTGTGAAGAAGAACAAGATAGGTCAAAGGAGTCATCGGTTGTCGGCAACTATGACGGATCCGATGTCTGAGTCATTGTGGGGAGGTTGCATTATCCGAATATAGGTTGCATAGATATAGATGCCCACAAGGGTGGATATGCCAATAGAACATATGACAATCGTGGCAATGAGTTGGGCGTCAAAGGTAACCATGAGGATCGGGATGATGTGTCGTTCTTCTTTGAAATAGGAAAGTCGATTGGTCATCAGGCACCAGGCTATTCATTCATCTGTGACAGGCACAAGGAAGATCGGTCAGCGGAGAACCAGAGTATTCCGATTGCTGGGTGTGATCAGTGGTTGGGTCATGGAGTATTCTTGTCTCCAGGTATGCACACTGGTCATGGGTTGTGACAAGAACAGAATAGTCAGGTTCGGATTGTATTGTCTTTAGGTTCCTTCAGCTCTTGGTTATGCATGAATGATTATGCATCTTCAAGTCATCCAATGAGAACGTGGGGTCAACCCAAGAGTTCGGTAATGAGGTATCGTCCAATCAGAGTGTGGGACTTGGCACATCTTCGTGGGAATGTAGAAGTTAATGGGTATCACGTGCTGTCAAAGCAAAAGACAGGGGCAAAGAGGTAAAAATCGTAACAAAACTGCACGTGACACGTTGATACGCAGCTGCATGCTCTGACCTCATAAATATTCTATTTGACCTATTCTAACTTCGAAACACTTCAGACACACTTCTATGCATCCTACCTATGCCCTACACTCGTCGCCGCACTGCGCTTCACTGTACAACTTCGCGTTTCTCTCATTTTCATCGCCCGCACTTCGCACCGCTCCGATGAACATCGCACTGGTTTTCTACCTTTTTCAAATGTTTAACCGCTCAACTCGGCCCATCTCTGACATCACCCAAACCCGTGTAGACCCTTTGCACGGCTGCGCTTCAACCGGTTGTCAAATAACAGATTTATCGCACTGTTTCGCACTGTTAGGGGTATTTTTCCAAATACTCTATCTTTCAAATACTTTATATGCTACTCATCTCACCTCACTTGTTGACCCTATTGCACCATTGCTTCGCCTTCATTTCACATGTAGCTAGCTTGTGTTTTCCTATTTTCATAATAGCTACACCATAGCAACCCCTATCATATAAATACTCCCTGTACTTAGCATACCAGGAGGGGAATACCACCCCTTTCATCCCAGCTCCTTTCCGAGTGCATCTCAGAGTCTCCCTTCATCTCTGATTGCTGCGCTTTCACTCTGCGCTTCTTCCTACTTCGCCGTTATCGCACATGTCGCATCACAACTATCGCACGCTCGCCATACTTCATCGCAAGATCGCACTACTTTATTCTTACTTCGCACACTTTGGAAGTGTTTCCTATATTGTTTCGCACATTTGTAGCTAGTATCTCCCCCCTTTTACCATTAGGATTGAGATTGAACCCCTCAGAACCCGTACAGCACTGTGGTAGAGTAGGTGTATTATTCCCTTCGCATTGCCGTGGTGCACCCTTTCAACGTTCAACTCACCTCTCATCAAACCTGACTTGAACACTACAACCAGGCGCCCACCAATGCATGCCAATGCAGTGCGGTGGCACCCCGTCAGTAAGTTTTCATTTCACATCTTGTTTTTGTTTTACTGACTAGTTCTACCTATGCCTTAGTGCTGCCAAAGTTCAGTTCAGTCCAGTTCAGACCCTTTTTTTGTGAACCCTGAACTGAACTTGGAGTTCAGTTCAGCTAAGTTTCTGAACTGAACTGCAAAATTGAGTTCAGTTCAGTTCAGCCTAGGCTATGAACCCTGAACTCTTACTATATAAGGCAATTGGTTCAGTTCAGACATGAATTTGACTGAACTGAACTCTTTAAGTGGTTCAGTTCAGCCAAGAGGCCTGAACTGAACTGAACTTGGGGTTCAGTTCAGGGTTTGAACCGAGTTCGGATCAGTTCAGAACTGAACTTTGGCAGCACTACTATGCCTATGACTCCAACACCCACATCAACATCATGAAGGACGAAAACCTGGGGCAATACCTGGGAACGACGACAAGATGGCCATCCACGACAGTCACAGTGGCTGCTAACTTCGCTGTTGTATCCCAAAGTCAACGACCATCAACCGATTGAGGTTTCACGACAAATGATGATGAGGAAGTGGCGGCAGCAATGGAAGTGGCAGCAACAGAGTATGTCTTCTTTTTCTTAATTCTTCTTTTTTACTGAGTATCTTTACTGCTTATGCCCATGACCGTGCCCATCCCACACCCACACCCACTACCATTCCCTCAACATCCAATACATGGCCTCCTCGCGGATCTCGACCACACGCAGCTCATATAACCCCCCCGTGCCTCGTTCCAGGTGAAAACGAGAGGCTGGAGGGTCCTAGTGCCTTGTGCTGACATTTTTTGCCACGATCCAGCACCAGTATTTCAACACCCAATTCAGGCCTTCCCCTGTGGTTTTCGACCACCCCAAACTCAAGTACACTCCCCCGTGTCTCGTTCCCATTGAAGACAAGAGGCTGGGGGGTCCTAGCACGCTGCCCCACCGTCTCTTGGCCCAACCCCCACCCTATCAACCCCCATACTGCCCGGTTTTCAACCTGCCCCGCTCATACAAGGCCATCACGCCTCATTCCTGTTGACGACGAGAAACCCAGGGCTCCCAGTCCCTCCCGTTGCCATCGCCGTCACCATCTTGTGCCTCAACCCTATAGTTTTTGACCACACCCGGCTTGTAAAAAGCCCCCACTCTTCATTCCCGTTGAAAACAAGAGGCCAGAGGCTCCCAGTGCCTCGCATCGACATCTTTTGCCCCAGCCCTGGCCTTTTGCCCATGTCCCCCTCCATCCCTTTGCCTTATTCATGCCCCCCCCGACCCGACCCGTGCCATGCCACTGCTATTATATCTTCTCATCATTCCTAGTTTTGGTCATTTTACTGCAGCCTCCCCATACCCCATCCATACCACTTATATGTCTTGTATTAGCATTCTCTCCTTTACACTAATTGATTCATTTGTTTTTATTCCCAAATAAGAGAAAACTAAGAAAATACAAGAGAAATTTAAGAACATATAAGAAGACACTAAGAATGTATAAGAAAAAATAAGACAAAGTAAGAAGAAATAAGACAAAGTAAGAAAAAATAAGTGGAAGGATTGTCTTATTCTGTCTTACCTAAATCTTGTCTTAATTCGTCTTAATCTGTCTTAACTCACCACTAAGATAAATTAAGAACATGGTAAGACGAAGTAAGACAAATTAAGAAGACCCATGTTTTACTGATGGCCCGCTAGCCATGCACCTCTCCTACATCCTCAGTACCCTGGCCTTTTCTTGGGTACTCGTACCCTCAGCGCTTGCCGCTATTCAGCCACGCGCATCTCCAGTTTGCGCATTCACTTGCAACCCAGTTCCTCCCAGTACAGCCCCGGGAGGACAATACCTGGACCAGACAAGTTCTGGACCTTTCATCGAGTGCGACTACTTCACAACCGACCTCTATGGGACAGGACCTTCGGATTACGGTTGCCTCTACACATCCGACGGGGTTCGTGTTTTTTCCCTATAATAAATACCGTACAACCATCTCTGACTTTTGGTTGCCATGCTCAGGTCTCTCTGGACGATCCCACGTATTGCCCAGAATTAATCTTTACCTGTACGAGCAGGAAGCGTCGTAGCGCTTTGCCGAAGCGGAAGACGCAAAGTACAGAGGCGAATGTGCCAGCACCCCGTGTTCGCATGGCGCGCTTCGGCAGGAAATGAGCGGACACCTGGGCTGTCTTTTGATCCACGGCCAACCTAGAATTTTTCTTACATTTCTTACATCGGACAGTGTATTCTGTTGGTAGTCTTTTAGCTGATATTTTGGCATTCGGACAACTTTCTTACTTGAATAGAACGGCTTTGGCATCTGGTCCGCAATTAGTAGGAAATTTCAATATGCGTCTCCCATAGTCGAACTAAAAATAATTGGGGCCGGGATTGCGATTGCAACGTCCAATTCTGCCACCTATGGATGACCTCTATCAGTTTTTCGCTTGTCGTGCAAAGAAGTGCTGACTTCCGCAGAAACTCAATATGTGATTGGACACGTTTGCATTCCCCTTCGTATGGAGTTCGATGGTCTCATACATGGGAAGGTCAATCAATACCTTCGGTTCAAGGACGGTTGTCCGAGTCTCTGCAGTTCCTCTCCTTCACCCCCCATTGTGCCATCCATCGTGAACATCAGCCGCAACGATAAGATTCGTCCATCTGACCCCAACCAAGGACGCGTCGGCACAGCTCCCACCATTCACAGATGAATCCTCGAGCTGAGGCAAAGCTCCAGCAGCCAGTGGTTTCCATCAATCTGCCGAGTCCTCGACTGCGGCCGTTGCTGCTGTGGCAATCGCCTATGTCCGCAGAATATTCAACTGTAGAGTCCAAAATTCCTGTGGCAAGCTATGATCCTCCTCAAAAATGGGGAACGTGATTGTAAGGTCGGGGGCCAGGATGGACAATGAAGATGAAAGTGGACTGACATTACTTGTCGCCAACATGGCTGGGGATCCTGATGCGTCGCATAACTGGCCAAAAGACGGCAAAGACTCCATGCACCCTATGTCCGGTCCTGAATCGGCCAGTCGGGAAGTCGCGAGGGCACTTGCTGGCGTGATCTAATGCGAGCTTCCATATGGTGACGAACATCAGCAAAAAGGGCAGCTCCGCCATTCCAAGGGTGTTCCGGATAAGGAACACCCCTTGGAATGACCTATTTTTCGGGTTCTCTCCTCATTATGCGATGCGAACACGCCAATGGAGCTGACATAAACGATCGAGACGATGGTGCCGTCTGGACCTGTTGTGGGCGCGGCCAGTCCCGCAACTCCCACTACAAACAAGAACTTATTTACGTTTCCCGAACGGTTACCACCATGATCCATGCGTTGCAACCTACTTTAGGTTGGCTCGACCGGCTTGTTGGTCCTCGCCTCAATGAACGCAATCGCCGAGACCTCCGATATTTGGCCGCCCTAGCCATCCGATTATCCATGTAGGTGCACAGCAGTGTGAAAGGTAAGGCTAGTAAGAAGACGAGGGTGGTGGGGAGGCGGCAAAGCAGGAAGGGTGGGGCTGGGCGGAGGGTGCCAGCGGAGTACCAGGCGGCGAGGCATCCATTGTTGTCGATGGCGATAGTAGGTAGTGGGGGGATTGGGTTACAGTAGGGGGAGGGGCTGGAGATATGCAACTTGGTGAGCTTGTGCCCTGTGGAACTGGGGGGCCAGATGTCGCTTGCCTGTGTGGTGGTGGATGTTATTGAGAGGTAGATAAAGTGGAGAGCGTGCAAGTAACGTACGAATGTGGATCTGGTGGACAACTTGTGGATTGTCGACAAAGCTATGCATTCCACCATGAGGTCATCGACGTAAGGACCAATAACAGACATTTACCACAAATTTGAAGAAAGCAACGGCTACGAGTGCAACAATGGATGATAGGGCGACGTATACGCGAACGAAAGGCAGTCGTTTCTGCTCCACGTAGATTGTGGTTGCGATGGTGTACATTACGGCCGCCGACCAAGTGGGCCATATTAAGAAGAATAGCGGTGAAAAAAAAAACAGTGACCGGTGATAGAGGAAGAAGTGAGCGCACAGGTGGCACCGATATCCATGTCCCTGAAGGCTACATTCTGCAGAGTAGAAGGCGATACTTTTATGGGTTTGATGACGGGCCGAAAAGGTGCCAGTGTTGGCAATATCAAGGTTGCTGATCGGGTCTATTTCGCTACTCGTCTACCATAAAACGCGGGTTTGGAGGCATTCTGCCTATAGCTCTGCCAGTGGTCCTATGTCAAGAGGATAACTTCATTGAAGGGTTTCGAATGGCGAATGTATCCCAAGTCAGACTGGCAAGACTGACGCAGGCCCATCACCGGGCCCGTACTCGCTGTAATTGAGACTCCTCCGAATCCCTTTACTCGATTACAAGGCTGCTCAGTGGGGCAAGGTCACTCATCTGGTCGTCCTGACATTAATTTTTCGATTCCGAAAGGGCTCGGGGTCGTCTTTGTGCGCCAAGGCTGTGGATTGGTGGAAATTTGTGATAGCGTCTTACATCACGCCGTGGTTGTAATCAAGTAAGTTAATCTGTAAGTATGGTAGACAGGCAACGTCAGTGAGGGTAACGTCAGCAAGCACCCCGGCGTTCGCACCTCGGATTTCAGATTCCAACAATTTTTCCAAGTTACAATTGCTTCCTGTCCAATGTCTCCCCCCACCGAGTCGCAGCCTCCTCCCCCGGAAAACTTCTCTCAACACCTCCCAAACGTCTTCCACATACACAAATCATATGCCATTCTTCACAATCTCTGGAACATTCTCAACGATTCGCAGCGGGCGCAACATTTGTCTTGATTCCCGCATGGTGCTGCAAGGATCTTGCCCACCAACTGGGAGTACTTGATATCTCTCCCGTTATCGCTGCATCACTTGAAGCCGTCAACACCAATTGTAGCACAAGAGTAACAGCAAACACCCACATGATCGATCCTCGTCTTTGCAAACAATGACACAAAGGCAGACAAGATTGCAGTCCCCGCGTTAGGGCCCTCCTAACCGGTGCTCCCCTCTGGCGTGTGCACATGGATATTTCGGTCGGTCAGAAACTGCTCCCCCCGAGTGCTTGTGATCCCCAGCTCGAATGCGTGGCTCTTCACCCAGCTCAGTCTGATCTGCACACTCTCCCGAATCACTTCGCCCAGCTTCCCTGTCAGCTGCAACCCGTCCTTCCCTGGCATACTCAAACGAATTGCCGCAAACAAGCTCATTGAGTTGGTTGAAACTTGAGGCAAAATTCGAACGCACCACACCTCCCACAGGCACCACCGCTTCCAAGGCCGGCGGAACGGCCGGGTCACCTAGCCGGAGCACAGCCTTCCTGCTACCACAAACCATTTCATCAAGGGCCGGTCTGCAATCAGCCTTTCTTCCGAGACGTATCCTAACATTTCCACAGCCATCCTCATTTTTGGTGGTGTACTTAAAGCTGCCTTTATCATACTTAAATTGAATTGTCTCCTATTCATATCGTGACCGTAAATGCCGTTCGAAATGCTGATGTGCTTGCAAGGACACTCGGTTTACTGTATTTCACGGAACTTAATGTTCAGCGCCCACTGGCAGCACCCTGTGGACAACGGACCCACAACGGACAATACAACCCCTATATAGCTGCAATCCTCGTTGCCGCAATTTCCATCATGGGATTCCTTTCCAAGATTGCAGCGATTCTTGGGCCATTGTTTGCAGTTGGACTCGTTGGCGAGCGTTCATCGCGGTCTCCATCTCCGCCTCCACCTCCGCCTCCACGTCCACCTTATCAGTATCACCAACATCTTACCTCAGCGCGACCTGTGAAAGAACGAGAACGAGAACACGTTCAGCGTTCACGTACGCAACCAGAACCACAGTCACAACCTGCTCGTCCGAATCGCGAGCCCGAGAGTCCACAACGCCAACCTCCGCCTCTACCGCCTCGTCGACGCCAACATTCATTCCCACAGCAACTTCTGAACGAACGAGAATGGGCTCAGCGTTCACGTACACAACCGGAACAACAATTTCAGCCTGCACCCCCGAGTTGCCACTCAAAGCATGAACTTGAGGGTTACAAGAATTTACGCGAGTATTCTCAGGTTCCAGCTGATGGCCACGAGAACTTGCGGAAACAAGCAAGAGCCTGCCATGCCGAGATGGAAAGGTTGATCCAGGAGAGCCGTGAACTGGAAAAAAAGAGTATGGAGAAGAGGAAAATGATGGAGATCTTAAATAATAAGGCAAGCGATATGATCTTCAAAGGTACTCGATGATTTCTGCATCCGCTGGATGCTATTCTGATACAAAAACTGTCTTGGATCTAAGAAAAGAACAAGGCATGTTATCTCTATTTGTGAGATCAAGGAATAAATTGATGAGGGCCCCGACAGGAGAATGTCGATAGGACGGTTGATCTTCACGGATTGTTCGTGAAGGAAGCCGAAGTTCGAGCTGAGGAAGCCATTTTGAAAGCAAGAAACCGAGGGGATCGTGAGCTGATTCTTATCGTCGGTGTGTCCTCGAGATATTGTGTTGTCTATGTCGTAACAAATACGATTATCTCGTTTTGTAGGTAAAGGCCTACATTCTCTTGGCGGTGAACCCAAGCTCAAGCCAGCTATCGAGAAGTTAATGATTGAGTGAGTGAGGGTTTCCTTATTTAGTGAAGAATCTGAATGAGATATTAGACGTGGTTTACGCCATCAATACGATCCTCGAAATGATGGTCGGCTAATCGTGTATATGGACGTTGGACACCAGAACGGACAATAGCAGTGACCGGCGTCAGAAAAATGTTCACCCCTGTATTTGTATAACATTTTGGTAGCTCGTCTCAATTCCCTACATGTGATACTCCTTGGATGTTATGGGTCCAGGTAACTATCCTTTGTTTGGGCCAATAGGTCGCCCAAGATTGCCTGAGCCTGAGCGTGATTCTTCCATCATTCTGCCGCGCCTCCCCTCTTGCAAGCTGTGCGGTTATAGAATGCCAGGCGGGCCGCCTACTTGAAACCGAGATGCCATCACCCAGACACCTTGCAGAACCTTGGTCAAAGAACCTTCTCCCATAACGCCAGACGGCACACTTGGAAGCAAAAGGAACCAGGTTATGTTTAAATGCATGGTTTATTTACACTTGCTTTATCTAGCCATTAGGGCTCATCATGTCTCGGACTCTCGAGCTCAACTGCTGGGTCTTCGGCGATGACACCGAGCGTGTCTTTGTGGTCAAGATTGCTGATACGGAGACTGTCAGCACTCTCAAGAAAATGATCAAAGAGGAGCGTTTGATCACGTTGACGCTGACACTCTCGTTCTCTAGAAGGTGAACGCGAGTTGATGATGTCCCGAGCTCATTCTGGCACTTTGACAGGTCAGCTTCGACATGAACCAGGATTTTGAAGATTCTCTCAAGCTGGAAGATGGCTTCGAAGGCGTTCACAAGTTGAGAGCGCGGCAACGCCTCTTCCAGATGTTCACTGGTCTGCCGAAGGATGAGCTTCACATCGTCATAGAACGTCCGACTATTGGTGAGTTTAAGTGGCTCATCGTCGCTGCCATTCTGAACTATCACAATCGTTGTGGTTGGCTACATGTTTCATCTTGTTCTCATTACCAACCCATCTGGGCTCATTTCCCAATGCAGACCTTAACTGTCTCGTTCACGGCGATGATTATACACACGTCTTTCAGGTTAAAATCGCCAAGACCGAGTCGGCTAGTATTCTCAAAAAAGTTATCAAGAATGAGGAGAGGCCAACATTTGACCACCTCCCCGCCGGCTCTCTCGAGCTCTGGCAGGTTTCTATCCCCGTCGGCCCTAGCTTTGATCTCTCCCCTGCAAGCGGACGATTGTTATCGCCTGTGGACAAGTTATCAGACATCTTTGAGGATGCGCCTGCTACAAAGCACATCATAAAGGCTCCACCTATTGGTAAGTGCAAATAGTTAGTTCTTGTCGCCATTCTAACTGTTAATCTACCGATCTCCCACATTTTCCTGTATGCGCCAGAAATGCGTCGCGTAGTTGGTATGCAGTTTCTCGGGCTTCCTGAGGTATTTTGGTAGTTTACATCCTCTGGCGATAGGTTTACTTGGTGGCAAGCATGGTGTCCAGTCAGATGAGTGTATTCTACACATTCTTGTGATTGCTAATTTTTCATTTCACCTTTAATAGTGAACGGTATGATTCGTCTAATCATCCAGCATGCGTCAGCCTCATTCCATGCACATAGCTGCTCATAAAGCCTTCCACGTGTCATGGATTGGAAACAGCGATGTTCTTCTCTCGAACCTCATGGATTCTTTGGTTATCAGGTCAAAGAGCGACCTTCAAGAACCATATAATCACTCAATCTCGATTGTCTCCTCGTCAGGCATGTCGCACGGTTGATGCCGTTGCCAATTTAAAATTCTGTTTTCCTTTCAATTTGCGTGCACCACTTGCGCCCGGTGATACTGGTCAATGGGGTCATTTGTTCCTCCTCCCTCCAACTGAACCTATTGTTTTTCATGAATGCAGCTTACCCGCCCGCAGATACGGAAATCCGGCAATATTTTCGCCAGAAGGATGAAGATGATTACGATCTCCAACTTCGATATTCGGCCTTTCTTGAGGTCTTGTTCCATGAGGCGACGGCTGAAATCGATGGCGCAGTCTCATTCAAATCGGTGAAATCGATACCTCTCCAATGGAAGGATTACTTGGCCGATGGCGAGTCGAGAACTGAAGTAGGAGATGGACGTACAGGTTTCTATCGTCGTATTGTTCGGGGAGCTAAACACGTAACCTTACATTCTCGAATTTTGTTTGCTGTACCCAAGACTTCTTCATAGCGCCTTACTGTCCTGAAGACACAATATTCTTCGATGGATGAAGCCATTAGTATGTTCACTGTCTGTCTAATGCGCATACGATAACACTTTTATCTTAGAAGTAATCTCTGACAGCATGGAGGATTGCTGTAATCAATTGACTGAACACTTGAGGCACAAATTTGTTCAATCGACCATCCAATCAGATCGAAAGTTGGCCAAAAATCCTGTCATCTTTTTCCTCTACTTCGACGAGGCCCACGAACTAACGGAAGAACCCAAGGCACCAGCTCAGCGCAGCGCTTATCATGTTCTTGGCCACGTCCTTTCTCGCATGATCAACCATCGTTTCTTTACCGTTTTTCTTTCCACGAACTCTGGCTTAGGCAGCTTTGCACCTTCATCTGCGAAACACCCATCAGTCCGTGATTGGGCAAGGCACTGCCTTCACACTCCTTTCACTGAACTTCCCTTCGATAGCTTTGCCTATCATGTTTTCGATGGACTCCTTCAGGCCAATCCCGCTGGCGTGAAATTCGATCATGTCTGCACTGTCGAACATATCATTCAATTTGGACGACCCTTGTACGTATACTACAACATGCTTCTGGTCGTTATCCTCTGACCCGGGACGTAGATGGGCCACAATGTATCAGTGCGGCAATGACTATGTCAAATCAAGCATGGTAAAATTTGCTATGACCAAACTCAGTCGGGGACAGGTCAACGACGAAGCCACCTACGCTGCGATCAGTACACGTGTCATGCTGGACTTTGATATTGCGCGCGAGAGCTCAAGAGTTCTCGAATCGAAGCTCGTCGAGTCCTATTTACGTGTTCCTTTCGCAGTTGCGAACTCCCTAGAGTTTATGCGTACAGGTACACCGTCTGAACCGATTCTCGCCGAGGCAGCCGGTGTTCTACTCGATCGTGATGCAAGCAACGCACTCCAGGAGACCGCCCCAAGCATACTTGCGCCTGCTTTCGAAAAAGGTTTATTCGCAAAGGGCGAACGTGGAGAAATGGTTCTCCGCCTGCTATGGACACTGGCTCACGACGTGGTTACCAACGAAAAGTTTCGATCATCCGGCGACCCTGATGCCCTGCGGTTTCATCAGCCTATCTCTGTTGTTGAATGGTTAAAGGCTCTATTCAACCCCCGGTGGCATGATGTTATCTTGCACTCGAAACCTAGCGGTGACCCTGAACATGGATTAACTTTGGAGGAAGCTTTCAAGGACGTTTACATCCACTTTGTTCGCACTGGTGATTACAAAGTCATCGCTGTCAAAGCCCTCTGGGCCGTATTCGTCCGTGCAATGGCATATCAATGTGCAGATAATCAGAAGTCCACTGATGCCGTTACTGCAATGCACCGTGGGGGTCTAGAAGCACCGATTGGGCCAAGTGCCACCTTGCCACTTTTGGGTCAGGCGAAGAACCGTATTGCAAGTTCACCAACACTACTGAACCCATTTATTACCGGTCAACCGGAGAACGATCTTCCGGTTCTATCAATTCTCATGGAACTAGGTGTATCGAGATCGCATGTCTGCCCTCATGAACCTGTGGAATTCCCGACGCTGTGACCCCTGGTATCTCCGCGCCGCGAGAGTATTCACAAAAAACATTACCAGATCAATGCATATGGTACCACCCACGACACATTTGCGGTGATCCCCAAGGAAATGACGCCCAAGTATCAGTCCCTCCTCGGGGCTTCCACCTTAATAGATGACTTTGCACGAAAAGACAATGATGAGTACATGAGTGCTCTCCTGCGTCAAAAGCCCCTCTTCTATGCAGGCAAGGAGGAGTCGTGGGATTGGCTGAGTAATAATGCACATACATTCGATAGATAGACTGAAAACCAGACTGATGTCATACGAAGGGTGTTCCTTATCCGGAACACCCACCGTTATAGTGTAGAAGATATTAACGTGAGCCATGCCCCTATCTCCCCCCTTGACTGAGTCCTTCATGGCCAACCCATCTCCCTCGCTGCCTGCCACAGCCGACGTGCAGAGGACAACACCCGATATCCCAGAACTCCAGAATCATATACATATGACAACTCCAGACATCATAGGAGGCCGTGCGGAATCTGCTGGTGTGTCATTCCCCACTTCGCTAAACTCTATTTACTCCAACCCACCCACAGTAATCAATACTCATAGTGGGACCCCGGCTCAGCCTTCCGGGCAGACCTCTACCCCACGTCATGGCTACCGCAGATATTCTGAGCGCTACACAATTGCTGAGCGCGATAAGTCCGCCCAAGAATATTTTCTCAGGAGGCGCTTGACCAGCCTTTCATATTTGGATTCACCGTTGACATCAACTGACTCTCCCTCCTGGTCATCTGTTCCCCGGCGTTACAGGCGCCTCACAGCGGCTGAGAGTCGCAAAGCGCGAGAGTATGCCGAGGAATACGCACGGTTCATCGGCCCCGATTATTGGAAACAACCACCCCTTGACAGTGTGCAAGATAATGCCGATACTAGTATGGATGAGAATACGGAGCAGAGATTTGAAAGCTGATAGGAATTCGAATTGGCAAGAAGCAAACTCCATGAAATTACTTTACTAGCGAACGCCTGGTAAGTTACCTTGTTAGACACTGTTCGGTTTATAACATGACTGCATACCGACATTTCTACACGACCCAGTCCAATAACATCCAACATCAAACGCCGAGAGGTCTTACGCGTCCGACGTCAAACACCCGAGAGCCCGGCTGCCGCAGTCCTAACCTGTATATCCGTAATCGGTTGCAATTGATTGAGCTTGATCATGATGTCGGGTAGACAAGATGCGTGTTTCAGGGTCCCGACGAGAGCGACGTGTCCTCTCCCGTCCCTCGGCGCTTTTTTGTAGCTACTACGTGGGGTATTCAGCATACTAAATAAGGGGGGAAATAGTAACTACGGCCGTTACAGTTGAGTGGGGATAACGATCAGTCGAACGGACATTATTTTACCTGGTAACTCCCGCCTTCGCTTTCCTAACAACAATGCGGCAGACACGAAAATGAGGGAGGCGGTATCACCAGCACTGGTTTTATGCTAGGATGATAACTACAGCTGTACACGTATCTCCGCAATGATGTGGAACCTACGTGTGATGCTTCTCATCGCTCTACAGACAGATGGCGCTTTGCCACAGATGTGCAATTTCTGGTGACACATTTCTCTCAATAATGGCGGTTGATAAACGGACACAAAAGGATAAAAATGGCGAGGTATTACTGAAAAAATGAGATGGTCCCCGTTTTTGGATCAATGTATCGAATCAAACTAGGAATGAATGTATTGGTACTTTCTGGATCATAAAGAGGATGCACAACGCACTTTAACAGGCCGTGTGTGCATCAGCAGATCTACATGTACCCTTTTCAGCACTTTTCCACACCGATCAACAAGTCCATCGTAATACCTCACCTCAGGCTGACGGATGACTAATTTTGAAGACAGATTGACTCGAAAAGACAGGAATGTTTCGATGTGAATGTGTGCTCACCTGTTATCGGTGCGGCAATAAACGCATTGAAGTCGGAGTAGTTGCTTGGTTGCCGTGGTTAAAAATCGGGGAGGTAGATGTTTGGCAACATCTATATTTCAAGCTTATGCTCACAACAAGCGATCGTCGAAATCTCTCTTTTTTTTGGAAAAGAGAGAGAACCGTCGACGATGAGTACTGAGTACTGATAACGTGTGCACGTCTAGGATTGAGACCACACACATTAAATACGTCGCCAGACATTCCCATAATCATGAATGTCATTCACAATCACTGTTTAACTCAGATACTTGGCATAAGCGGTGCACCACGCCGCTTTCCCTCCTGATTCGATAGCGTCCTGAAAATAGTAGATGAGACTGGGGTGGCTAGATAGCAGGATTGCGTCCCTTACACCATGACACATGATGACACGGTCAAAATCCCATCCTGCCACAGTCCTGGCATCACGCCTCATAGCGCTGGGGATAAAAATTTGTGAGTAAGCAATCAATAATTTCGAGAAATGGGAAGAGCAAACTCTTTGTCTCCCTGGACCCAGACGAACTTCTTGTGCAGCTGCCCATATGGTCCCATTTTGTTGATGAAGGGGAATTTGAGGGACTTGTTGCTCTTGGAGTACTGGTAATACCGTAAGTCTCGCAAGACTACGTAATCGTTTGGACATGTTCTTACTTGTTCATTAGCCGGAAGGTTGAAAAGCAGGTCGGCCTGCGATCCAAAAATGAGGTTCAGAGATGAAGAGATAAAAACTGAGGTACTATGATGAGTGTTCCGGAAGCAACATGCAGCCAAGCGACATCTTTGTTGATGAACCCAGAAAAATAACTGGCGAAGAGGCAATGAGGAGATAACACATATGAAGCTGGCTGACGAAAGCTTACTTACCATGCTTTGATCTTTGGGATGTCATCATCAAAGAAAAATGAATGGGAAACTCGGCAAACATACCTCATCCTCAAAACCATATAATGTATCCGGAGGATCAACTCCATATGCTGATCATCATCATGATACACAAAGCGAACAAAGGCGCGAGATGGGAGGTATTACAAACCTCCGTCGAACTCCCACCCTTCTGCTTTCTTTTTTTCGATGAGCGGCTCAACTCCAACCACTTTTGCCTGAGGGTACGCCTTTTTGAATTCACCTATACCAGCTATAAGTGGAGCGCAAAGAAGTACGGCTGTCCCTCACCTAAGAACAAATGATGCACGCCGCCAGCTCCCATGACGTACCTGTGTAACAGAAACAGTAAACGTTATAAAAGAGGATTGTAACTTAATTTGGTTCACCCACTTTACGGTGCCCATGTCGTCGAGGATCACCTTTGTGTCAGCTGTTAAAGGTGTTGAAGCCAGCACCCAGACGTCTCCATTGTGTAGCCTGACAGCTGTCGAACGACCACCTAACGGTAAACAGTAAAAACGTAAGAAGGGACTATGTGAAAGCGTGAGTAAGTGAAAGGTTTGCAGCAGTTGAAACTACCAGGAGAACGTCCAGATTTCGGGAGTTACCTGTGCAATGATCAGTGCTGCCAATCGATCAATGAGTCCATCTCGTTCATTGTAATACCTCACCTGACGGATAACTAATTCTGAAGACATGATCCTGTCGGTCGCATTTGACTCAGAAAGATCAAATGTGATCACGTGCACTCATGACATTACGAACATGAATTAATGAAGTTATAAGCTATAATTGAACCATGCACTCTTGTCGCCCAAACCATTGGGCTCATCCCTCCTTTCACCCAGGGCTTGCATCGTCTTCTTTTGGCGGTTTTGCGACCGAAGGTACACCAAGTTCGCAGCAGAGGAAACCAAGATTCCAACGGAGAAGACAATAAACGTGATGGTTGCTGTGGTATACTTAGGAGCCGGCGACAATGATCCGAGTAGCCATGTTGCGAGAATTCCTCCGGAATTGGTCATGATGAACGCAATCGCTACCGCAGTCGCACGTCGGATATGAGGTGCTGCATTATTGGCATTCCAGGCCGATAACGTGGGAGCTATGCAGTATGAACCGGGCAAGGACAGGAAGAGCGAGCCGTACTTGACGGAGCTGGAGCTGGAGCCTTCAAAACCAACCTGTTAATATATTTGCCGGAAGACTGGTGTAGTGATAATACAGACCAAGGAACATTGCGAACCCAATAATGCTCATGATGGAAAAGAAGATCATGGTGTACCCTCGAGCACCAAACCTGTCAGATATAAAGGAAGAAATTATAGAAACTGTGCCAAATGAGGTTCGTCAGGTAAGATAAGAGACCGGGATCACCAGATCTACTGACAAATGAATGCAACAACGAAAGGTGGTACACTCAGTAGCTGCGAGTGAACAGGAGAAAAGTGTCCGAGACCGGCTACAATAGTGGGCTCGAAGCTATAAAAAAAACCTCTGGATAAGATTTCAGTCATATGAAAGTATGTCAGACTTACTATGCAAGACCAAAAAATAATGTGCCTTTCAACAAGAGAAATGATTTAAAAGGCTCATCGTATATGATGGAAACATACCGAGGAAGAAGCCAGCGATGGCCATGAAGATGACTTGTAGGGACTGGAAAGCTCTTAAAACCTCGATCCAGCTAAAGCTGTCGCCCTGGGCATCTTGAGCAATAACGCCATCGTCTCGCAGCCTGTTGTGGACGAACTCCTGTTCTTGTTTGGTCAAAAATCTGGTCTCAGAAGGTGATCTGGGCGTCAAGCAGAACGAGCAAAGGCCAAATACGAAAGTGAATATTCCTTCCTGCGGTTATTATAAGATAAGCCCTTGGATAAAGTGATACGCGCTCAGTGAACACACAAGAACAAATATCCACGACCAGCCAGGTTGTCCTTCAACTCCCTTCATGTTAATGATAGCTGCGGCAAGCAAACCAGAGAACGCTCCAGAAAGTGAAGCAGACGCAAAGAATATTGCTATTCTTAATTGAAGGAATTTCCGGGGATAGAACCCTGACAGGTAAAGGACAAGGCCAGGGAAAAGGCCACCTTACAAATAAATTTAACAATTAAAAAAAATCTAGACCAGGTATCTCATTGAAACTCACCCTCAAGGAGACCAAGAAAGAACCGACATGCAAGGAGACCGTGATAATTACGTACAATGCCTACAATGAAAATGAGGATGTCGAATGATGAGTTATTCACAAGCATTAGATACCTTGCATGGTGCAAACCACTCCCCAAAGTGTCACCATCGTCGGAAGCATACGGTCGGGTCCGACATACTGAAGTCATGTCAACTTGGGAACCGGAAACGTTAACTGGAAGTTACCTTCAAGAGCAGATTTGACGGCAATTCAGCAACGATATAGGGACTAGATTGTGGACGATTTGAGTACCAATGAGAAGTGAGGAAAATATTGTCAAGTCTCATACACGTATGTCGTGGTGAGAGCAATGCTGTACTAGATGGAAAAATGATTAGGATGTCACCAATACGGACGGAAGTGCCATCATTACCTGGTGATTGGTCATCTTCAAGTCTTCCTGCATCCCTGCAATCCGAGCGTTTGCAATGTTGCTGCGGTCCTAGGAAAGGATGGCACAGGCCTCAGAACTGTAGTTTCCAGACCACGACCCGGAGTGCCCACCAAGAAAGAGAGAAAATAGAACATAGCAGCGAGAGGCAATATCCTGTAGTCAAGTTTTCGCCAGACGGTGTTTTCCAGTGCAGGGACCTCCTTGAAAATGTCCGGTTGCTTGTAGATACTTGGCTTCGTCGTCGCTGGCGAGATGGAGGACAACATAGTGGACATGGTGGAGAATCAGATAATTAACGACTGATGCTCTGCGATCGTCTTATAAGGTAGTGGATTTTGATGTGATGGGATATGGTATGCCGCTCCTGATGCGCTCCTTCCCGATAGCGACGCAGAAATTCGAAATGGTAGGGACATTTTGCGATGTGACGCCACAAGATTTCCCTAGGAAGCCATATGCATCGGAGGGCAATAGCCTGAGTCTAAGGAATCACTAGTAAGCCTTGGACAGATCCTGAGTAGACTGTACGTACGTCATTATTATCAATGCCCGACGTAAGCATATGACTTGCTAGTAAATGAGGGAAGGGACTACTTTGAAGACTTATAAAATATAAGTTATTTAAAGTTTTATTCTATTTGTGACTAACAAGCAAGAACAAACAACCACTATGGCATCCAGTGCACGTCCAGGTCAACGTCGTGCACCCCCTCCTCCTCTTATACCAACCACAAAACAAACAATTAGTGTGGAGGATTGGGAAGCAAAGGCTCCCCTCGAAGAGTTGGAAGCCAAGAGCGTCAGTGCAGTCAAAGCGGCTTGCGAAACAGCACCTCTACCATTAAAGGTCTGTCCTTTCCATTCCATGTCTCTCGTAAATAAATTATCAAAAAGTTTAAAGTGGACCATACCAGCGGCTCCCGTCCACCGACACCCGCTCTACGGAACAAGCTTGGCCCTGGATCTCGCCCGATAACTCCAACTCCATCTTCAACTCATCTTTTAGCTTCCCATGCTTTACATCCTACGCAACCAGTACAAACCCCCCAAGAATTCTACGACTGGTTTTCCCTGATTGACAGATCGGTCGCACACAGTCAAGAGGCTCATTTTCGCGCTCACGTCGCCAACGTTTCCGAACATCTCGAAACATGTGACAGGCTTATTGAGAGAATTGACCAAGTGAGCGCCGAAGTTGACGAGATGTTGGAAGGCTGGAGAGGAGTCGAAGAAGGTGGCAAGAGCTTGAAAAACGCGTGCGAAACACTCCTGGAGGAGCGGGTTCGTTCTATTTCATGTCCCTTCACAATCCGTCCTAAATCACGAATCTAGGACAGGTTGTTAGCGCTGACCGAAGATATAGACGCTCGCATGGAGTATTTCCAGGAATTGGAACATGCTACACGCATGCTCAACCACCCTGGAGAGTCTCTTGTTCTGCAGACAGACTTTTTATACATGGTTGAGCGTGTCGATATTTGCATAGACTACTTGAAGGAACACGTGTGTACTCTTTTATTCTGTTAAGCCCCTCTCATCAGTCTTGAAACAGCGCCAGTTTCGAGAGGCGGAAATTTATCTGCTCCGATTCCAACAATGTATGACTCGCGCAATGACCCTCATCAAGATGTACTTTTTTGGTTCTTTACGCGCTCTCACCGCGGATATTTCAAAACGCATATCAGAGAAGGTATGCCAATACATGTTGTATCGTGATGGATCCTCTCAAAAAATTTCATCCCAGGATGTATCACCCACTGCGCAAACGCACCTGCTCTATACGAGATTTAAAAGCGTATCTGTGCAACTAGCTCCACTACTAGGGGAGCTCGAACGACGAGAAAAAGCTCATCCCGACGAACTCTCTGCTCTTTTATCCGAATGCCGCGCCGCATACTTCGGTGCCCGAAAGATGTTGCTCGTCGGACGTCTTATGGAGGAAATAAAAGGGTTGGATCCCGCAAGGACCGAATTGGTAGAACTGGTGAGTCTGTTGATGCTGGCAAAAACAAGGAAATCCAAGATTGGCACGCCATGTTCCAGACAAGAACAGGTTGCAGCTATATAAAGCAATTGTGCACCGACGAATTTACTTTATTCAGAGAATTCTTCAACTCGGGCGAGGATCAGCTTTAGTACGTCAGCCGTGTGCATATACATTTTTTTTGTATTCATTGACTACACCTACCATGCAGTCAGTATCTAGAAACACTCTGCGACTATCTTTATGATGACTTGCGGCCACGGATCCTACACGAATCACGGCTGACTGCCCTTTGCGAAGTTTGTACTGTCTTGCAGGCGCTCATGGTCCTCGACGTGTCCGAGTTACCGGAATCTCCGTCATCCGAAGGCGATGCGGAAGCAGCCCAATCAAGTATAGACTTGGAAAATCTACAGAGAAATGGGCTGAGTCATTTGCACATCAGCCATTTACTACACATGGTATTGCAAGATGCCCAAACACGACTGTTCTTCAGGGCCCAATCAGTTATACAGGCAGAAATCCGATATTACACCCCGAAACCAGGTGATCTAGCTTACCCAGATAAACTCGTAGGTGAGCGTTGACCTCACGTTATACATGTATCTGGAGTGTCAACGGCCATGGATAGATACGCGAAAACCCTCTTCCGGATTCGAAATTAAAGAGAAAGAAAGCGTCAGTCAGATCTTTCAGCTCCCTTCCCTGGCCAAGCAAAGTACATGGTATCCTACTTTGCGCAAAACGGTTTGGGTACTCTCTCAGCTCCATGATTTCGTCAAGGTATGTACATTCTCTACACCTTCGTGGGTCCCTTACTTTCCTCACACCGCAAAGCCCGCGATATTCGAAGATATTGCACAGGAGGCGGTCAACCTCTGTCGACTGTCATTGGTAGCAGCATCCGAAATGATCGAACAAAGAAATCCCCCGTCGAGCACGTTCGATGGTTATCTTTTCCTTATCCGGCATTTACTCATCTTGAAAGAGATGACGCACAACCTGGACCTGACTCAGAAAAATGTTGATGCGAAATTCGTTGGTGTCACGGGTGAGCATCAGAATGATGAAATTTGAGCTCATGGAAACGAGTTGGTTCAGAAACTCTGTCATCAATGTTGAACAAGACTACTTCTCTATTACCAAACGCACTATTTGCCTCTCTTGGAATGCCGAGAACGGAGGAAAGCATTACGGAAGCGAAGCATGTGAGTTAAACATGAGAGCTCTATTTTCCTAATCAGGTTTGCTTGTTTACTACCTATTGGCTGTAGGGTATTGACCACGAACTCAAACGAGGGTGCGAAAACGTTATTGTGCATTGCGCCAGCAGTATTTGTGAACCCCTGCGAATCTGGGTCAACCGCATTCATAAATACCATCTCAGTAACAGCAAGCCAACGTCTGCTGCATCTGGAGATCAGCTGACTTCACAAGCATGGGCACAGCAACCAGTCGCGATAGAACTTGACAGAAATTTCCGCTCCGCGTGTGAACGCGACCTTCGGGCATCCAATGCCCGGCTGAGGCTGTATCTCGAAGACGACAAGACTGTTTCTGTCCTAATGATGCATATTCAAGACAAGATCGTGGAAGATTACGATATCTTCAGGGAGGTGATATGGGACATGTATGCCGGCACATTAAGGACTACCCTCTTGACAGAGACTGGGTTGAGAGACTTTTTGAATGCCCTGTACGGTGGATCTTCGGACTCAATTTAATATCATAGTGACCTTTCTCGACGCAATCTGGGAAGTAAAGGACAGAACACAAGCATAAAGGGATATACAAGTACGGGAGGACGTGTATATTTGACATTTACGAAGCCAATCATAGTACTCCTCCCCCCGTGCCTCTCTCAAAGAAGACGCATCCATTATCTGTCAAACGATAATGAACTGCTGAACTTCTTGGAACCAACTGGAGTTTGGGTTTAGTTGATGGTCCAGCATGAAGAGCGACCTGATCTTGAACGTCAGATTCACGTCACAATAAAAAGGAGCAAGTCCACCAAAACAAACGGACTTCACCGCTGACGGCGCCACTTCTGCCACTGGACAAGGGACGAACGTCTAGATGGTAGGTACACATTTGTAGAAGGTGCCGGAAAAGGTCATCAGGCTCGCTGGGGCTTAACAAATGATGTCGAATAATAAGAGAAGCGCTTGACTACCCGAAACCGTTTTCATTAATAGCTATCATAGGCACCGAGATAATACGGTCCTTTCGGTACCTTGAGGCACAGAGCATGAAGAGCACGGACGAAGCGCACAAGTTCCAGTGGTGAGAAGCCAATCCATAGAAGAGAAGTGATATCCTCTAATATGACTGACTTGGGCGCTCCGCAACGAGAATCTTTTTCGCCAAGAATGGTAGATACGATGTCGAAAATTGGCCGGAGATTCGCCGAATCAGCCATCGATGGCGGTTTAGCTTTTTTGAGCACATCCACGAAGACAAATGATTCTGAGATGGGATGCTGAGTCAAGCTTATATTCTTAAACAAACCAACGTAAGATACATGGGAATTCGGTCAAGCGGATTGAAACTCACCGACTTTGCAGCGATAGCTTTCCATCGACTTAAATCCTCTGAAACCGAAAGGATGATATTCTTGCAAATCTTGGGGTCTTTCAACTGAGTACTCAAGATTCGGTGGAGGAGAAAATCCGCTGGAGAGGCAAGTTCATCCGTAACAAACAAGAAATGTTCTGGCGACGCAAGGCTTTCAGGAGGGAACATGTTCCAAATAACGCCAAAGTCCCATTTCTCACCTTCAAAATGCCCAATGGTTATGCAAAACCATATTTGGAGAAGCTTATCAAGGAGCCATAGAAAACTGGTCAACAGAACAACTACGACTATAACATGACTAATACCAGATATCCAACTGAGTATTTGTTTTTACCAAGTAATTTGCGGAATTCCTGGAACCACTCTGAATGACCCAACGAATGAGTCCGAAAGAGGTCCGGAGTGGAGAGTTGGACTCGACAGGCTGTCCGTGGGGGAAAGGTTAGGACGATGTTGGTGGTGGATCACAATGCTCGAATTTTCATACCAAGATACTTCCACAGCGAACGGGAAGACTTGGAGACCACAGAATCGCAGGAATACAGTTGGATATTTTCGAGACAAGTAGACGCGATCTGCATACCGCTCGGTGAAATGGCAATCGACCAAACAAATCTTTTCTGTTCCAGTTTTGCAATCGGGTTTCCTGTCGCAGTGTCCCATAAAAGAATTGTTCCATCATCAAATCCTGAAGCAATCCATGTTCCGTCGGGTGAAAAGGCGAGACACCTTTTGTGGGGTCAATGATGGATTTGCCAGTCTTCGATTCCATGATGTGGACGTTGTTCTCAAGAGGGTGCGGGACGTACATGTGGCTTACTAGGTGGTTTTATCGCCCTCCAGATCTCTCACCGCAAGTGAATATTGAATCCCAGCTCATTTATATGGGGCGGTCAGACATTGTGGTTTTAACTTTTGGGACAGGGATTGCTAGTAAGACACCAACGGCACTTGCAATTGCGCTGACCGTGGCACAAACCAACATTGGATGGATTTCGGAACAGTCCGATGGCTATGTACATCTCGAATTTATTCAGCCATTTACAATCTATCAACCCCAGCCCTATCAACCCGAGCCCAGAACAGTACAGAAATGGCAAGCAATTTTGAGCGTGCTTTACGCGAAGCTGTGGAGAAGGGAGACGACATGGCCGTGAAGAAGTTGCTGGAAGCGGGAGGGGACGTGAATGCGTCACTGTCCGAAGACGGCACGGTCGCGCTGCACATCGCAGTATCCAATGGACACTACAAGGTCGTCGAGGTATTACTTGAAGCCGGGGCGGACACGGAAAAGACGATACCGCAAACGAGGTTCACATCCCCTTACGCAGCGTTCATGGTCGGGTGGACAGCGTTGCACCTAGTAGCGGCGATAGGCGGTGATGAAAGAATTGTAAAAAAGTTGCTTGCTGCAGGGGCAAGTTTAGTTGCGACAGGGAGAGATGGCACGAGACCGTTGTATGTCGCAGCATGGGCTGGGCACGATAACGTCGTTGAGATTTTCCTGGCGGCTGGGGCAGACGTCACCGCACAAACCCCAGATGGCGTCACTGCACTTCACGAAGCATCGAACAGAGGGCGCGAGAAAGTCATCAGCATCTTGCTTGCTGCTGGGGCGGACGTGAATGTGGCCACGATATCTGGGGGGGAGACGGCGTTGCAATACGCCGCACGGCGGGGACACGATAAGGTTGTCGAACTATTGCTGGCAGCTGGAGCGAACGTGAACTTACAGACGACCTACGGTCAGACGGCTCTGTTTGGTGCTGCAGAAAACGGCCACGAGAAGGTTGTGGAAATACTGTTCACTGCTGGTGCAGACGCCACCCTAAAGGACTCGACCGGCGCAACGGTGTTGCACACTATTGCATCGAGTGGGCTTAAGAAAATTGTTGAACTGTTCCTCCGAACCGAGGTGGATGTGAATGCGCAGACGGCGACCGGACGAACGGCACTACACAATGCCGCGGAGAGAGGCCACGGTGAAATTGTGGAGATGTTATTAGTGCGCGGGGCAGACGTCAATTTACAGACATCCGCATCTGACGTGATGGGTGCGGGGCGAACAGCTCTGCATCATGCAGTGTGGAAGGGGCGTGTCAAGGTTGTCGAGCATTTACTTGCTGCGGCGGCAGAAGTGAACACACAAACTCCAAGTGGCATATCGCCCTTGCATTGCGGGGCGGCAGGTGAGGGGCAGGGCGAGAACATTGTCCCCATCCTGCTGGCAGCTGGGGCGGACGTAGGAATGCGAACGACAAAGGGTGAAACGGCGCTTCATTGGGCAGCGGACAGCGGGCGGTTGAAGATCGTGGAGATTTTATTGGCTGCAGGAGCTGACAAGAGTGTGCAAGCGAATGATGGACGAACCGCCCTGGCGATGGCGAGATATCGTGGGCACTCCAAGGTTGTTGAGCTGTTGCTACGTGATGTTCCCGAGACACATCTTACTTCACAGCGGTGATGGCTCGGAAGGCGTAGAATATATGTTATTAATAACATATTTACCATTCGTTACAAGGCGGCTCACCGCTAAGTACGGTATTCAAAACCCTTGGAACGAGACAATGCCCCACATTCTGACACCAGCTGTCGTCTGATATTTCGTACGAGCACGATCTTATCCGGATTCTGTCCTGGGTTGCATGGATAGATCACAGATGTTACTCCCAAAATCATGTCAAGCCACCTACATGGATACTTCTAAATTACGTTACGGCAGCATTAGCCCCTCAAGTCGTCATCAAGTGTGGAGGAAGAGATTATCTGTGCGCGTTCGCAAGACTTTGTTACCTGTCCCACTCATCATCCACATCCTCCTTTCACACGATACTCTTCCGTCGGTGCCTGGTATATTTGTAATGTGAAGACACCATCCACAACTATCGAATTAGATTCTGACTGTACATCAAAAGTGTCTGGTACGAGCCTTATTTGACTATATCTAAGCGTTTTGGCCCAAAATAGCACCTGAAGATTCTACTGCAAGATCAATGGTCTCGGTTATCTACGGGCACGACTTCTTGCTCTCGTGTAGATAACGCTTTATTTTGACGTGGATTTGTTTTTGCTGCGCAGATACCACGTATAAGGCACTACGCTTAGTGGAGCTAGCATTATTAATTGTTTGGCCTTGCACCAACTTTGTATCCTCACAAGGGACGGGTTACCAGTCTATATATGCCTTGCCAAACCAGAGGTATGACTGCTCGCAGGTCAGTGCCGGCGACCGAAACAGACGCTGGAAAGGATGTCGAGGGGACGAATGCTCACGGGGGATGGGGCAGAAGCGATGAAACAACCCTCCTCCATTTCCTCCTGGAATGCGAGAGGGAGGTGGCTAATGATCTCACCTTTGATACGGCGACTTGGAATGCAGCTGCTGCAAGGGTCGAACAACGCCGGGAAGCAGGGGTTGTTACAGGAACAGTGACATGTCAGCAGAAATGGGAACAGGTGTGTATCTCCCTTCAAGCCTGATGCAAACTATATTATTTCGCTACACATCCAGTTACGCGACACCTTTCGGATTGTCAATGCCGTCAAGAAACACTTCGCGTTCAGTTGGGACAACGAGCATGGTGCAAATATTGATACTAGGTTAGAAGACATTTGGACCGCATACATCGAGGTATGCGGGAGATTATTTCTACGTGTTTCAAATGTTAACCTTCTATGCAGAGGCACCCTGAAGCATCTCCCTTTCGCAATGAAGGATGGCCACATTATGATGACATGATGAGGCTGATCCCGACCAAGCAAAGGCAATACAGACGAGAGGAGAGCCACAACGGAAGCAGTTCTGGCGACGGGAATGAAGTTGAAACCGACCCTGAGATTTCTCGCACCTCATCTATCATGCCTGGAAAGCGCCAATATTCTGAAATCTCTCATGAAGATTCACTGGGCTCCGAAGTCCTTGTTGTCGTTGCACAGGCGGCACTTCTGGCAGTCATGGGTGCAATGCAACTCTTCCTGCACAAACGTCGCCGAATAAACTTCCTACCTCCCGACTCAGAAGAATTAGCCACTACGCGGATGCAAAGGGCTTTGAAACATGTTCAGGAGCTTGAGGACGACTTGGACGTTAACCAGGTTGTATCGCTTATCAATCTGTTCATGGAAGACAGAAGTTCGGTAGATGCATACCTGGACTGCGAGCATAACGAAGACATCCGAAAGGCTTGGGTACGGGAGAAACTAGCAAATCCTGACACAATGCCTGCTGGTGGTATGAAGATTATCTATGTACTCCGACTCGGGGACTGTTCAACGAAATTGATGCCTTCTGGGGCATTTGTCTTAAGGAGCCATGAATGACTGTAGTTTTGAAAATTGCAAGAAGTTGAAATCCAAAGTGGATGATGAGTGTAATTCAACCAATACATAATGAGGTATCCCGGTGATATACAGAAAGAAAAATAGCAGGGAATCATGGCCTCAATAAAACCTTCCTTGCTTCCTCTGTCGCCTTCCTCGCACTGACAAGCAAAGGCCTCGCACCCGCATTCCCAGTCGGCGTCTGGTTTGACGTTACCGAAAGAGATCCACCCCTCTTCCTCCCAGCATTGATATTTGCGGCATTCGCAGCTGCAACAGCACGTAGGATGTTCCCATTGCTCGGTCTCCTGGCTGGTCTATTCGTCGGCGGCCCTCCGCACAACGGTAATGGTATCTCCCCACGTTCAATACGCTTGAGGAATGGACTAGGGAGGTTCTCTTCGTCGGAGAAGTCGTACTCCGGAGCAGGCTGCGAACTAGGGGGTGGAACAGTCACCGTTTTGGTTGGCAAGGAGGATGTCGACGGTTGTGGCTGGACGGCAGATCGGATTGGTTGGATTAAAGAGTTTGATGATCCCGTCTGTACAGGTGTAGAGGCATCAGAGGGGACTGACGATGCTTTGAGCGGACGGCGGAGAACAGAAGGTCGCCGTAATCGCGTTGGAGGGACTAGTGAAGGAAAAGATTCTTCATGGTTGGGTTCGTCTGGACTTACTACATTGTCTGCTCTTGGCCTCTCCCGCATAGAGGGCGACGTCGGTGGATTTTCGGTTTCTGTGTCGTCATCGAAATCGAATATCCTCGCAAAGTTCAGCCCGACTTTCGGTGAGTCCACAAAGAGCTTAGCTAGTTCCCCTGGGGTGGGTGTAGCTAGCGGTTCACCTGTCGAAGTCAATATGATGCCTTTCATGGCGGAGGGGACAAAGTCGTTTGGGAATTTGGTGACATTGCGGCTGATGGGGGTCACAAGTGTTGATGCTGCTCGTTCTGATTCCTCGTGCGGTGGCTCTGTCATACGAGCGAGAAGGTTTTGTACTTCTTCCAGAGGTGTCTTATCCTGTCGTTCTGTGGTGGAAAATAATTTCAGCATGGCAAAAGATGTACAGAAATTGGTGCGAACCCTTCCTTCCTGCAGTGGATTTTTCCATTGCTTTGACTTTGACCTCCAATTCCTTCTTTATTCCCTTCAGATTCTCCTCCTCCAACCGAAGTTCCTCCGTCTTCCTCTCAAGCCATATTTCCCGCTCCTCCATAGCTTTCATAATTTCATTTCTAATTTGCTCCTCCCTCGCCCTCCACGCCTCAAAAATCTCTTCCTCTCTCACCCTCACAGCGCGCATGATCTCTTCCTCACGCCTGGCCATCGCCACAGCCACCTCCTCCTCCCGCTTCGTGACAGCCACACGGAGTTCTTCCTCGCGTTTTGATATGGCGTCACGTATGCGCTTCTCCACGGTATCGTTGTCGTGTTGCGATTGTAATTGATCTCGGAGCTGTGAGACGAGAGCTTGAAGGGAAATGATTTCAGAGTCCTTGTGGGAGATGAGGGAGGCGATATGTGATTCTTTTTCTAGAAGGGATGTCTCTCGTGCCAGCACTTCACGTTCCTTGGCGGCAACGGTTGATTTGTGGGTCTTTACTGTCGCAATCCTGGTTTCAAAATGATGTTTTGGAATCCGAGAAGAACTCAGGTTGATCAGGAGCGTACATTTTTTCTGTTTCAGAAACTTTGAATACAAGCTCAAGGCGTTCGTGCTGCAGGAGCTGTGCTGCTGACGGTCTCATTGCTGGCTTCCCACGGAGATGGGACTTCAGTCGATATGACACGTAGCAAAGGGTGGCAACACACATTTAGGTTGAGCATTGCCTTAATGACACCATATAGTGACTGGCTATATCCTCTTGGCAGGGGTGGTATTCTGCCATTCCTAGATGGCGGTGTGAGATTATGGTTTTACATAAAGATGTATTGGTGCTCACCGAATGAAAATACTAAGCTCCGCGTGCGTTTTGGCTTCGTGAAAGGGTGGCTTTAACGCGCATAGTTCGTATATAAGACAGCCGAGAGACCAAATATCCGACTTTGAGTCGTATGCTTTTTCTTGCATCAATTCCGGCGACATGTAGTAGGGTGTCTGGGGAAAAGTAGCCAGTCCATTAATTACAACGAGAAGAAGGGAGAAAGCGTGCTTACGCCGACATATGTACTTGCAAAGCTTGCCTGGGCGAGGGCTTTTGATAAACCAAAGTCGCCAAGCTTGACTGCGTTCGCCTCACTCAAGAAGACTAAAGGTATCACAATAAGGGTACTAGAAACCAAGACAAATAATGAATGATGAAACGCACCATTATCTGGCTTCAAATCTCTATGCAGGATCTGCGCCCTCTTCTCTTTGCCATCTGCTCCTAATCCTCCACCCAAACTGCCGCTACTACCAGACCTTCCATGACCGTTTGGATGATGGCAGTGGTGCAAAGCGAGTAAGATTTGCATAAAATAGTGCCAAATGGCATCTTCAGATATAGGCCGATTTTGTTTCTGCGCTTGTTTTATGACAAAGGAAAGGTCGCCGCCACCACAGTATTCCATGAGTATGTAGAGAATGCCGGCATCCCTGTCTACGTAGCGATCATGATAGCGAACTATGTTATCATGATGGAGGTCCTTGAGAATGTTTCTGGTAAAACATTGGTCAACCTTTTTTTTGTTGCGATGCGAGGACGCACACTTCTGCTACTATCTGTTTTCGGTCATGTTCGGTCATGCGTTCAAAGTTGAGTTCCTTTCGCGCAAAGATCTAAATGTTTTGATTATCAAGAGTGAACTCCCAGTGAAGGTGTCAGTCAGTGGTTATTGGCAGCACACTGACCATGCCGTCTGATTTTCTTCTGACTTTGCGGATAATTCCAAAGGATCCATTGCCGATAACATCCAGTGAATCGTATTGGTCGAGAAATGAAGTCATGAGTGCCGCTGATGGGAACGGGAAAGGTCAACCTTGAATAGAAGATACGAAAATCAATTTCAAACTTTGTTGAACGCGTCGATCACGTGCACGGAAGGTAAATTATTTAAAATATTATTTATTTTCACACCATAATGTCGCTTGAAGAGTTATTCAACTCGGCCGTCTTGGACGTTGCGGTTCCAGACACATCCGTGGAGTACCCGCCTCACGGTGATACCGACGACTGGTTATCGCGGCTGACGAGTGGAACAGCGGACAGGACACAGGCGTATTTCGGTTCGATACCACAACTCTTTCCTGGTATTCTCTGACGGCTGCTGACCATGCGCTAAATAGACGAGCAGCTGCAGTTTTTCCTGGTCATTCGCATAGACCATCCAACACCAAATGATCCTGTTAATGTCGACCAACCACCCCCAGACCTCCTCAAATTCCTCTCCCACCTCCAAATATCCCTCGAAGCCACCTACATTTCCTCCACACCCGTCGCTCCGCTAGACACCAGCAAATCTACCCGTGCTTCCCTTAATCCTTCCCAGCGAACGACTTCTTTTGGTCAAGCTAAGCTGCATGACGGAATCCACCCTTCAATATTCCCACCCCCGACACCAAATCCCACACCCTCCACTGCAGATAACGATCGCAGGTATATCAGATCCGAGGGCACACTGTTATTAGCGAAAATATGGGGACAAGATCCAGCTGAAGACTCTCGTGACGCATTTTCGTTGCTCTGGTCTCAGAAGGACCGACTTTGGGTGGCATTATACCGACTAAGCATCACCGTCTGTCAGAAACAAATGCATTATCTATGGTCCTTTACCAAACGCTAATTCGTTCTCTTTCACTTTCAATAGCATTCCTTCGCTTAAATATCACCAAACCGCTGCTTTGTCTTACTGTGTCGTCCACCTTGCGTGAAAAGCCAATGACTTTGACCCCAACGAAACATCCACTTGCTTCATTCCTTGCAACCAAGGGTAACCTCCTCCCAGTTTCAGAAGAACCAGCATCTCCTACTACAGCCAACAGCGCTCACGTCGCCAATGAAGTGCCAGACGGATTCAATGGCTTCGAGGAGGTGAATCTCCTAGAGGGCCTTGCTTCCGGTAACCAATTTTCATTCTGCAAAACCAATATGCTTACATGGCCTTGTTCAAGGTCCTACGTTCTCATCCTCCGGCTCTGATCGAATCCACCTCTCGACCACACGTCTCGGCGGGGTTACTCGCCGCCGGTTATTCTCCCTCCCCGCCGTTGTACCCACCATCGCACCAACACCCTCCCCAGCCCCATCCACCGCCCGCACCGCCCACGCCACTCTGCGGAAGTCTTTCCGCAAAACTCTACGAACCGTATCCGGCTTCCGTGTCCGGATGCGCACCGTCTTCGTTCCATACGTGCTCCTTCCAGAAGCAGACGACGACAAGGCTGGCGAAGAGGAAGAAGAAGACGAGCGGGAGAGGAGGGAAGCGGGCAACGACGAGCGCACGGTCGTGTTGTGCGTCGAGATTGAGAATTCGGGAGAGTCTGGCCGTAAGGTAGGCTTTGCCGTCGAAGCTGTGGATGTGAAAGTCGGAGGTGAAGGGGCGAAAGTCACTCTGATAGGATGGGAAGACGGGGGCGTGGCAGACGCGAACAAGAATAGGTTCCCACTCCTCATCAACGCCATGGAGCAGTACAATTTGCTTTACGCTGTTTCCTTTCAGCACCCACCCGGCGATGTGGATGGATTTTCGCTGACTCGTGATTCGGGGCTAGGAGACAGACCTGGTGGACCGTCGAGCGCAGACTTACAAAGGGCAGTGACTATCAACATTCACGGGAAACCATTTTTACACTCTGGGGCACACCACCGAATGTCAGGTGCTCTCACTGATACGAATGTTGATGTATTGACCAATAGCGGAACGGTCTCCCTCCCGACACAAACATTCTCTTCACGGTGGAACTGTGTTCTTGACCTGTCGTCCAACCAGAACCGCGAGTTGGCTGAATTGCTGGAAGCAGACGGCGAAGACGGCCTCGGGAACAATGTTCTACCTGAGCCTGCCTCACCCTTCCCGACATTCAGCCCACGCACAGCCTCTGCATTAGGCATCGGGAATTCAGCATTCCCATTTACCCTCGCAACAGCATCATCGCAAGCAGTAGCCGGAAGCAGGCGCCGCACCACGCTGTTCGAAGTCCCACCTACCGGATATTCATCAATGAGCTCGCTAACACCCACCCCATCCCGTCCCATGTCGTTCCTACCGAGCAGCAGCAAACAGCCACCTCCTGCGACCAGCAAGCTAGGTCTGAACCCACCCGTCATCGCCCAGTACCCATCCACGCCCACCCCAGCGACTACTGCCACCAACACAGCCACGACTATGACCACGACATACGGCCCACCGCCAACAGCCAGAAGCGACGGTAGCGACGGCGGGTTCGCACCACAGAGTGCCACCACCGCAGCCTACGACTACTCGTATTCCTCATCCAAGCCACCACCACCACCACCACCGCTGACACCAGCCTACCCGGCTTACCCGCCCAACTCGGCTCTCCCGCCGACGCCTGTGTCGTTGGGGCCGATCGCGAACCAAGCGGGGAGTGTGGGACCGAGCGTGGAGATTCGGCGGGAGCGGGGGATGGGTGTGGGGAGTTCGTCGGCGTTGGGATCGGCATCGGTGTCGGTGGCGGTGGTGCCGCAGACTCCTGGGCCGATGGTACCGTTTGGTGGTGACCAGATGCGGTATTATCGCGGGGATGGGAACGAGAATGGGAACGAGAACGGGAATGGGAACGGACAAGAAGGCGGACAGAGTGTTGTCGTGTCGATTGGGTTGCTGGGTGCGAATTCGGGTGCAATTTACCCGCTTGACCGGTTCACGCTGGATATATTTGTGTTTAACCAGTCTGCGAGGACGAGAAGGTTTGAGGTGAGCTATCCCGTCCGGCAGCGGCGGCGGCGGGAGCGGCAGCGGCTGGAAGGGCGGGATAGTGCATCCCAGAAGAAGAAAGCTAGGAGCGGCATTCCCCCCCTCGGGATACTGCCACTCGATAATCGCATACGTATCGGGTGAGTTTTTCGTGTTTTCTTGTAGGCTAAATCGCTATGCTAACAAGAAGGTTGAACTTTTTTTTTACCGTGCTTTCCTCCAATTGTGCTTCTCAAAGTCCACTCCTTCCCGCGACATGCCAATCTGTGCGAATGCAGTTCTTAGCGCTCATACCAGGGATGCACACGATTGACATGTTGACGCTGACAGATGTAGAGTCTGGGTATTCGATGAATTTACGGTAACGTTTGCCATACGCCGTGGCGGAGTTCTTTGCTGACATATGAAGGATTATTAAACATTGCTTTTTTTTTGACTTTGATAGATCCGTCTTGGACGTGGTAGTGCATCAACGCGCATGAGTGGCTGCTGACAGATATCGCCGCAAGATACATAAGAAGTTTATTTATATAACCCGTATAGGTAGACCAAAATTTTGTCCGGAGATGGTTGTTTTTTCTTTCTATAGTGATTTTTGCAGTCTGCAATTCACCAAAGAAAGAAAGAGGATATGTGTGTGTATACAATGTACAAGGGCCATGATAAAATAATTATACAGGAGACGAAAGCATGGGGGGGGGGGGGAACGATGGATGTCTGCATTCATGCCCATTGGGCTTTATCCCAGGCGGGATCCTGGAGGAATGCACATAGTACCTTGCTGCCGGTCTGGATAAATGGGGAAAGGGTTGGCTTAACTGACTGATCCGTACATTGAATAGCAAGGAGGAAAAAAAAAAGAAGAAAAAAAGCAGAAACACACCTGCAACAAAGGGTGACCTGCGACGACGCTGAGGAAACGCTCGAGGCCTTCTCTCCTTCCCTCAATCACCTCGTCTGAGAAGCGGTTCGTGAATACCTTGCCTGGGAGGGGAGGTATGTTGACGCGGGTGGACTCGTGTTCGAGGATGTCGCGGAATGCCTCAAAGTCGGAGTAGCGCCGGCGGACGAGGGAATGGCGGAGCTTGAAGGCGGGTATGTTGGTCTGGATTGGGGGGGGTATGAACAGAGCTCGAATGAGAGATGTACTTGTCTTTTACCTTGCATACTATCTCGTAATCGGTGTACATCTTTCGGCCAAAGCCTGAGGTACGAAATGAGGCATGGAGTTCCGGTGAATGGTGAAAAATACGGACCGTGAGTTTGGGGATTTCGTACTTCGATCTCGAGGAAACTCTCTGGTACGCTGTACATTTCCTCGATCTGCAAGGAAACTTTGTTCGTGTTTATGGCCCAAAGATGGACACGGGATGGGGTGAATTTGATTGTACATACTGTCTGTTCGCGGCCTGTGATGCGTGGATCATCGAAAGAGCTGCTGCGGGCAAAGGGCGACACTGCGGTCATGGTGGGGTGTGGTTATGGTCTAATATGTGGCGGTGCACGGCAGTGTGCGATGATTATTTGCACACGGTCACGTTATGTGTGAGTTGAGTCAGGAATCTGACCGGAATACGGTTGCTTGGAAAGGAGCAAAAAAGGTGAATTGATAACGAGGCTGTACATTGTTGTCCGACACAGCACAACTCTGAGCGGGCAACTCTAAACAAGTCGAGACCAGGTCGATTATCCCAAAACGGAAAATCTCACCCAAATTTTTGGGGTCACATTCCATCTCCCCTTTTTTAAGCGGCCATCGTCGTTGTCAACGGTGACGACAACGACCAGCCACGGACCCACCCACACTGCACAGTAGCACCACCAACTCGCCCACAGTCCAGTCCAGACCCGCGAACAGCGACCTTACCACAGTTCCGTTAACGCCTCGTGTACCTGGCGTGCGATCTCAGCCAAACCACAAGTCTTTTAAACCCCTTCCTTCCTTTCACTCCCACCCACTCCCACAAATGTCTCTCCTCCCCGCATACTCCCAGCCCTTCTCCCCCTCCCCTCCCCTCTCCCCAATCCCACGACCACCCAGCAGATCAGAACGTCTCCTCCGTCACACCCTCCGTCGTGACGACATCGCTCTCGCCCACCCCACCCCTCCTCGCCACCAACGTCGCCACTCAACTCCCTCCAAACGTCCTCCCCATGACATAGACCGCGATCCCGACAACACCCGTCCCTCTCTATTCTCTCGCAACTCTGTCACTCCCACCACCTCTCCCCGTCTCCCACGCGGCGTCTACGGCGGCAACCCACAGGGCTACTCCCACTCACGCCCCTCCTCCCCGTCCCCATCCACCCGCCGTCATCACCGAGACCACAACGAGCACCCCACCCTCGTTCCCGCGCTAACTCCCCACGAACAGGTCCTGCGTGCCCGCCTCGAGCGCGTGCTGCACGCGGGCCGCGGCGTCGTGCGTGCAGAGAGCCGTGAACGTACCCGCCAGCAAGGCCGCCCGAGGAGCTCGCAGAGCGCGAGCGACGAGAGTGACGAGGCCTGGCCATGGGGGGACGCATCATCGCAGTATCCAACATCCACCCCAAAGCAGCACCGGCAGCAGCACCAGCAACATCAGCGCTCTCGCTCCAAGACAGACCCAACCCCGCCCTCCCCGACAACACCCCCTCGCAGTCGCAGTCGAAGTAAATCCCACTCCCATTCACCCCCTCACTCTCACTCACACCTCCACACCGCCCGCGATCACCACCAGCAGCACTACAAACTGCAACAAGACCAACAAGAGCCTCTAACCCCGCCCCCAACACCGCCCTCCCCCTCTACCTCCCTCCACGCCCACCTCCTACTCTCCCCTGCACACCCCTCAGCAGCTTTGCACGCACCCTTCAACGCACGCACAGCCTCGGCGCGTTGTCGCCAGATGGAGGGATACGTCTCCTTTGCTGCTGTCGAAGGCCTCGGAGAGCCTCCAGCTGGCGGTGAGGACGACGATCCAGCGCCTTGCGGTCAGGGAGGTGCCGAAGATGGCAAAGGACGTATCTTTGGCCGTCTATGGCGGGTGCTTGGTGGTGAAATGGTCGGTCGATAACTGGGTGTCCGTGTCGCGAGCGGGACGTGTGGGTGGTTCCTTCTTTCTGCTCTGCTATTCTGTTTTTTTCTTTCTTTCCTTTTCTTTGTCTCTTCGTGTCTTTTGGGTCTTGTTATGGTGGTTCCTCAGGGACGAGGAGATGGCATGGCGTCTACTCCGTGTAATGGAAACTCGAGGTGCGTTGTATCACTCGCTTACTTGCTTCTCTCAATGATACTCACAATATCTTGCAGCTGTACTTGCTCCCTCCGTGCGCACTACCCGAGGTACAGCCGTTACGTCCATGTTGAGCCGTACTTCTCGGCCCGGTTCGGATCCCCTCGCCTCACTGTCGTGCGCCACAAGCATGGCAGCCCCGCGGTGTTATTATAGACGGTTTCTTTTTTTTAAATCTTTTTTATGTTCTCATTCTTGCATGTCCTTTTTTTCCCCATCCAAAGCTCCCTTGACCCCTTTCCCTATTTTTCTTTTCATCACACATCCCCCTCATCCCCTTTTGCTAACTTGCTTTGTGTTTTTTTTTTTTTTTTGACTCCTCCCCCTCATAACACGCTAAATAATTATTAAATAATACCAACTAGCCGGGCGCAGCCAGCCAGCCAGCAAAACGCGGGTATTGGTCCTGAAGAATAGGGGACTCGTAGCTGCGCGCTGTGCTGTACTGTGCTGTCGGTCAGTTGAGGCCGTCATTGCAATTCATCATCATCATCGTTATATTTGCATATAAATTCTTGAGGTTTCAAAAAAAAAATTGTTTATATGGTTCCTGAACTCCCCCATGATGGCATGGCCCATGGCATGCGACTGATCGTAATATCCGATGACCCGCAAAAAAAGGTTTCATGTATCTTGTATCTTGTCTTACTCATTTGATGAATCATATGCGCATGCATGGTGTGAATGACAGGAGCTTAACGAGGGTAAAAAGGGCCCTCCCCGAATACAAAGCCACAAGGGCAAGGGCACAAGGGCACAAGGGCAAGGTACCCGGTTACAAGCTTAAGCTCGCTGACAGCGGACAGCGAAGAGAAAACGTTGCATGTGCGTGTGCGTGTATGTGTGGCGATCATCCGTGGATCCACGGAAGACCTCACCGAGATCATGAATGTCATTCGGTACTGGAAGTTGCCATTCACGGGATCCGATGGGTTGATGGATTATAGATGATATACCCTGGATGATACTCGGCGAAAACACAAGTACCCTAGGCTAGGTCAGACACAATTGTACCCTTCAAACTTGGGTGGGGTTGAGGGTGCGGCGTTTATCGTCTTCTAATTCCTCTTTCTTTTCTTTCTCTCTTTCTCTTCTCTTCCCTAGGCCTTTTTGTTCCTAAGGTGAGTTTCCAACGCGGGAAAAAAAAATTGGCTAGTACTAGTACTATTATACCTTGCCACGAAGATAAAACTTGATATTGCATACTTTATTACGTTTTCCTGTCAGGTCCCCTCACTTATTCATCCGAGATGGTGAGGGATGGCTCTTTTTTGACGTCAAATTATCATCATGATTGACGTTGCGGGGGGAGAGCACATGATCACTTCCCAGAGGATTATAAGGTTTCCTTTTGGCAGTGTTGATATATTTTCTCAGCAGTCTGCGGCGAGCGGCGAAGTGCTGTAACTTGCATGATGCGGCGATTCGTGGATACGATGGATGATGGATGATACAACACCCCTCATCGATGATGATTTGAAATCAATCTGTGATACGACGTTGATTGGTATGTGGCTATCACACTCACAACCCAAGTCAAGCATT